>OZ020224.1:4580981-5180981 GCA_963971325.1 Aphodius granarius
TAATTTGGCTTGAAAACTGAGGAAACATCACAAAATGTCTGAATTGTTCCACATGGTTTTCCTACTTAGACCACAAAAAAATTGTTTGTTACATCTATTAATATTTCACTCGATTAAGATCTCTCTACAAATAAAAGGAAAAGCCCGACAAATCTAAAACATAACCGACATGATATCTTATATACTAGAAAGCTAGTCATGCAAATCTCCACTAGAATCTATAAAAATGTTTTATTTAAAGCCAATTTTTAAAAAATGTAAGCGCCTCCGCCACTTTGGCAAAATCGTTTTAAACAAACTAATACACAAACTCCGACAGTTTGCGCATTGCAGATAAACTTATGGTGCTCCTGAATATAACTCTGATATGTTACTCACTTAGGATAATGAGTAAACAGCCCAAAATTGCCGCCAAGGCGCCCATGCTCAATTTCAGCGTCCTGCTCTGTTGTACGGTCTCACAGTTGTCGCCGGAGAAATCGTCTGGACAAATGCAACGGTATCTGATACGTGGTTCCTCGTTGATACAGGTGCCGCCGTTGAGACAGGGCAAGTCGAGACACTCGTCCTTGTCCGTGCAACCCTTGCCATCAGGCGACATCACACGTCCCTCGTCGCAACTAAAAGCATCCGTCAAAGGACACGGTTAGAAATGCATTGACCAAACATTGTTCAATGCAGTACTAACATTTTTGTTTTATGTCATTATACAATCGTTCATAGGTCAGAGCTAACCAGTTCTGTATTTTTGGTAATGTGTATTCAGGCTATACATTAACACATGTTATCCAGCAAAGGTATATAATTTGTTAGAATTTCTCTCGTTTATATCCTAGAAACATTACGGCTTTTTTACGTTTCACTAACCCCAACTTGGGTGTTGCTCTGGGGAATTCAAGTGATTGATCGGGGGTCTCTTTTTTAAATTTTTGGACACCAGAATTTAATTTTAACCGTCGCGACCCGTACATTAGAGTAGGTAAAGAAAGATCGCGGCGGCCATTAGAATATTTTTTTCATTTATCGTCCGTCGCGAGAAGATGGTGAGGCTTCGTAATTTTTATTTCCCTTCCTGTTAAGGAAATGAACCCGTACTCTCTGTAGTCAGACCAGGCAGATAAACTATTTTTTATTTGGCGTTTTAGATTAGAAAAAGAAAACGATTTTGAGTTTTTTTAACTTTTGTTGGGAGTTGTATATAATAATACTTTGATGGATTATATTATTATTTTTATTATTTTTTGTAAATATTAGTTATATCCAATGTTTACAGAGTATTGGTCATTCCCGATCTTCCAATGTAACCAGCGTTATGACGTCATAAATTACCCTTTTAAATAATGACCCGACCTCATACGAACAATTCTCGGACGACTATGGTTGTCTGTAATACCGGTTTATTATTGGTCTGTTCGCACCAATCACAACGTTTATAGATAACTAAAATCGCGGGTGATTTGAAACAGGTGTGTGTACTAGCTGTAGTAATCAATGTTCAAATTGGTCCAAATTTAGCAACGCTGATTGAGCAATCCTTTGGAAAATATTTATTGTTACAGATTTGTCCCGGCCTTACAAGAAATAGTATTAAAATGACTGACGGTATTTTCAGGAGCAGTATGAATCAACGAACCGAATTCAATCGCAATTACGAAAAAATGGCATTTTAATGAGCGCCATATACCGAGGGCTCCGCGTCGTTATTCGGGTCGCTCATAAATTCCAGGAATGAAAATGTAACGACAAAATCGGTGCCGCCTAATGTAATTTGTATCGTTCTGTTGTGTAACTTTTACCAAATCCCCAAAAATTAGTGTGCTTGATATGTCTGCCGGCATACACCGGTGTTATAAATAACACAAATCGCTCAGTCTACCATCATTTGCTTTCCATTTCGTCCCTTCGTCAGACAGAATAACAATTGCTTATTGTCAATGACAGCTTGTGACTTTTACTAGAATATAGAAGAATGTTTTGATTTTTTGTATTTTATGTACATTTTATGTATCATATTGAGCTGCATCATCTGCAGCACATTCGAAATATACAATGTTTTGCCCGCCATGAATCCGAATTTATTCTCAGCAGAACAGTAAATATAGAATTACCTATCAACCCTTACGACGACGTTACAATAAAACCGAACGGAGTGCTTTTTTTAAGGAATACAAAAAGTTTGACATAGATGTGTTGGAGCGTTTTGGGGATTCGCGAAAATATCGGTGTGGGAAGCTGGGTGGATACAGAGAAAATTCGGTAAGCCTGTGTGTAATCGCTGTCAGGTAGGGATACAAAATATCAGTGGAAATCCAGAGGATCGTGCGCCGCTGATATGGGCAAGATGTAAGTGAACACACTGGGGGATAAATTGGCTTGTTTATCTTTCTTTTTTACGGAAAATATTTCTCCATCGTATTTGCACACGCCCACCCCTGCCCTCATATACTGTTCTCTTTCAATCCTTTTCTACAGGTGAGGATACCACTCACTATTTTTTTGTCGATGAGTTTGCTGTATTAGAAAATGAATACGTTTTAGAATACGTTGTACATGTAGGAATAGTTATTCCCAGAATCGTTGGATTGACGTTTTTATGAAAATTGTGCGGTTTGTGAATGATATTCATTTATTTAATTTTTATTTTATGCCTACGTCTGAATTATCTCCATATTTTATTGTAATACAGTGAGTAAAAATAATACATTTATTTGAATACCAGAAAAAAAATTTATCCGGAAATAAAAAGCACAGATAAAATTAATATATAAATTCACCTGCAATGCTAATAAATAAATTGATGTAAATTTCAATTGTATTCAGGGTGAAGAGGGCAATTTAAATATAACCGTGCACGAATCGTTGAACTAATTGCGTCCACCAACATCTATCGAATAGTTAACGCAAATAAACACGAAACAAATTAATTCCGCATAAATTTCTCCCCGTATCTACATATTTGCTTGTGCTTTCGTACTTTTTCGTTTGTGTTTAATTTGACATTGGCGTTCAATTGATATTCACAATTCATAGCGTAAATAATTTGAATTAATTGAAACGAACAAAGATTTATTTTGTTTTGTGGAAATACTAGTTTTGAAGTCTGCTGAATCGATTACAATGATTACTTGCTCAGACCCGGCAACTTAAGAATGGCATTGGGCACAAAATTCAAATTCATTCTCCTGATTGAATTAATGGTTTGGCCAAGATCATGGAAGAAAGTTATCAATGGCCAAATATTAGAGAAAGGTTTACGTTTGGTGTCATATACAGAATGCAATTTTAGAAAAAGAGTAGAAATGGGATTTGGATAAACGGAATGATTTTTAATCGTGATTTTGTGAGCCTAGTTTACCCTGATTTCTCTTCGTTAAAGAGGTTAGTAGGAGAAGAACCCCAGCTGCAGGAAAATAAAGATTTAACGATATTTAATGCTTTAAAGGAGGATCTGCACACATAATTAATTTAACAGAACTGACAAATTGAATTGAAATTCGAAAGGGGGAAAGGGAGAGTCCACGTAAAGCAAAAAATTTAGAAACTAAACTTAATGCTACGTTAGGCTGCTGCCTCATTTGAGTAGGCTTCTGAAATAAATACAATATCAGCATAAACCAAAGCCTTCACATCAAATGTCTCAATAATTGAATTTAGACCAGAAACATATATATTAAACAAGATAGGACTTAGGGCGCTTCCTTGAGGAAGACCTCTAAAGGACATTCTACTACCAATATTATTAAAATCATTTCAAAAGTGTTGCACAGATATTTTACCAATGCGGATTTTGCTAGCCAGGGTTTATCTGGTACGATAGATAAGGCGTGCGGAGGGTTAATGTAAACACTAGGGAAAGTAACCTAAAGGCTCGAGAAAAAGAGGCCAGGCAGTACCATAGACTAGCTCTAGGGGTTTAGTTATGTGAAATGTGTTGTTGCTGCAGTATTGTAAAGTGGCTCTAGGGGTATAGTTGTGTGGAAAGTATTGTTGTTCTTCTAGAATAATGTAGACATGGAGTCATATAACTTGGGCTTGTCGTGGAGACATGGAGTTATATGGCTTGGGCTTGTCGAGGATAGTATAGACATGGAGACATATAACTTGGGCTTATCGTGGAGACATGGAGTTATATGACTTGGGCTTGTCGAGAATAGTATGACATGGAGTCATATGACTTGGGCTTGTCGAGGAGAACATAGACATGGAGTCAGACGTATATGACTTGGGCTTGTCAATCTTCCTGGGTGCCATAATAGGATATTATGCGGGTTCCCTCATGACTTGCACCGGTATATGGTAGCAATGGCACTGGCTAGTGCATTCCGCTCTGCTTCACTGTGTGTGTAAAGTTCCATCCAGGTTATGGTTGATTTGGAGTATTTTAGGTGTGATAAGATAAAGTGTGCAGATGACCAAGCTAGCCTATGAGTCCAAGGAAATAGACGACATGGACTGGAGACTGATGTCTGGGGACAGGAGTCCCCGGGTAAGTTAACCTTACACTGTATCGTTATCGCTGTTTAAAGAGGGTATTTCTATATTGTTATATGATACGTGGGGATGTGTAACCGTCTGGTGCCGATCGGGAGAGCCGCGGATTCCTTCCAATAGCGTGATAATCCATTTACCAATGACGTGTCATATCGGTGAGTTATTATCAATCTATTAAGCATGTTGCAGTTTGGTATCAGATGAACCTGTTTTAGTAATTATGAAAAAATGAAGTGCGGCAAAAATCCATAGCCAACAAAAGGATTTTTTTGTACGCAGAATTTCCGTTAAAACTGGTATAAGAACGCTATCATATGCAGAAACAATGTCAGCAAATACTCCAACAAGCACTTTACCTTTATTAAATGCATTAATAATATTGCCAAACAAATAAAACAAACACCGGTGAACACCAGTGCCCCGCCAGAATCCAATCTATCACTTCTAATGTGCACGTTCCTAACTTTCATAAACTTTTTACACCTTTTTAACTTTTAACAAGTTAAAAAAAAACACTTCTGCGAACCAACCAAAATAACTTGCAACCCCCTTTAAAACGTTTAAAACTTGCAACCTTGAAGTAGCGGAGCAGAGGAAAAGAAGTTCTTTTCATTTGAACTGGTAATATATTGAGGTATATTGAGGTAGATCAGCCTATATATTCCTCTCACTCTTTCCCCATACAATTCAGAAAAGCTCGGAAGAAACGGAAATTTCTAGTACTTATCGCGGGAGTAAATAAATCGACGCTGTTCGTCAGGATCAGCGCAAACCCGTCATCATCAATAAGTAATCACGGGAGTGGGTTTCTCTAGGAAACTAATGGCGACCACCACCTCACCGCTGACACCGCAGCGCCACCTCAATATCGCGTCGTGTTTACTCTATAGTTTTGAGTTATGCTGACGTAGCGCAGCGACCTGAATTCGCACAACGTAACTACGCTTGTAGAAAGTGCACACTATGCATTATTGAGAACCACTTTATCTTTGTAAGTAAGCCGCCAGTTCGCTGATGTTTTTCATCTTCGCCGGATGGTGTACCCCTTCTCAATATCCACTGGTAAATTACTTTAGATAAGGTTGAATTTTAACTGGGTGATTTCGTATTACTTTTACAGCTTTATTTTCTTAGTTCTTATCGCTTTCTAGAGACAATATATTGATATATAGTATAGGCCAAAGAGGACAGCCGGATGCGATACACGAGAAAGCGAGAACGCAATATAAAGGCACCCCCATGTGTTTGAAACGTCTCGCTTCTTCGCATACAAAAAAAAAACACTTTATCTAACGTTATGAAATATTGTACATAGATTATTCCACATAGGCAAAACTAAACCAACATTAGCCCTATATTCTTGTGATACTTTGGTAATAAATTCGCCAATAAAAAGATAAGCAATGAACAAAGAAGTACAAAATGTGTAAATATCTTTTTTAATAGGCATACTTTCCACCAAATTTAAGCAAGCCTAAATAACTACACCCGACGAGTTTTTCGGACAACTTTTTTTCATCTTTTCGTTATCTTACTTTAATTGGCGCAATGCTCTGGACGAAGCTGGTAAAATTGCTAAACGACCGTATTCAGGGCGTCGTCGTTCTGTTAAATGCGGAGCTTAGAAATTTATCGAAGCAGGGACGATTAAAGCCCTTTGAGGGCAAACCTCTGCGCTCCACATTTTATCGAACACTTCTAAATTACACGGATTTATGAGTGAACCTGACCCGGAATCCCGTATCTGAGCACCCCGCACCCACTATTTACGACAACTTTGATATTTACAAGTCTTTCACTACGACCAAGGCCTTATCCTGCCACTGCGCTACAGATGGTGAAGTCTGAACGAAATCGAATTTTAATAATAATAATAAATTACAAATCGTCTTCGACAATTAACATATCGAAATAAAACTTAAATGACCATATCCATATATAAATGACTAATAAATATCAAACAACCTAACACAACAAACCTCTACGTTTGTCACTATACAGTAAAGAAACACATAAAACAAAGCTGTCAAAGGTACAAAGGATACAGTAGACCTAGACCTAAATAATGATTTTAGCACTCCGCCACATCCCTTAAATAGCGATAATGCTTCGCATAAATAACCTCCCTTGAAAAGTGGTAAACTCGCAGAATTCCGTGTTCGCTGTTACATTCAGGCGTTGCTGTTAAAATGCGTTGAGAGCTTCTTTTACTACGCGAAAGCTTCGGAGAAGCTGGGAAAAGGTAAAGTTGCGAATAAGTTCGCAATATTCCCCGCGGCGAAATGAGGATATTAGGATTACGAGGCTTGCCCATGAGAGGGCGCTTAATTTCCGAACAACGTGGCGTAAATCACCGGCAAAATAGCTTTAAATGATTGTGAAATTGACCGAGCAAAATCAGTAAGAGATAAAACATATTTAAGTTTATTTTGCATTTATGATCTGAGCCTTAATTCAATAAAAAATATTAAATCCTAAAAGTAAGATGATTTCTCGGCTTTATTAAATTTTCAATACAGCTGACTGCTTAAGGTGGGTACTGACTAGAGCATTTTGGTCCCAACGAACCGAACGAGCCGAGCGCGCACAGCCGAATTCGCCTAATCAGTACGGGACACCGAACGAAACTGAACGCGCCGATTTTTTTCGGAGACTTGTCGGTAAATGTGATTTGCTCAAAGGGATTTATTTGTTCGTTGGTGCTCAGTCAGTACGGGCATTCGTTAAGTTCAGAACGTTCGGTGATTAGTCTGCGAAAATGGATTGGAACAGAGAAAAATGTTTGTCGCTAATAGATGTTCACGAACAATATCCAGTGTTGTGGGATCCAAAAGATGGACAGTATTACAATAAAGTAAAATATCTGGGTTGGCCCTCACTCTACGACTACATCGTTTGCATAATGAAGTGTCTAAAGGCTTTTGCAATTATTCAGTTTTGTTAAGCCATAGCGTATTTCACATATTTCGATTCACTGGAGGATGAGCTGTTATGAGTTTGATCTTAATCGGATGAATGAAAAAAACGCATGTAACATTGGCCACTTCCAGTTGTCAGATTCTCACCAAAAACAATTCAGTTTGTTCCCCGGTAATTCTAAATATGTATACCAAATTTCATCCCGGTCCGTTGTTCCGTTTGGGTATTATCGTGTTCACATACATACATACATATATACATACATGCAATCATGCAATCGATTCAGAGGACCCCAAAACGCGTATTTCCGCTGAAAACACATTTTTTTTCTCGTTTACAATACTTTCCTTCTAGGATACTAGTCGGAAAGTCAAAAATATGACGCTTGGTCAATTATTGACCAAAAATTGCAATAGGGTATTCCGGTGTTTTTCAAATTGTTGTTTTTCGCAAAGTAGGGATGCTACTGATTGCTACTTTACACATAAAATCTCAAACATTGCTTTAAATTAAGTGAAATCGTCATTTGAAGTTTGAATTAGAGTTGATCTTTGTGACGTCATCGGTAATCTTCGTGTGTTACCGAGGGTGGTCGGTGAATTCAAATAAAATACAGTTTTAATTGCAATTATCTCATAAAAAACCTAAACCAAAAAGCTTACAGCTTTACGGCATGACTCCTGATAACTTGTACGGTAGTTTAAACCGAATATTTGCTCAAATTTTGACATGACCGGAATGCCCTATTGAAAAATTTTTGAATAAATATTGTAAACTGGTATAAGAATGTCCTGTAGCAAAGAATGGTAAAGTTAGTGCTAAGCGATCTTCCACAGGTATAGCTTCTCGAAATTTTGTATTCTTTTTGTCAATTTTTGGTCCAACTAGTAGGACTAGCTTTTAAAATTTTCTGCAGACATTCTTGTAAAATTTATACAGTGAGAGTTGTTCGTAACTCTTAAGAGAGTCGCATTTTTACGTCGTAAAAATAAACTGCTTGCCCACACCCTTTTTAATTTTCTTTTCTTCACTTTACCATTGTCTGTCATGGTTTGCACAAGGAAAAAAGCAGCAGCAGCTACGACAACGCTATTCGCGTCCATGTTTAATTGTGGCTGGCGAACATGGGAACACAACGAACAGATAAATTCCTCGAACGCCGCAAACGTCTTCTTTGCTCGGTTTGCTTGTGCGCGCTCGGTTCGTTCGGTTCGTTCGGACCAAAATGCTCTAGTCAGTACCCACCTTTATGTTTCACAGATGAACTGATGCCGGCAAGATTGGCAAACGTCCGTCGCCTGGGGAAGCGCAAGTCTCCCATCGGTCACAGACATTTCCGTAGAAGTGGCAGACGTTCCTCGACTAATATTAAAAATTCACCCGCCATAGACTGAACTTTTATGGTAATTGTCGTAGAGTAATTTCGACAAAATCCTGTCCAAGCTTTTCCTTTTAAAATTCTCCAGAATTTTCTCCATATAAATATTACCGAGCATATCTCGTTAAACCGCAGTTCTCCTGAAGTAGTGGTGTACGTCGATTACGTTGTGAACATCACTAGTTGGTCGTTTTATAAATTCAGCAAAGTTTGCGCTAAACGTAAATTAATTTTAGGGCTATTAAAGTTTATAGCCGCATTCATCAACCGCTTTCTACGCCAGCAATCAAACTATACCACGGCCGCAATTTCGCCTTTCGCGTCACAATACCCGACGATCTGATGTGACAAAACGTTACAATGAAAATGCCAAATGGTCGGCGTATACAACATTCCGCAAGATAGTTCGATTAACGACGTCGATAACTTCCCGTCTCTTTATTGTCTGTGAACTCTTTATAGTTCTTTCAACTTGGGTTTTAAACCATCAGCCACCAGAAAAAAAACCTAGCTAAAATATTAACCCGTTCTTTTATGTGATGTGGTGTAACATACTGTTGACACTTTTCGATTCGCATATTCATCTATTGTGGGATAGAGACTGTAGAGTATGTGTTGCGCACTATTTGTTGAAATTAAGAAATTTACTGTGATAGAAATACAAAGGTAAATAAATACGGCGGTTTCATGGTTTACAAAAGTACAAAGATAAGGGCGATCACAAAACTCTTGAACCTGAAAATTAATAAACGAAAGCGTGCGATAGATGGCAGTGTTAATAAAGATTTTATAAACAGATATCATGAAAAATGTTAATGGAAAACTAAATCAAAGTTTATATACTTCAACTGGAACTTCCTTTAACTATGCAGAACTATATGGAACTATATCAGTGGCGGCTCGTTGCTAAAAATAGTGGGGGTGCTGCTCCAGAACATTTTCAGCCTTTGTTTTAAAGTTGTGTAAAAGGAAACGAACATGTACATATAAAAAGATAATTTATTCAAAAACTAATATAAACTCTTAAAAAAACAAAATAAAAAATAATGCTTTAACCTAAATTGCTACAAATTGTCCATGCCTTTCAGCCTATTCATTCGCTCACAGTTCCACACAAAGATTTTTGCATCTTTTTCGTAAACTGGGGGATGGCTATTGATATTAAAGCTTAATGATTATATATTGTACAAGTATAAAGACAGAATTAAAGAAAAAGGGACTCATTATATTAAACGTGACTGATAATACCAACTGAAACTTGGAAGTAGAGGCACGGGGGTGCTGCAGTTCCATAGTGCTTATACACGAGCCGCCACTGAACTATATAGAACTTTTTTGGGTTCTAGTACACCAACGTCTTTGAAATTCAGACTGTAGTGAGTGTAGAGGTTGGTCATACTGATCTTTTTACCTACCGGAAGTAGACTACAACGCTGTTGCTTTGTAGTCTGCTTGTTGTTGCTTTGCTTTTGGTGCTACTAGTCTGGTACCAATGATAGGCTTTTGGCTCAAAATGACAGGATTAGCAGCGGAATTGGAAACAGAATGTAGAATAACTTGATAAGATATCGGCGAAAGATTTTGTCGTGCGTAACAAATTGAGAGTGCTGACATTTGCCAAACCATGTTGTTCGGTTCTTCTGAGCTGAGAAATCGCTAAGAAATTAGTGTAATGCTTATTGCTTCAGTTTATTTCTAACGGAAAGAAGCGATAAAAAAACCTAAGGAAGTAAAAACATAAGCCTTTCTTCAGGTTCCTGGTATTAAATATTTTAAAAAATATTACATAACTGAACCATAATGATACACAAAGCAAATGAAAGGTCTTTTATTAACAGTATTCAACGTCAATAAATATTCATTATTAATCACAACATCAAATCAATAGCAAATAACCTAATCGTCACGTCATTATATATATTTATACAATGTTGTTTGTTATATAATGTATGTTTTCTAAACTTAAAAATTTCATACCTCAAAAGTATTGCACAGACTAATAAAAAAATACTAGACAAATAAAATGAGAGTTTTTTGTGGTACTTCTTATGATGGTTATAGTTCACGCCCTTTAGCTGAACCATCTGGTTCATCTACCAATTTTAATTAAAGATGCCCTCATAGAAAATAAATACGTTATATGTACATTTGACATGCAAAAACAATATCCCAATTGACAAAAACACCACCATCCTCGACTTGGTGCTCCTTTCACCTTTCTTCCGATTATATCTGCAATTTCTACTTTGGAACTTTACCGATTTCTTGCCCCTCTGTCACTTATAGCAGAAGACGGATGCCGGCTAAAAACTTTACGTTTTTTTTTATCCCGTTTGGTTCTTTATTATATTAACGTTTTGTGGGCGCTAGATAATCTTGCTCTGCAAGAAATAAGGAAGCCTAAAGGGGTACGTGCCTAAACAGGAACTGAGATAAATTCATGCGAATCGCTTTAGTGATTCCCGCTGCTTCGCGTTTACTGCGAGGAAATCGTTTTCTCGAATATTCATTAGGGGTATTGATTTGGGTGTCTCCAGAATTTTGCGATACGGAATACTCTGTAAAATTGTTTTAAAATTTTAGACCGACTTTATTTTAAAATAATACAATGGGATAAAATGGTATGGGTTCTTCATACAGTCCGGATGTCCGTCCGACAACCGTTATTGTGGTGTCATGGTGGTAATGCATAAAATCCGTTATGTGTAGCGATCTGAACATTGTGTGCAGACCCTTGTACGCGTTAATTATTTAATCGATTATAAAAGAGAATCCTCATCAATCACATTTGATACAGCCCCCTTAATTTGTATATGACCGAAATCGGTAGGACGCAACTAGTAGGGATGCGTATGCAATTTCAGATTATTACCGATACAGGGTGGATTTCCATGGTTTAATGGAACCATAGTTCGATGAGACAAGCGTCCATCGGTGTGGGGCGAGTGGCTCTAGCGGTAGAGTGATGCTCTCCTGCTAGGAAGTCTTGGGTTCAAATCCAGGCATCAGCTGAAGATCCTCGTCCCACCGCCTTTCGCAAGAGGCGTAAAACCGAGGGTGCCGGCAACCAGTTGAACATCTCTGGTTGTCGTTATCAAACAGTATGTAAAAATGGGTAAGCACAAAGGGCCAAGAATTGGCCTAGGTGCAGCAGAATAAACCGCACCCAAAACAACTACAACAACAAGCGTCATCGGTTTATACGTTTGTGGATGATAAAAAAGGTTGCTGGACTTCAAGAGGAACATTGCTCCCAGAAGCTCCCAGAGTAAACCGTGTGTAGTCATGGGGCACTGCGGTTTTAGGAAGCATGTGTACAATAAGCAGCTCAGCGACACTTTCTTCCGTCGAGCACGTAAGCAAAAAGAAGAAACAGTAAGGCAGAGCTTATGTGATAGGTCCGCCCTTGAAGACCAGACGGTAATTGCTTTTGATGATTCCTGGCTATTAGAATTCGTAATGCTTCCCTGTCGCGTGTGCTAACCTTGGATGCATCCATAAGTTGGCTACTCGTTACGGGTATATAATACGGGTTGAGCATGGTAGCTGACACAAAGGGCTGTATGTTAGGCTGTATGTTAACCTCTTTGACTTACAGGTTCACACCATTCAACTACTTTCTAGGCACAAAATAACAAGCTCAGGTCCTACTAATTAATCTCTCCAAGAAATACCTGTATAAAATCTATGAATAAATCCATTCAAACTGACTTTAACTACTCGCGTTTATAGAATATGTTTCCTTCCTAAGAACTGTATTATTGGGTGATTAACCGAATGTGGTGTGGAGAAATAATTAGGTCAAAGCTGCCAGTTCGGTAATATAAAACTGCCACTTCGATTTTAATGAGTTATACATAATTAGAAAGCGCATAATGCCCTGAATCTCCACTAGTTTTTACCGATCGAAAAATCACAATTAGAGCCCAAAAAATTAAAATACAAGTTGAATTTCTCGGAATTTTGCCGAAATTCCCAGTAGCATATCTCAGTTATTGAAATCGGTTGAGAAAAAAACGTTGTGTTACAATTTCAATCGGACAAATCTATGGGTGTATACCTGAAGGCTTGTACTTTTTAGTAATGCAAAGATCGTGGAGATAGATTGTGTAATAACTGAGATATGCTACCGGGAATTTCGGCAAAATTGCGAGAAATTTAACATTAATTTTCATTTTTTTTTACCCTAATAGTGATTTTTTTGATCGGGCGGAGAATAGTGGAGGTGCGTTTCGTTGAAACCGGTTAAGAAATAAGAGTTATGAATAACTGTTGTGGCTAACTTCTTACCAGTAAAAATCCCATGTTTAACGTTTTTGTCAGTTGTTTATTTCTTAATTTTGGTTCATATACGATATTAACATTATCTATACGTTAGCGTGTAATATTGCAAAGGAGTTATTTACAACATAGGCTGGATATTAAATATCTCATAATAGCAAGCTGAAAGGCCTCATAAGAAGCCCCTGTGAATATACTTCCCCCAAAGGCAAGATATTACAGTATCCATCTAAAATTTATCCAACCACTAACTAATTCACCAAATTTAACCCCATATCGCTCATATCTAAATGATAAAATTTTAACCCCATAAATAATTCAGTTGGTTAGATCGCAACTTTCCCAAAAATGTATCCACTTCATATGTGACGGATTCAGTTTACTCACTCAATAAGTCGCGGTCAACGGAAATAAATATTCGGGAGACAAGGGTCAAAATAAATATATATTTGCGTTTTAGGGGCGATTTAGCCCCGGAGTGGGGCGAATTGTATCTCAATCCAGGTCTGCTCATTCAATGTTTCGCGTTTAATTCTAGAGTATGCTCGATATGTATTCGCGATCTTTATTTTTGCTTAGTGAAAAACTGCCTAACTATTATAAAGATTTTACTAAATTATTCGATTATTAAAGAATTTATCTTCGCGTAACCTAACTGTAGATAATAATAATAACTAAAGGGATTATCAGTATGCGGAGGATTCTATTCCAATCTTCTATGTACAAGGGCAATTGTACAATGTATAGGAATAAATTCGATTTTATGCTATTTTTAAATGCTGGCTTTGCAAATATGGAACAGCTAGTGCATTGCACGTATCGAACCACCTATTTATGAAACCAAACAGCAATTTTAACACGAACGGTTATTGTAATTGACATACATGGGCTACCTGTAGATAACTTTATAAGTGTGATTTCTGGCCAAGACGACTCAAGATGACCACTTAATCCAGCTATTTTACAGCAGATAAGAGAAATTGTTGCAGTAATTACTCAGGATATATTAATGGCATTTTTTAACATTTAAATTTCACTCCCAGTGAAGATTTATGTGTTTATATAGAATGGCAATAGGTTGTAAAACTGCAACCACAGTACAATATTATAACTACAATATTCGAAAACTTGAAAACATAGCTCGTATACAAGCTCTTAATTAATTATTAATTTGGCGTGACTGAGACTCGAGTTACATTCTATCTAATTAATTATATCAAAATAGTGTGTACAGTGGCGACACCAACGACCGGGAAGTTCATTTAAATTCATTTATTCATTTCATTTGAATTTTGTATTTTAACCCCGATGTTGGAGAGGACGAACGAAAAAAACACTTCCTCTCTTTCGTTGCTTACGATATTAAGCCTGAGTGTGGCCTAGCGGTAAGACGTTGGCGTTGCACTCAGAGGGTCTCCGGTTCGAGCCCGGGTACCTGCTTCCAGGGTGAGGTTTTCTGTGGTTTTCCTCACTCCTTGGCGAATGCTGGGAGCCAAACATCTTAAGACGTTCCACAGGCGCGGGCGATAATAATAATAATACTCTGACCTGCCTATGCCCCCTGTAATTGGCGAAAGCTGTTGGGGGATGTTTAAGGCTTGGATTATTATTATATTCGAACAATAATCTCCTACGAGGTATGGTTTGAGTACCTATAATGAAATACTACTCCGAATCACGCGATAAACATCATTCAATCCAAATCTTAAGCGAACCCAACATAATCGCGAACTCAGATTTACCGACACGGTCGGTACACTAGATAATTATTTGAGGAACCGCAACATCCCTAAACGGGCGAAACAATTACGGCGTCGCAGGCACAAGCATTTAATTACTCCGACATGTCTCCCTGTCTCACTTAGTATTTTTCGCACATTAATTGCTACCGCTTAAATTACAATTATGCTCCTGGTTAGTTACTCGTTTTACGACTCTACAGCAGCCGGCTGCGCCCCTAGCGGAAAACGCATTGCGTACGCGGAAATTCGCCAGAGTTATTACTTATGAGGTTAGTGTCGTAATTAGGGGTGAGTTTGGTAACGTAGAAAACCGATTAAATACAGGTTGTTTACGGTCTTGTGATTATATTTTCAAGGGGTGATTAAACACCTTAAAAACAGGTCATTAATCTATCAGGTAGAAGTAGAAGTGTGGGTTAATAGATGGTACTGGACACAATGAATACAACGTAGTAGTCACCGAATTAACAGCGGGGTTGCGATGATGGTATTCAGTGCATCCCATTATGAGCCAGCATATTGTTTATTTCACAATCTGAGAACAGGAAATGGCAAATATTACATGCGATTTCACAAAGATTCGTCCAATTTTGACCAAACTGATCTTTGCTCATCCTCGAGTGACTTTAAAGATGTATAGTAATTTACAGATCACTCGGATGGGCGGTTTAGACGTTATAAACGTTTATTGCAGCAGTTTGACAGAATGCACCGAATTCACAAATGATAAATTTTGATAAACGTCAGTGGCCACTGACATGACACGAACCTGTGTTATCCAGCGACTGACATTAGGTTGGGGTCCAGAGTGACTGTGGCTTCACGTAATTGTATAATAGTAAAAGTGTTTAGACACTTGTATCAACGATTTAGTCGGAAAGTTGGGTGGGGGGTATCCCGTATTTTTTGTGTAACGACTATCGAATTATAAAAGTCGCTTGTCTGGCCGTAGATTAAAAAAAAACCTATACTATACCATCGCACCCCTGGAATATCGCATCATGTACATTCCTTCCAGATTTCTTCCTGAAATATCAAGTCCAAAAAGTCCCGTAGGACACACCAAACAAAATAGCAATTTATATTTTGTCATAGGACACTGTCAGACCGAACTTGTGAACAAAGCAGGAGAGGAAAACTATTGGGCTACAACACAACTGTCACAGAGTCTCGTAACAATAGAAATACAACTCCCCAGGGAACCAGAGAGTGCATTTTTCTCTTTACCCGCTAAGTTGACACTCAAATTGACCGCTATCCGATACGACCTGTCCAAACATGTCAGTTTTAATGTATTTCAGAGCCAGCGGTCTCGCTTACCAGGATTCAGTTGTAAAACACCCTTTCATAAGTTTTACAGCTACACGCATAGCTTACAACATTTTTCATTTCCGCAATAGAAATAGCAGTCTACGAACCAAAAAAACTGGTTAAAAAAATTTATGAAGCGAGAAAATACAGCAAAATGTTTGGAGCTGCCGTCAGTACTTATTGGATCAGGTGCGTCCATCTGCTTGTCGCTCGGGGAATCCAATGCCATTATTTCTACGAGATCAAATAATTTATCGACACGGTAGAGCGGACTAGAACGAATCCTAGGCAGATTACTGGACCACTGCACGCTGAAGATGTTCAGTCCGTTCTCGTTGTCTTATTTGAACTATTTTCTAGACTTAATGCCCCCAGCTGCCGAAGAGAGCGAACAGTTCTCTTAAATCGGACAGAGGAGAATTCTATTACTGCTGGAAATGTAATACCCACTCAGTCCTTGTAGATACTTGATGTTTTCATTGTATAGTCGTTGGTCAACCATTCATAAGGTAAATGTGGTCTATTCCGAATTTCAGAAAATGATCTCTCTATATTATTGCCCTGTTTATTGCCATCATAAGATATTTCTAGAGCTAATATTAAAGTAGCAGATTAAATCCTTTGAGAAACTCATAATTTGCAAGATGCGACGTCCGAGATGTCGTAGTGTCGTAAACAGGGTCACAGAGGAAATCCTTTGCATACCAAAACAACGTCACGTCTTCGGCAACTGTTTTCAATTTAAATAATTAACGATATTTTTCGCAGCAGGGACCGACAGGACAGCGTGTGAACAACACACATAAAGACAGCCAATTAGGTTTTATGGGGGGCGTTCAAAGCAAATATCAATTGTACGACCGAACATAACTGCGAGAAAGCAGAAAAGTAATTACGAAGTGGAGGTTTTGAGTATTTACAGAAAGATAATAAAATTTCGTTTAACATGGAGAATAATTTAACAAGGAAAGCTTTAATAAAAAAGTTGGAAGCGTGTTATTAGTAAAATCGTTTCACATTAAAGAAAGATGTCCCAAGATGTAACTCCGTAAAAAAAACATGGCTACATACAAGATAAGATATTTAATACTCCAGAGTGGCTATGGCTTCACTAAATCACTGGATTCAGAAAAAAAAATTTCATACATTGACGCAAAAGAAATTATAGTGTTTTTTTTGTGTGCTCCCTTATAATAATATATTTATCAACACTTAATACAGAAATATGTAAATGAAATACTTCCTCACCACATATACGACACAAATTAACATCATTGATGTCTTTCCCGAACAGAATAAAACTCTAAATCTAAAAAAAAAATACGTTGTGCTGAGTCAAAACTGGCGTGAAATATTTGCCGCTGGCCATGTTATAATAAAACCGTCGTTATGTAAAGCCATGCTTACGGTCCTATATAAACCTTCTGAATATTCATACGCATCCAAAAAACTCATTACACCCTGCAAAAACGTCTGACTTAACTGAGCTGTCCAGATACTAAAAGTTATATTACCAAAGCATTAGTTTACATCTCAATGGAATAATTCTACAAAGTATACAAAGAAGACCACAAAAAAAGTTTTTCATCATAGCTTTGGCCCTTGCATAGAAAAAAAGGTAAAAAAAGGTGAAGTACAAATCAGCAACACTGGTGAACCAAAACGTAACTATAAAAGTAAATTTTAAAAGCCAACAGTTCTTATACAATGTAGGTACACTGAAATCTAAAAACTGTTACTATTTCCCAAATCGCAGTACAGAAAGGCAATATGTAAATAAAATATAAAGTGGAAAGCGTTCAGAATTCGATTTTCACGGTAATGTCTAGTGCACGACGGAACAAAAGTCGTTTACTACTGACAACCTCAAGGTTTTCAAATACCTAGAACAAATAGAAATTCTATCCATGTTGCTGTAGCCTGTATATTACACAAATACTCGATCGTATCGCGTTTCTAGTATTTTATGTTTGAAATACGAGAAAAGCGCTGGAGAGGTTCGCAGAATAAATATTTTCTCTTTTTCTATGTATTTGCTGTGTATATGAATAATTCATTAGAACTTTTAAACGTTTATGTAACTTTTTTCCTCGTTTTAGTGAATACACAAAAACGACCACTTGCTTTTATTAGCATATCAAACTAATAGGGTTTTTTTGTAAAAGTAGCGCACACTCGTGCTGCAATTCGATTTTTATTGGTTGCACTCGTAGAGGTTATCGTGTTTGTTTGGTTCGTTATGTTGCACCTGTACTACAGTGGTGCGACTTTTCTCCACGATCTGACAGACCTTGTACTACCAGTGCAATATGCGTGTTCTATTGGGAATGCCCTGGGTTGTACTATATTTCTGATAAAATTGCATGTACCATAAAGCTCGAAAGCTTTTCCACTGCAGTTTTTTTTAAAACTTCAATTAAACACTGCAACTTCGTGCAGTGCTGTAATGGGTCGGAAACCCATTATTTATTTATTAAGATATGATCAAATTAAGCGAGATATTTGTAAGAACATTCGGGAATGTCAAAGGTTTTTGCCAGGGTTGAACATCTGGTTTAGGATTTGACCGCGTGTTATAAGTTTAGAATTGAAGAGTTGTCATTGGCTAAGAAGAAATGCTTCCGGCTTCCTTTGGGGTCGAGGGATGCAAACGAACAGATCTCGCTCTTTTCATTTTCAACCACCGTCATGTAAAGTACACGTTTTTGTGGAGCGTTCTTAGGCGCTTAAGTTTATCCCTGGTAAGTCTTTTCAACTCGTCTCGCATTTCATTGTAAATTAAATTATTCATATTTCTGCTAAAAGTGTGTCTGTCTAAATCAACTTCTGGTTTCAATTAAGCGTCATGATGTTCAAAGCTTCATTCATTTTTCTATGTAATCTATCAAACGGGATTGTTGATTATTATTGTTAATAGATGTTATTGTTTTGATAAGTGTTTCGTTTCATTTGAGTAGTCTTGCTTTATCAGCCCTTATTAAATGTTAAATACTTAAACGCGTCAGTTAGTAGTCAGAAAATGTGTTCACAGGGTTCAAGAAAAAGAACCCAGTTAGTTTTGCCTGCGAATAAATTGGAAGAGATTTGATGAATTAGAATTTTGACCAGTAATTAAAGCCCTTAAACCGCGCTTGGCCAAAATGCTACCATGTTAGGGAGTCGCGGTTATTCCCGCCATTTTGACCTCCTACAGTGCAAGGGTAAATGTGGTGCAAAAGTGAAAGAGAATTATTAATGACAGACCACCGTGTTTGAACTCGCGCAGTTTTACGAAAGAAACTGGACCTTTTTCTCCATCCCCCTCTCCACGTAGTTTTAATCTCGCCGTTCGATGTTTTAATAGTCGATGACGTAAATCTCGAGTGGACAAAAATATATGGGACCTAAGGGATCTTGCGGCTACGCTGTTGCTTGATTTACTGTAACGGATAAGTGGGTCAGATTTATCACATTTATCACCAGATGGCGTCGCATAATGGGTGTTTTAATTTTGCAAGGTTTTATGTATGCCACAGAATGAGACATAAATCACGAGTGTCAATCCAAATTTTTGTGTAGTGTATTATTTTGTTTTGCATGCGATGTTCATTTGTCATTTATGGTGACGTTACGCTTTAAATGAATGAATTTATGGTATTTATTACAGAATGAAGTAAAAATGTACTACACCTGCAGCAATAGTTGTTGATGACTCAATGTTTGCCGAAAAAATCCTATTAAGAAAGACAGATAATGGGGCGTCAAATTTGTATTGATTAAAATACCTGCTTTAAGGGTTCCACACACCGCCACGTTTTGGATTTAGTACGGTATTCGATACGGTACTATCATACTGACCCAAAATCCCGGCGGTGGCGGTGTGTGGGAGCCTTTATACAGTAAAGTAGTAGCGAGCGATAAAAACAAATTGAAACGCTTTGACAAGTTGAAATTTGAAAATAAGATCTAGCCATCATCTAGCGCAAGTAAATGCTTGAAAAATAATGCCATTTCCAAAAAAGGTTCGGTTCTAATGTTATCTAGCGACACCACAGCGCTTAACAAACCACACCAGGAGGAATTAATTGAGGGTACACAAAGACAGTTGGGTAGATAAATAAAGTTTCCTGAGTAAAGTTCTCAAATCCATCTTTTGGTAATAAATGCCATGAATATTTATGTTAGAGTATCCGACTTCTGTTATCAGCGGTTAGTTTGGACAACGTTTAGTCCGATTAACGTGTTATGTGTTATGTACAATATGTACCGACGCGACGGTGTTCACCTTCATGTTAGATTATGGTCATTAATTAACGGCCTCAATGTCTGCAAACAGCCATGGCGCAAGACATCAAAGCAATTTGGCATATAACCGTAAACCCACTGTGCAGCCAGTGGAATTCTGCAGCGTTTCAACAATAAATCGGTTTATTCTTTTCGCACCTCGCGCATGGTTTGTATGCACAATGCACATACATGCATGCATTTATATATCCGATGGTCTCAGTTACACATAATGGACGGGACAATTTTTTTACCGAGACAGAAGTACATTTTAATAGAAGCAACAATATTTAATAATAATTGTCGTAATCGTTTAAATGGAAAGTTTTTGCCGATGGTGTGCATGAACTTAACGCGTGCAGGGAGCCCTGGAGGGAGCGACGGCACCTACAATACACTCGACCAAAAAAACACACGGTGACTACGGTTTCTACCCTTACCGGACCAATCAGAGGAGGGAAGCTAATGTTATTATACCTTCCGTAAACACAAGGTATTTAATTAATAATACCCTGCGGTATTAGCAAAATTTCGGAAATGGTTGTGTTATATGTATAAGGGAAGAGTTTTTTAGTTCATCAATTCCTTCTGTTTATTAGTTTTGATGTATGCGGCTTTATTGACAAATTCTAAACGATAGAAAGAGGAAATACTTCTTGGTGAGTACAGTAGTCGAAAAACAGCCCTGTAGTTCGTTATCTGGTAGCGATATGACCAGGGCCGCCAACCTCAAGAAAGTTTTATTCCTTGGATTTTCAGAAGTAGAGTGCATGATTAATTAATTCCTGCTGTTTACTTTTGATGTATGTTGCATGATGTATGCTTTTTTTCTGACAAATTTTAAACGATGAAAAGTATGTGTCTCTGCTAAAAAGCCTTTCTAAGAATATATCTCCAGCATTATATCATTAGGACTAGAATATATTTTACTCGGTAGTTTTCAGGATTTTTGCCAATCTACATATTTATTAAACTGATTCACATATAAGCAGAATAAATCAAATTTTGTCTGTAATCTAGTTATTTCATTAACAATAATGACTAAATAATTACAGTTGATGTAAGGGGCGGTCGTAAGATTTTCTGTCCAGTAGGTAAGAAATAACAATCTTTCCAATATGTAATAAATAGCCCTGCATTTCAGCATATAATATTTCATTGCTCATCTTCATCATATTGCAGTATTTCATAATGCTTATCACAAGGCACCCAACATAATGCAAATCTTTTCTTTAATAAATACGTAACCATTTTCACAAATAATACTTATAAGTATAGGAACTGACTCCCTACCGGAAGAGGTACAGTCCAACGGAAATCTCTCATGAGTAACAAATAAGAATTGTTTTCATTGTCAGTCTTCAGACTGATGGCAAGAATGGATTTCTAGAATAAACACTTGCCGAAGTAGACATTCTTTTCTGTAATGATAAGCACATTAAAGTAAATTATCTAATATAAATAAAAAAATAATATCTACAAAGTACTTTTTCTCAGTCAGAATGTGTCCACAAGTATTTCAAGTAAAGATTATTGTACAAGCGGACGCATTAGAAGTTAAATTTAATTGTCCCCAGCTGTCAGAGATTTGGGCAGTTTCCAACATGTTTTGGTAGTCCTTTGGCATTCCTGGTAATTTCGAAGCCATAATATACGAAGAGGGAATGAATATTAGATAGAGATGCTTGCCTATTGTACTCACCAGGTAAAGTATCCCCTTGGTTGTGTTTACGCCATATGACAGGTAATCATGATAGGGTAACTGATATTTTGCATTACGATTGACGAAATTTTGTCGTGCCACACTACCGAATAAAATTATAATTTTGGAATGATCACGATTTAACCTTGTAGTGTGTCTCGCGTATTAGTGGGTTTCAGACGCAAGGGCAATTATTTTCCACAGTTCTAAGCTAGGTATAACAAAATGGTGGTGAAATAAGTAGAAAATATGGTGGTGAAACAAGTAGAAAATCACTCACGTGCACGCATAGTCGTTCCAAAGGTCCACGCACTCGAACGGTTCTGGACAGTTCACATTGGCGCATGGGTTGTTCGATGGGCATTCTTTCTCAAGATTCCTCGCCATGGTTGCTTGACCCCACTGGGTACCATTCATCGCCGGTGGAAGTGGAAGATGCTTACCGTCCAACCGGATATCATCCAGGCAACCTATTCAAGCAAATTTATAACAACACCATCTACAATCATCAAATGGATCTTTACCTTTTTGATAATCCGCGTTCACATCAAACGTCCTCACTCCCGTATACTCAGCTTTTCCTCCAGCATAGACTCCTTCTTGTTTATCCACCATCAACCATTGGTGTCCGACAAAAGTGAACGTTTCGTTGTATCTCCTACCTTCACCACCGTCTAACTCTAGCGTAGCAGCTGATCCATACCGACTAACCCTTGCCACATGCCATTGTCCATCAGCAACGACCACCGCGCTCAGCCAAATATCTCTCTCCTCGGTCCTCAATGAGTTCAAGTTGTACCTGAAGTGAAGTCGTGAGTCCTTAATCTCCAAGATTCCGTACTCGCGATTATGCTGGTCGGACACCCTAAACAACTCCCCGTGCCCTTCCCTCGTCCTAAACCTGAGTTGGATCTGGGTTGAGAAGCGATCCGGTTCAAAGCTGAGCGCGTATTTCACGTATGACTGCGGTTTAAAGGAAGTCGGCGTTGTTTGGACGGTACAAGCCGGGCCAGTCCACCCAGGCTCGCATTTGCAACGGGCTTCGTTCAAACTACCAACGCAAATCCCGTGCTCGTTGCATCGTACCGTGACGTCTGATCTTGAGCAGACCTCCTCCGTTTGAGGACAACCTGGTGCGCTATTCTTTGACAAACCATATCGTATAATTTGGAATTGTGGAAAACGTTACGTATGCAGCCATCAAAACCTTCTTCAACAGGCATGTACTCCCAATCGAATTGCTCCATGTATAGTCCACCTAACTGCAGAGGTGTGTTTACGTTTAGATACTCGTTGAACGGTGGGATGGTTCCTTTAGCTTCGCAAGTCGAACCATTGAATTCGGGAGCTGTACCATCTTCTAATTCGTGTATTTCTGCCGATTTGCAATAGTCTACCACCATTCGGACGTTCTCCGTATCCCAGAATATGTCCAAACGATGCCATTCGCCATCATCTAAGGTCTTCTTGGTCTTTACGTGTAACTCCAAGGTTCCCGATCCAAAATCAAGCAATAGTCTTGGGTATCCTTTCACTAATTCGATCGCTATGTAGTCCGAAATCATAACTTCATCGCTTTTCGGTGGTACGATTGGTCCGTTATACAATAACAATCCATCTGATTTCCGAGTTGTGAACTCGAAATGCAGATGGGAGTTGTCGCACATCTCAAGCGGAGGATACCAAGCCCATCCGTTTCCACTGAAGCTTCTCGCGGTCTGTTGACACCTAGGCCCGCTGTATCCGGGAGGGCAGGAACATTTCTGGTAGTATCTAGTCTCTACACATCGGCCGCCGTTATAGCAAGGGTTATTCCGGCAATTCTCGTCCTTACTGAAGTTTCTAGCGCCGCAGGTACATTCTGCTAGTACGTCTACTCGAACGCCGACCAAGGACGTCTTGTTAGCGTTCACAATGTAAGGCAAGGCACTTATATCTATATTATTTGTACATGCTCCTTCACACATAACGTTCTCGTGCAGGCATGCATCTATACCGACCATTGTTATATTTATTCCTACTTCTTTTTCGATTTCCTCCCGATGCATAAGGACAAGACCATTCAAGTGAACTGGTTTGCAATATGGAGGACCGTTGGCGGAGAATCTTATGTCGGTTACTGGAGGATGTTTCCTTCTCAGTTGTACACTGAAGACATTAACATTGTCCCTTCCGATGTCCAGTAAATCCGCTATCTTTTCTTTGAACTTCTCCGCTTTAGATTTTGATGAACTCTCAGTCTTATAGTTCCATATTCTGATGAAGTCCTCATCGGTTAGACCTGATATCCTCACAGAACCTGAGTTGACCACGGCCTCGTGTGGAATTTCACTGACGATGACTGTGACGTCAGCCGGCACGTCCGTCTGCGAATGCTTCCAATCATACACTTTGAACTTCAAATGGTATTTTCCGTCTCGAGTCTCATGTCTCATCGATATCATGCCTGTATCTTCATTTAGTTTAAACCTGGGATGTTCAGTCGTTTCCCAATAGAATTTCTTATCAGGAAGATCCCAATCGTCAAGATCATAAACGTAAACTCGACCAATTTCAGTTTCCGACGCTTGGCCTTGGTAATTATACACGTATATCACCTTTGAACCAGGCTGCATCTTATTGTCGTTGACATCACCGATTACTATAGTTAACGTGCTAGTGCCTGTCATGGCCGGATTACCATGATCCTTAATCACGATTGGAATTAGGTATTCCTTTTGTAGTTCGCGATCGAAAGACCTCAAAGACGAAACAATCGCCATACCGTCACCATTAGGCCCGTCTGTAAAGACTATTACGCGGTAATAAAAGATGACAATAATATAAAAAACTACTTACTTTGACCCTGTTCCACCTTGAAAGAAGCTCTGATTATATCGTCGGCAGCAGGGTCTAACCGGAACTGGAACGGAGGGCCGTTGCCCTTAGACCTATCATCATCATCACTAGCAAGGATTTCCACGACTTCACTTGGTGGGGCGTCCTCTGGGAGGACAGGTCTGTAGTCCTTGAGGAAGCTCGGCGCGTTATCGTTGATATCCTGAACGATTACGGTCAGAGTTGCGGTGGCAGTTTTCGGCGGATTGCCATCATCAATAGCCAAGATTTTCACTTGATGCCTGGGATTATCCTCTCGATCTAAGGACCTTTGAATGCTGACGGTGCCTCCTTGGTTTATGGAGAACTGCCGCTTTCGATCCGATGCTCTGTCTATAGCGTATGACACTTTGCTCTTACCGCCTTGGTCAGGGTCGGTTGCTTTGAACGTTTCGAGGGTTTTATCAACTTCAGCGTTCTCAAAAACTGACACCTCGATGTTTGGACGGTCGAACTGAGGTTTGTTGTCGTTGATGTCACGGACTTTCACAACAACCCGCGAGTAGGCCACGTGATATATGTCGTTATCGTTGTCCTCGCCTTTATCATTGACCTGAATTCTAAACCTGAAGCCGTTGCTCTGGACTAGATCTTCATAGTCTAGAGGTTGCACTATTTTTAAGGATCCCGTACCGTCATTGTTACGCACCATGGTAAACTTATCCGCACCGTAACCACTATTTTCAATCACTTTGTACTGGAAGTTATTAATCTCATCCTCATCATGCACTGTAACCGTCAGGATAGGCATCTCTGGTAGAGACGCACCATCCGTTTCGTCAACTTCGGTGAACCACTCTTCCTTGGTAAACTGAGGTGGCATATCGTTAATGTCTTTCACTCTTATGGAAGCCGTACCCGTCCCTTTCAAACCACCACCGTCCACGGCAACCACTTGGATCGAATAATCCGGTGTCCTTTCACGGTCCAAACAACACACAGCCGTTTTGATGACACCCGTATCGGATTCGATCTCGAAGATTGGAGATCCCGTCTCTTCCTCGATGACGTTCTTCTCAATGGAGTAGATCAAACGGGCGTTGGTTCCTTCCGATGGATCGTCATAGTCCACAGCTGGCATGGCCATCACCATTATTCCCGCTGTTCCGTTTTCGGTCACGTTTCCGAAGTAGACCCCTTGAGGGAAGATCGGAGCATTGTCGTTGATGTCCTTGAGGTTGACTTGGACATCAGCGTAACCTACCAAACCCTCGCCACCTTCGTCTTGGGCGAAGACCGTAAATCTCCATTGTGGACGACCGTTGGGTTGATCTCGATCCAAAGGCTGGAAAATAAAGAAAGATATTGGGTAAGCACGATGAGTTTTGTGGACAAAAGTCACGACAAAGGAAGTATTACTTTTTGTATGTCGAAGTGTCACAACAATCGTCGAAACCACCAGACCAAACTGAAAACATGTAATTGAACTGTCTGCACATGTTTGTTACTTGTTGTGGCCTAAGGGCAAAGGGAATAGAGAAGCAAGTCCTAAACCAAACTTTTCTGTTAAAGCCGATTGTCGCCTCAATACATATGTTTCCAACGTCTTACCGTAAACGTCGTTAGTCATGAACGTCTTAAATATTAAAGTCAGTAATATATTTTCTATCAATCAAGACCACGGTATGTAACGCTACAAAAGATTTCTCAATAATAAATCACGGCTGACAAGCTTTGGGTGTTGTACGATTCGTTAGTCTTCATTTCAGACACGAGTACAGTCAGCGGGTGGTAGACCATTAACAACGGTGTTCGAACGGAGATTGAGGAATCGTGTACTTAACGTTGCGTCCCTCGTTCACGGAAGAAGTGGCGCCGCCTATCGGTCGGCCAGAACGTGTCAATCGCAATTAAACAGCCTCTGAGAAATGATCCTATACATTTTCGTAAATAAATCAAATTAGACTGTGGGCAGTCGGGCTGAATCCCATACCACAAATGTCCTGGAATTGGTAAAATGTTCTATGGGTGCGCCTCCGTTTCATAAATCCCAGAACCGTTCAAGAACCTGAGCAACAATCACACAGGCAAATCTTTTCCTCAAGGAACGAAAATTAAGAAATCGTAAAATTGCTCGTACCTTCAAAACAAATATCTCGCCGTTGGTTCTGTTGATGTCAAATTTGCTGTTGGCAGGATTGTCGGGATCTATACCACGTCCCGTCAAGAAGTACACTATATTCTGTGGCCTATCTATGTCGCCGTCCGTTGCTGTAACCTGTTTGGATTAAATATAACATTAGCGCATAGGTTTACTAGAAAACTAGATGTTTAAAGTTCTAGTCGAAAAAAAAAATAAAGTCACTCATGCTTAGCAAAAAAAAAAAAACAAATGGACAGGAGAGTATCACATTAGAAATGAATGGACTTATTTTTGGGTTGGTGGAAGGACGAGCAGTTAAAGCTGAGGGAGTATCGATCCGTTGATTAAATATCTGAGAACTGATTGATTAGTTTCTGAGACATCAAAATGCGCTTATTAATAATTTTAATTATCCTCAATGTCATTTTAACATTCAAGGTGTTAGTTATATGACGTGTATACGATCTCCAGTGTTTTGCCGAAAACATAACTGGTAGTTAACTCAAGTAGCAAACAAATAGCACGTTATAAATTCATGCGTTCTAGTTTACAAACACCATGAACAAAGACGCCTAATAAAGTAAGGTAAACATTTTAACAACCCTTCCCAAAGTGGAGTTTGCTAGACTAAAGAGTTTTTGTGTACTTCCTGAACGTGCAAAACTGCGGTGGTATTTCTGCTTTTAGTGCTGATTTTGGCTAAGTTTAAGTGGTCTCTAAATCGCCGCAAAATTAATGTTCGAATTTTCTAGCAAACTTCAGCTGCAGATGTTTACTAGGAGACTCGCGGCAAACATATGAAATATTCAGACATTAGCGCGAATTGACGACACGTCGTAGAAGTTTTGAATTAAACAATGAAAAGTCAGCTTTTGATGATGTTGCGCATTGCGATTTGGCTAGTAATTGGATACAAAGAGGGATAGTGACTGCCTGACTTATTTCATTCCTTCTATCAGATGTCGCTGATGTTGTGTTCTTGGTCCCAGGTCAACGATGGAATTAATACTACAATGAGCAAAGTCGTTTTTTTTCGCCAGTTCCATTAGCTAATCACACCGAAAGCAACTCAAGATATTACTTTTGTTATTATGACATCCAAAAGACACATCGTAAAAAGTAAAAACGGACGGTAAAGTAAAGCTTATGAGTCTTAATTAATTGTATTTGTTGCTGGTGAGAAATTGCAGCAAAACTGTAACACAACCTAATTTACTTTGGGTTGCAAGAGGCAGCTGGAGCCTCACAGCAAGCTTGATGCCATAATGAGATACTTTCTGGCAAGCTGAACAATTTTAATCAGGCTGTACACTGGTTTCTGTTAGCGGCAGCCCTAAGGCTGAAAAGTTTAACAAGCTGGCTGCAATTCTTTCATGTCAGAGGCAACATAAAACAGCCAGGAAGGGAAAGCGCTTCGCATCCCTTTTCTTATTCTTAACGGTAAGAATAAACCGTTCTTAAAATCACAGCGGAAAGCAAAAAATGCATATAAACAAGAAATAAATAAAAAGTATATCCACATTTCTTAACATTCGAACATTTTCGTTAAATATAATTTCGATTCTACTTTCTCCAGTGTTTTACCAAAAATATCCAAGATCATCAACTTAAAGTTTTGCTTTTCAAAAGGCATTTTCTCCATCTCTAACACATTACAGTTCTTTCTTGCCCTTTCTTCATCATTAGCTTTAACGTGATCATCACAAAAAGTGCTCATTTATCCTAAACAAATACACACCTGCGTCGTCCTTTCGACTGTCCGAGGCAACCAAGTTTAGCTCGTACTGCACATGCACAGGACAAAACCAGTGGGATTGGGTGAAGTTCAAATCAAATCGACCAATGTTTACGTTACAACATATAGATGGGGAAATGGTTGTATCCTTTGTATTATATGGGCATGATAGAACGAACTGAATTGCATGCAGCGCACATGTTGTAATGAAAACGTATGCTAGCGATCCAGCTATTATTGAAATTGGTTGCTTTGTATTGATTTGTTGCTTTGTATGAATTGCGCTCTCATATTGAGGTTACACAACGGATTAATGCCGATGGAGATTTTTGTTACAATTTGGGAATAATGAAATTATTTTTCATTGTTTTACAAAAATACTCATAAATCTACAGACATTTTTTTCTGTACATTAGTCACACTCTAAAATGTGTGTGTAACTTTCCACGATTTCACAGTATATTTTCTGTGCCAGTATTTAAATTTTTGCAAAATGTTTTGCAAAAATTTTGCGTAAATATTAAAGTGTCTAAACAATTTTGTAATCATTCAATCCTGTGAAGCCACAACCACTCTGGACCCTACCTAACATTAGTCATACAATGACATTTATTGTCATGTCATTTCAGTGGCCATTGGCGTTCCAAAATTTGCCGATTCGTAACGACAGCAATGAAGGCTGTGAATTCTGTAAGATTGCTTCTATAAAAACGTATGGAGCCCAAACCGCTCATTCCATTGATCTATTAGTTTGTTTAAAATCGGACGTATCTCTAAGAAAACGCGTATAACATTTTCCACTCCCAGATTGTCACCCAAAACAGTCCAATTTGTCCCCTGGTACTTCTATAATATTTGTACCAAATTTCAGCCCAATCCGTTTTACTGTTTGGGCACATATACATACATATATAGATACAGACATTTTCGTGAACTCATTGCAATGGTAATAAAATGCCAAAAGTCATAAAGTGAACATGTTACAACTAATCCCTAAAAAAAAATCTTTGAGGAAAATGATGGTCCAGACGCCAGACAAAAAAAACTATTCTTGTTTGCCAGCGATATCGTTATAGAATATAGATGAATTCGGTGGGCATTAAATGGCGGAGTCGCCGGTGATGTGGTGCATCATTTTTT
Organism: Aphodius granarius; assembly: GCA_963971325.1. Classification (NCBI taxonomy): domain Eukaryota; kingdom Metazoa; phylum Arthropoda; class Insecta; order Coleoptera; family Scarabaeidae; genus Aphodius; species Aphodius granarius. Next base: position 4,610,904 of record OZ020224.1, read on the forward strand.
ATTAGTACTTCAGAAACAACTGGACAACATTCTGTTGTTTTTATACCCAAAAATTTGCGGCGGTTGAGCATGTTGACTTTGTCACAATGTCATACGTGGGGTTTTGTCTTTTGCTTTGGGTTTGAGTAGAATAAACGGTTGTATATAATATAATGAACAGATGGCTCACAGAGGGTAGCACAAAGTTATTTGTTCAGGAAGCGTTTTGACCTGATCGGGTTTTGAGTTTGCTTGTGAATTGTGAATAGAGGTTTTTTCTGGAAGTTGAGATGCTTCCTAACTTTGTGTGGTCCGGACACAGATGTGAAAATGTTTTTAGTTCTGTATTTGGTGGCAGAAGGCCCTCCTAGTTTTGTATATTTGAAATATCAGTCGAGGTCGTGGTTTAGAAGTCGAATGACGTAGTTCAATTTGTTTGGGCTTTAGGCCCTTGTGTTTTGTTTCTGTGTGTGTGCCAAGTATAGCCATCTCTGCTGATGTAAATTTGCCAATAACAGTTTAGGTAATTTTTATAGTTTAATTATGTCTCTGTCATCCGTTCTCTCTCCAATCATCTTCATTATGTCAAGAGTTTCAATGATTATTGTACACTCGATCTCAAGGGTTTTTTTATCTTTTTATTCGTTTTTGTAAATATATTTGTTTTGGTTGAATTTGACTTTTAATCACCCTGAGGTAATTAATCAAGATTAATTCATTTGCGATTATTTTTGGCTTCTAAAAATCTAGCGATACCAAACCCTCAAGGTTTGAAGGAAAGTCCTCGCGTCCTCCGTTTTGAATTTGAGTTAAATTAAATTACATTTTCGGCCGCTCTGTTTGATACGCTACCAATAAAAACAGACTCAGGTCCTAACCTCTTACATGGTGTCAGAGGTGAGATTACCACAAACCTGGGAAGTGCGTCGTTGGTTATCACTTTGTCAATTTGTTATTAGACGACACCATCCCACTTATTACAACAACGTCCGTAATGTTCTTAAGCTACTCTGACGGTGCACGACTAAACTGACCACAATTCATTCATCATACAAAATATAGAACCGCACTAACAATACCGAACCAACACTAATAACCAGATCTCGTGTAATAAGGCGAGCATGCCATTCAAAAAATAAAGAAAAAATAAAAACAAAATCCAAAGGAGAAGAGCAGCGTATAAAAGAAAATAAACTAAAAAAATGAAAGAGAAGAAATGAGAAGTCTTGAGAGGTCATGCAAGTCACCCGCCTGTAGGACGCGTTTCGGTAGATTGCGGTCGTCCTCCTCAGTGATTTGCATTCGGTACGTTGACCTCTCGAAAGTCGGAGGATTGTCGTTCACATCCTTCACGTGGATTACCACCGTAGTGTAGTTTTCTTTCAGACTATCAGAAGCGGCTAATCTCAACTCGTACTATAAGCGAACAGCGGGAGAAACAAGAAATGATTGAATGAACGAAATTTTCACCTTTCATGATGAGGAGAAGGCTAATTGTGTTGTTGTTAATCACACATGGGTCTTGTTAGGTTGTGCACATAGTGGAGAGTAGAAAATGGAGTAGAGGATAGCGACGCTACAAAATATAATGTAATCATATGTGAGTGTCTTTAGTAACGCAACAAGCCTTGCAACGCGCCTCGAAATGTTTCGTTCTCGACTCTCTGACCCACTCGTTGCCAAGAGTACGACTTTATTCCCGAGTAATTTCACATTTTTCTACTTAAAGTACTTTTGAAACGCATATCTTTCTGCAACCTACCACATGTGTTTGCCGGGAAGAATTATTAAAGCAAACATTTTTGTATTTCCAAGGCTTGATTCAACTTATAATTCTCACTTATCAAGTTATCACAATCTAAGTTTACGCCATCATTCCAATTTCAGTTATTTTAGTGATATGGCTATTAGAATTATTATAATAAATCTCGTTTCAATCCATAGACGAGTCCATGAACTGCTGGAGAATGAAGAAACACATGTTGTATATCACCTCATTTTAATTTTTCAATCAAATCGAAGTTTGTACATTTCCATTTTCATTTTATATAAAATTCTTTCTATCGAAGTAATGTTATGCGATCTGAAATATTTACATCAAATTTCTCATTATTATACTTTAGGTTTTTATTATTTGCTTGACGATGTGGACCGCGTTGCCCCATCGTCAAGCAAATAATAAAAACCTATCATCATCTTCATCATAAAAAGGAATCCTTTTCTGCGGCTTTACTATGTACAGTACGCTCTACGCATCCTTGCCTCGATGCTCTACTCCATGGTGTACTCTCCACTATGCACGGAGCCTAAGTCCTAATCAAAAATCTTTTTTCAGCTTTGTTCACGCTGTGATATGTTATGAGGAGCGTTGGAAACAGAAGCTTACTTACAATTGTCAGATGACGTGTGTAACTTGAGCATAATTTTTACATGTGTATGAAACTCAACCAGTTTTGTTGTGTATCATTTACATATCAATTTCTAAAGAGGTGTAGTTCAGTATGATGTGTGTACTCACCCGTTTCCTAGTTTCGTAGTCCAAGGCTCCGGCTACATAGATGGCGCCAGTAGTATTCTTGATGGCAAAAGCGCCCCCTATGTTACCGCTCGTGATCTCATATCGAATACGGGAGGCTGTAACAGAACACGTCCGGTGTTAGTTCTCTCGCACGTCTTGCAGATTCTATTAATTTTATATGTTTCGAGGTGAATTTACTTGAATAAAGTAGCTTTTGACACAAACTTAGTGACGCATGCCGTGCCACACGACGCACTATCGCAAACATCCCCCCAAACGTGGTCAAATCGTTGGATAATAAAAATACTCCACGAGTGTCAAATTCACTTACGTTACGTAGATAAGGTACAATGTTCATGTAAAGCACAAAAATACGTCTTTTCTGTTTTGAAAAATTAACCCAAAAAAATCGACTTGTTGCACGAGATGTCAATTTATTGCTATTTATCATTTATTATATGCGATCCTGCTGAACTACGCATATCAGAGAATGGAGCTTTCAGAGCTTTCAGATAGTGTAAGCAATTTTGGACAAAATGCAATTTTTAAGTTAAGTTGTGAAACAACTTCTTGCTTTCTCTTATCGTCAGGGTCCAATATAAATGACAACGCATTTGGGGAGTGAAACGCACACATTATCACTTCAACTTAATCAATTACAAATATTTGCATATTTTTGCACTTTAAATAACTTAATTAAGTGTATTTATATTAATATCTACTGAAAGTTCCACTTTTCTAAACTGTCATCAGCCATGACTAAAGCAGCTGGTCGTTGAGCCAAGGGAAATAAGCGTGTACGGTTCCATAGCGAGTGGTAAAGAATACCAACCGATCGCAACAACACAAATGCGAGTGACTTTCAACTGAGGGAAGGGTCAAGAATGGAGCACCTGACCCTTTGCTCTGTTGCCGAACCAAGAAAATTCGTATGTCAATTTTTCGAGATGAGGATGATTTCTTCCTTCATATCAAAGGTTACCAATGCTTTCAAGCCACTTTTTGTTAAGGTATCCCTTCTAAACTAATTTATCCAACATACGTATACGAAAAGCCATACACTGTCTCCTGCAGGACCTGTTGCGATACGAATGGCCGTTAATCAATCCGAACAATACCTGCCCAAGGGCCAATATACGTATGGTAATATCATGTTATGTCGAAAGCTTTCGAGAAACGGGGATTTTCCTTTTATTTAATCTCTTTCTTCGGATTGGATCCTGTATGCAAAATTCCTTTGATCTCAGGCCAGTTTTGCATGGCTTTTTATCAAAGTGAAATTAAACAGAGAAATTTCAGCATATTTTTATGGCTTTGTGTGCTTTTTCTGGGATGAAAATTTGTTGCTTTTAAACATTCTGACATTCTTTCTTTCAGGAGCGATATTAATGGTTCCTCCAAATGTAAAAATGTATTTGCTATTATAGTAAAAAAAGGTTTAGAGCAACACCAAATATGTTTCCCATGTATTAATTAGGTATTTATTGAAACTTTACTGTTTACTATTCTGAATTTTAATTTTAACTGACACTTTGTAGATTTAGGATTCTTCCGAAACTCGGGTATTTTTTGACAGATTGTAACGATTTTTTCAACAGGATGTAAGGATGATTGTCCGAATTAACATGTGGTGTAGTTTATTATTGCAAAATATATCTTATAACGTCTTGTATCACAAGATGTCAAAAGGCGGTGATATTTTATATAGGCAGGTTAAATCAGATTTGAAAGAAAAAAGTCCAAAAACGGTAAAGTTGTTGCTAGACTGTTTCAGATCTTTACAGAAATAAACACCTTCCAATTCCGGAAATTAAAAAAAAAAAAACCGACAGAATCTACGACCAAGTCTTCTTTGGCAAACCATAATTTTGTATGGGTATATTCGGAAAAAAATAAACAAAACATTCTCTAATAAGCGATGCTCTCAATATCGTCTCACATGTCGGTTTTCTCCTTCGACATTGCACAAGGATTGTCGCCGTTTCTGGCGTCACGATTGTCACGCTACAAAAAGTCGCTCATCTGGCCGTACCTTAAAAGACTATGACACTAAGAGACACACTAGCGAAATCTTGAATAATATTTCTGGCTTAATAATATCTAGGTAAATCTTGGCATAATTCCTTGTGGCAGATGAGCTTAACGGAGCTTAATATATAATGTAGAAACTTCAGAAGCGCAGAGCAAGAAACACTTTGTTCCTTATTTACTATGAAATATGTCCAATTTATGTTATGATATATCATATCCTACAACGGGCACATCCACTTGACAAAATCTCCCATTTCAACTTGTCTCCTGTCCGTTACTAAAACGATTTACGACATAGCATAATCTGCTTAGTGTTTGCTTACCCATCCAACCATACAATCTCAAACTCTTACCTTGTAAATATGTAGAAAGTCGAAAGAAAGTCATTTGCAAGAAAATATTCATTTGTTGAACGACTGTCCCATATAAGGCGAATATAAACTTAACATTTAGAAAACTTACTGTGGCTGGGTTTGGAAAAAACAAACAATTTACTTACAATCATCGTAATCTTTGGCGGTAACGGTGAGGACGGTATGCTGAATGTCTTCATTTTCATCCACTTCCGCCTCGTATAGTGCCTTGTCGAAATAAAGAGGATTGTCATTCTTATCGGCGATTCCAATACGGATAAATTTGGTAACTGGAAAAAGGATATAATTCGAATTAGGAAAATATACAATGAACGGTATAAGCATATAGAACTTAGTCAATATAGCCAATTTTTAGTGGTGCTAGTGCCAAACTTATTTGGTACACCACAAAGCTTTTTGTTAGTAGTCTTTATCATGTGATTTTAAATTATTTAATTCTCCGCGAGGCAAAGCTTTTAAATGTGACAAATTTGAATGGCTAAAATCGGTACTGATGGTACTGACTGGTACTGAATTGTACAGTCGATGAATTTATATGACGTAAAAATATAAATAATTTATATACCCTAAAATGCTTTTATTGGTATTTGTGAAAATATGAGGTACATATTTTGTTGCTAATATTTTAAGGCTCTCTCTAGTGACGTTGGGGCTAGTAATTAAATTGATGACATTCATCTGAATAACACATTTTTTTCTGAATTTGCAATGTGCTTTTTTTACGAAGTGGAGTATATGCAGCGTAAACCTGCGTGGACGTGATGTTGTTTATGAACGGAGACTTTGTGTTTATTCAGTTTTTAATGAAGAATTGTAGTAATTAAAAACTTCAAATTACTTTTGTCATATTTGGTGGTTTGAGTCTTTCAGCAAATAATAGACAAATTCTTCAGTTGTATGTCATAATTTTATCTAGTTAACATAACATCAGTAATTAATTACTCAGTTTTAAAATCCAAATAATTAGTAATATGATGATATTTATTTCATAATGGATCATCAAAATCCATAAAGATTACAAAAGGTATTGGAGATCAAAAATGTCTGGATTACTTTAAAAAACACGACCAAACAAATCTTCTAAATTTGTGTATTTAATATTTTTATTTTTTGGGAATATGGCAAATAAAGAACAAAACATTTTTTTAACATTGTTTCGCTGATTGTTGTTTTATTTCGACTTTAATTTTGAGTAGTGTTCAATAATTTTTAAAGAGACGAAGATTGTTTTTGAATGTATTCTTAAAATGTATGAATGTTATCTAAACTTACCTAGAGAAAGCCAATATTATGAGCTTTATCTGCTAAAATATAGCGTAGTTGTTCATGCAGCCTGATAAGCTATACAAAATAATGTACATAATATATAGGTTGTGGGCCCTTATAATTCAAAAAGTCTCTGAAATCTGCAAAAGAAAAACATTTCAAGTATTGAAATGTTTTGAATTTCTAAAGACAATATAGCTTTATTGTGACAGACAGCTCATGACTAAAAAAAGCAGATTGTATTTCGTCTCGGTTCTGTTATTTCTCGATTTTTCCAAATACAGAATTACCTCTTCACAAATTTAAGTACTTATTTCGATAATGTCTCTACAAATAACCTCATGACTATGACCTTCCGAAAAAATCTAATTCAATTAACAACTTACACACTTAGACAGTCTTTCATCCCTCATTTTCTGCAATCTCACAAAAAAATATTCCTTGCTAACTCATTCCTTTCCTCAACAAATAACCAAACAAATGTCTGCAATTTTACCCTACCCCTACGGCGATGATCTGAATTATTTGCAATCAGGGGCTGCCCGCGACGGTTGAGACGAGCACCTTAATGGAATTAGTAGGGAGCCGTAGCCGCAAGGTGCCGTCTGTACCGCAAAATCTTCTGGGGCTCTGAATGACCAATTACACTTAATTGTGTCCTTGTTCTAACAGGTCGAACACAGTCCGAAATCCTAAATTCCTGCTCTAGGATAACACGATACTTTGTGAAGAGGGCCCAAGATAACCCTGCCAAGTTCAAATTTGCCTAATTATAGTATTTAGTTTGGGTAATATGCTCGGTATTATGTTAGCTTTACTGTTTAGTAGGTGGCGGTATCGAGAAAGGGATAACACAGAAAATCTTCGACAAAACAATAGAATTAAAGAGTGATTTATAGTGATAGGTTTAGCCATAAATTTAGTCGCAATTTAGTACGTAATCTGCACAGGATGATAACGTTTGAAGTGATTAACAACGTTGACATGACAGCAAACTATATAAATATGATATTGACAACAGAGGACATAAAAAACTACGTGAATCGCTAATAGTAAAATATAATAGTAACTTTTTACTTTCCAACTAGTTTAAATAAGACTTTTACTTTCCAACTAGTACCCTAGAAGGAAAGAATTTCCTTCTCGAGTATTTCCTTTCCTAGAAAGAAGGGATTTCAGCGGAATTTTGTGCTTCGGGATAGTAAATTGCTATATACCAAGTTACTGTGGCATAAATAACTTATAGTCATTGAAATATAAAAACTAGCCAACGGTAAGGGGTTTAGAAATTAGAAATTCTGTATTGTATGACTCTACTACTATTAGTTATTTACAAAATTATTTTAATTATTAATTAAATAATTATTTCAATTATTATTAATTAAATTTTGTATTTTCATAAAAAAATGCTTTCAGTTCTTCAATTGTTTTCCAGTATACATGTTTCTAAATAATAAATTGTTCAGAAATTAACTTTAAACACAAAAATAATTCAATCTTCTTTATGGCTTCCAATTTATTAATGAAAATATAACGCACAATTATATAATTATACAATTTATATAATTCAAATCCGGTATACTTTACAAAGGATATTAGTATATGGGCATTTCTACTTCAAATAAAGCTCTACACGTCACAGCAACTTATAAATATGATATATTTGCATTGTATGCATAAAATCCATAAATAGGCATTATCCAGGTTATTCAATTTGAAGCAATATTTGAATATAAATCACATATTTATAATTTTATATTATTAGTTATATATTTAACAAAAGTAATGAATTGTTGCGTTAAATTATTGCAAATACTAAAACATCACTAGACATCATTTTTGCATAGTTCGTTTTGCAGTGCTGCAATGAGCACTCCTGAAAACCCTGGGAGTTTTATCAGCTACGAAATTTGCATACTGTTAAATTGCGTTTCACCCTGGTAACAGCAAACATTTCCATTTGGTCATATTATGCTCATCATTTCGAAAGAGTGGTGGATTAATGCACTCTCACGAGCGTCGTAGAGGGAAACCTTAATTACATAGTGCGAAGTTCATGAATATAAATTGGTAAATATCAGTATCTTTTGCGTTCGAACAACTCGAGAAATTCCACCAATTCATGCAGATTAGAAACATAAATGGGAGCCAAATATTATACCCTGAGGATTAAGATCGTATACAGCGTGTCACACAAAGACGAACATTCTCTAAAGTCACTTGTGTTATGCTGTAGTCTGTCATAGAAAACATAAAAAGATACTTCATAACTGTCATTACAACCTGACATTTCACCTTACACGTATTCCGGAAAGATATGCTCCAAATTGTCCTAATTTTAGCGGACTTGAGAAAAATTAACAAGTTTTGGATCTTTCAAGATATCCAAAATAGAACACAGTAAATTTTTCGAAAGCGTTGAGGTGTACCTGGATCTTATACCTTCGCATTATTTGCTTTGGGTACATCCTAAAGATACTATTTAATTAACAGTGCCACAGAGCGTAAACGAATTAAGAAACAGAATAATTGAAGCTTATCTGATCTGGAAATACCGATTTTATTTAAAAATTTAATTTAATTTCCGCCAAAGCATGATACTGCTGTTGAGTCAGGTGAACAAAATACCTGCCTTGAATCAGGGTAAACTGAAATTGAAATGTATTTCAGATATACATGTAAATCTGATATAGGTATGACGTCCGGTGAGGGTAGATTTGGGGTTGATCACGGTAAACTTTTGGGGCAATTTTGCAAGCACGTCCTACAGTAATGAGATTCAGACGAAAGACACTAGTAGATTTTAGATGCGGACTTATTTCGCACAGAGGGCTCCTTGACGGAGTCCTCTTGAAGGTTCTCCTTGAATTCTCCTTGAAGGTGAAAGCCGACAAGAAGGATAAGGACGGTAAGGTTGATAGTCGGGGCCAGCATTTAAATGCCTTCTTAGCCACCAAAATTCACTTTTGGGTTGAAATGAGTTGAACATATTATGGCGTCGGTCGCCATATTATAGCAAGCACTATTTCGCCTCGCTTCACCCCATTACGAGAAATGTAAGCTATAAGGGAGTAAAAGATAACCTCAGTCATTAATTAACAGAATTGATTATACTATAGGAAATGAGGCTTTGGCCAGATGAGCGAATTTTGTGGTTCGACAGTCGTGACATCACAAATGAAACGACCAGTTTTAAATGCAAGATTCAACATACAGTATTCAATGTGCCCATGTCTGTTACACGGATCAAATGGTTTGTAGAAATAATTATTTTAAAAAATAGATACAAAGAATTTAAGTGAAATTCTCTCATATAAAGCCAACAAATATATCAAAAATTATTGCAGATTAAAATGTGCCGAAATGTTAGGTGGACGTTCTTTTCTAGTGGAAACTAATGTTGGTGATGTATAAGCCAGCATAAATCGAATGTCAGAGAATATATTCAAAATAATAATAGTTGTTCGCAAACTCGGTCTGTGCATAACAAATGACAGCTTCGTTTTGACAGCTCAACACACCACATCGCGGTATTAGCGCTCTTCGCGAAGCAACAAAGTTAACAGGTTTAGAACACAAGTGATTCCCGAGAGACGCCGCATAATGGAAGCAAATACCAGCAAACTTCTAATTACTCAGTCTACAAACTCATATTTGCTGTAGCACGATATTTGTCTTTGTTTTCATATTTGTTTGTTCATTACGTAAATATTACTAAATTTACGGCAGTAGACAAGTTTTTGTCAATATCGTATGCTAAAGCAATGGGTTTTCCAGCAGTAAAAAAATAATCTATATTTGTCCAAAGATGAAACAAATTATACTCAGTAATTTCACTGAGCAACAGTAACAGAGTGAAGTTGATTTGATTTTCGAAGTGGATGAGATGACTTGCTGCTTCCGCTGCGATAAACGTGATTGATATGTGGTGGTTGTGGTTGACGTCAAATTTCAAACACGTCTCCTTTATGTGAAAATCGAAAGCTATCACAGCATTATAAACATAAGTGTTACCATTCTGCTGATATGTTATTGAAGGTGACCTTGACCTTGACTGAAGGTGCATTAGGAACCATAACTTTGGATGGATTGCAGATGGTAGAGTATTTATCAACTAGATAAAGATAAATAATAAGTTTTGAGTGGCCCATCGATCTTGAAAACTAGTCGACATGATCGTTATCTTACGTAAAATGTGCTTGATGTATTCGTTGAGAATGTTGAGATCTATCTTGGTAGTGAGTACACACCTCTACCACCAACGCCAACGGTTCAAGAGTATTTTTTCTACTCCAAAAGACTAAATTGGAAGCATTTCTTCTTAGCCAATGACAATTCGCCAAATTTTGAACTATAAACACGCGGTCAAATCCTCAGAACACCAGATGTTCAACTGAACACCAAAATCTTTGATATTCTCGAACGTTCTACCCTGTCTATATCTCGCTTTATTTGATCATATCTTAATAAACAAAAAATGGGTTTCCGACCCATTACAGTGTGTGAACTGAGGTTTGCTGGTAGTAGCCACTAGCGGCAGCAGTACTATTGCTCGTAAACAGCGTAATGTGACCGCAAAAGAGCCGCTGGTTCTCTGAGTGCTAGCAGCAAAAGTAACTAACGACCAGTAAAAGTGTGACCATAACTGCGCTCTTCGTAACAGCAAATATTAACGTATTTTTTTGAGGGCAATGCCGCTCGTAGACACCAAGAATACAACCTGGCACTAAGAATACTCGCGTGCCAATCATGTGGATTAATGACCATAGTCAAGTTATCACATATTAACTCAGTTTTAAAGGCAAATAATTTAGCCATGTCTTATCATTTGACTCATTTCAATATGTTAATATTTATATATTCCACAACATTTCCCTTCTTTCGTATTATGACTAAGCTACGTCTTCTACTTCTGATGACTGTCATTTAGATTTGATCTGTGATCGGTGGCACCTCCATTTCCGATTGGTGGTCTCGTTTTACTCGTAAATCGTGCATTTTAGAGCACCGAGGGCGAGGTCTTCAAAAAGGGGGGACAATTTTCCATCTGGTACCGTCCGATTCATCCATATCTCGCGAAGAGATTAGACAGTTTGCTTTGTAAGTGCAAAATATCTATTTCGACAATAGAACCGTATGAGAGACTGTATGAAAAGACCCATTCTCTTTCTCATCAAATAGGATATAAATCTTTTTATTGTTTGAACTTCGGTATTATATCGTACTTATTTTTCTTTCTGTCGTTATAATCTATCGGGATGGTCCCATTGCCTTCGGGGATGAAGTATATAGGGTACAAATGTAGGGTAGAGAGGGCCAATTTAGCGGTAGTAAAAGTTTGTAAGCCATAACAAAAAATCTCAAGCTTTAACGAACAAGTAACTCAAAATTGACTTAGAGATTCACAAAATGGGATTCTTTTGGTCGACTGAACGATTTAAAAGAAACTGCGTCATAATGTTTTATGAAATTGGTTTTTCTTGATTGGAAAAGAAAAATTGACCCTCTTTTTTCTTTTATCTTAACTCTACTTAAGTTTTCCTATAGTTATTCTCTCGTCTATCAAATTCGAGATCATCTATCAAATTCTTTCCGCGCAACATGTATTTCAAATCTTCGCCATTGAATATAGCATACTTTCACCAAAGAAAAACAAAGTTAGAATAAAAGATATTATTCTCCGTGGTCTTGCGAAACAACACATGTGAAATGCAATATTTTTTGCCCTTTGTGAACAAAATAGCGCAATCTCACAAGCACAGATTGCAGGACCGCATGTGGTGCTCTCCCCTCGCTAAAAGTATTATTTCAAAATGTTGCCCGGCGACAAGTGAGTGTGGTCGTAGTTTGAATTTTCTAAAAGTGGTGGCATTCTGTTCTGAAGGGTGAGCGCCCGTAATTACACACGCGGCCCTCCAACCGTGCCGCGGAAGTGAATACTTTCTAGCAGGAAGCTAGACAGTTTCTCTTTGTTTTTGCCGTTCTTGTTTTTGTGGCGTTGTTTTGTCATTCCGCGTGATCCATTTTAAAGTTAGTTTAAAAATTCCTTCTATATTATTTTTGTTATGTTTACTCAGCACCAAAAAAAGCTTTCCTAGAAGTTTGGCAGATGTTGATCCTATACATTTCGTTTTTTTTTTTGTGTATTTCGATGATTCTTGCGGCAAATTATAAACAAAATCTTCAACATTCTTGATAGCTAATGCAATGTTTAAATTCATAAATTTCTACAACTGATTTTGTTTAAGTTTCAAAAACTGAAATATTTTTTTACCGATTGTGATGATTTTTTTTACCATGATGTAAAGAAAATTGTAGGAATTGAAAAAAAAAACAATGTTAGGTAAACAACACAGTAAGCAACAAGTACGGTTTAAGTAAAAGTGAAATGTGCAAGGATTAAGTTAGTACACTGAATCTTCCTCGACAATTACCATATCGAAATGAATAAAGAGACATTACTTTGAAGATTAATTTGGCTTTAATACAGAGTAGGCAATAATTTGACCAAGGTCCTTAGTTGTTCCACAGGGTGTTACCAAACTTAAGTCAAATTGTTACCAAACTGAGACCAACTTTCCGACTACATCGTTGGCACAATAAAGTGTGCCAACGCTTTTTCAATTATATAATTTAGTTAAGCCAGAGCCATCTCTGGACGCTACCTAACGTAGCCATTTTATCAGTGTTCCTAAACTAAAGAAAAAACATGTCTTGGAGTGCCGCTGCATGTGAACAATGCTTTAAGGGTGTCGCAGAGGTAAAAAGGTTGAACACGCTGATATAAACTATAGTGCGTCTAATAATATGGCCAGAGACTGCAGGCTCTACCATAGTGTAACAATTTTTACATGGTGGGCCAAGAACGCAACGATCTCTTTCTAAAAAACTCAGTCCATCTCTATCTACCTTGTTTAAGAAAGCCCAATTTTGCCAATTGTTGGAAAAACACCAGAAAGTGTTGTCAAGTATTGGAAATATCACCAGAACATTATTAATATATAGTAATCGAAGGTCGGTGCTTTACAATTAGAACAATATTTACCATTTGAAATTTCCGCAATAAGAATTCCGAATTTTTCTACTTTGGTTCCACAGTAGACTCAGTGCACAGTGTTTACTTCTGACTTTGGTAACAATGGAGAATCCACCAACCAATATAGCTGTCACATTTTCTAAATTTATAAACGATAAATGTAGCACTCGTTTTATAAGACGTATTGATCATAGTAGTACAGAAAGAAAAATTTAAAGAATACAAATTATTACAGTTATTATAGAATACTGTAATGGCGTCACCTATGTAGCTTCGAGTAGCAGCCATAGATGGCCATAATAGCAACGACAACTTTTGTAAACTACCATGCATTGCGGTTTGAACAATGTTATTCAATGTGGAGCATTTGGAATAGTTGAAAAACAAGATTATGGTTTAATTTTTTAAATAGGAGAGCAAACTATTACTGTCCTATGTTTTTTCCTTACAGAGTATGTTGGCAACACTTCCCTTTCCTCTGCAAATTGCCGGAAAAGTGGGGAGTTCTTGGCCCACCATGTAAAAATAGTTACACTATGGGCTCTACTCGAGCATGGCCAGTAACACATCGCCCTCGAGAGTGAAACATCTACTTTATGCCCTTGATACGTAAATAACTATAATATAACAAAAATTCGGATATATTATATTACATAATAAATTCTAGAATTTTGTTCACTGAAAAAACTGCATCAGATATTCCCAAACTAAACCATATTTCCAAATGAAACAAAGTATTTTCTGGTGTATATGTTCCTCGGCGTGGAAAATCCAACTGTGTCTATATCTTGCTTTGTCTCCTACTCAATGACCTAAAACTATGCTCGACACGCTGTTATTCACAAGGGAAATGAAAAGATCCCTCATGTTAGACAAACGCAACCGAACGCCGCGCCGCGCCATTCACAACAGAAATGCTTTCAGTTCTTACTATAATCTATTGTTCGTAGATATGAAGACATAGTGTATAATTTATTCTCTGGAGTACATTTGATATATTTCTCTTGGAGATTTCCATTGAAGTTGATTGATAGGTAACTTTAAGCTGGCGATTATTATCATTATTATAGTTATGGAGATGGTTTGCAAAACCCAGTTTGATTTGTGTTCTAAGAGGTTTATTTATAACTAACTATTTATTATCACTATTTATTATTTATTACACTGATACACTACAAACTATTAACACTACTTAAACTTTCTGTCTCTTATTTATGTTCACACTTATTTATATTCGCGACGTCGGTATCTATACTACTCGAGCAGTCGATTTGAACTCCATTTTCGATCTAAAGCTCTCATTATGTATCCTTACCTTATATATCTCTTCTTATACAAAAAAGATTCATATGAATACTAAAGTAAGTCGAATAAGCGAACAGGGCATACGTTGAAAAAAGGTATGTGGAAAAATATACTGGAAGCCGGATAGGCCCTCAATGTAGGCAAGAATGGCTGATAATTTTCGAGCTTTCCGGTCTAGGCAGTACAAAAGTCCATTTGCATGCACCAGCAAGGATATTTCGTAAGATTTTTCATGCCCTTCAGAAAGAAGTAGAACGTACGGTTAGTGAAAGAAGCAGTCGAAAAGGCGAAGAAAAAACTCGTGATTTTCCCTACTTTATATAATGCTGTACAAAACGGTTCTTGAGAGATATAACGTAACCCATATTTCATACGTATTTGAAGTGAAGACATGTGAAGCTACTTATGTGTAAATATGGCGGAAAGCTTGCAGAGCTGGATTCAAGTTTTATGTTAACATAATTACTTAGTTTCAATACCTACTAAAAAATATTTATTTCATTGTAATTTTTGCTAGATTTATATGCTTCTTTTAGCATATAAATATAAGACCATCTGTTGCAACTATTTTGTCTATCTATGTAAACAATGGACAAGGACCCGACCTACTACAGAATTTGCCTATGATCTGAAGTTAGAATGATCAAAATCCATGAATATTAATCATTTAACACAACCAAAAACACGACGCATGTGTGTGTATCTGCATATTTATTATGATTTCATTCACTTTTGACACTGATCACAAAAACTTTGCAGATAAAAATTTGTGAAATTTTTCAGTTGTTTTTTTTTGCTGAGTGTAGATTTGTTAAATAAATTTTAATGTTTTAATATGCGCTTTTTACGTAACCAGAACGAAGCCAGAACCAAAACCGGAACTGAACCGGTTTATATTTTTTTTCAGGATGAACCGGAACGAAACCTGGAACGGTTCGAAGCTTGTTTTTTTTTAAACAGACTACGCTAATGATGGATAAATATTTTCAAGAAGCTGTTACTACAAGTAAAAAATATATTACAACAACTTAATGATAGCTATATCATTATAGTCAAAGTAAAGTGTTTTTTTAATAAATACAATGTGCATAAATATTATTATAGATAGTTTTATTAATGTTTCGCGCTTATGTTAATTGCGTGTTGCTTTGAAACTTCTTCATGCAATCCAAACTTGATATTGACAACTTTGCACACAAAATCACCCAATTGCCAAACACCTGATTGACAGCATAATTATTACAAATTATAATAGAAATTATTATTATACCGAAAACAGATAGTCAAGCAAAGAGAGAAAATTTTCAGCTTTGGTAAACGTTTATAAGCAAGTGCTGTAAATCTCTCCGTTGTAACAAAATCAGAACAAAGTTTTAACGATGAAAAATAAGCAGCGAAACGCAGTATAGAGACAGCGGCGCTATTTAAGAAGCCATAATTTAACCCTTAAATTCAGAATCACGACCAGAAGAATTACATCGACTGCGTTCAGATGGAGCGCTCTTTCATACATTTTTCACCCCTTTAGGGTCCCATATTCTAACGGGTAAACTCCTTCAGTACCACGGTTAATGAAACAGATTAGTGATGTAAGACCAAAACTTTTGTACGAGTTATGCCTGCTCGAGAAAAAATCGGGAAAGTTTTGAGAATTTGAATGTGAATGTCAGCGTTGAAAACTTTATGATGTACAGTAACGTGCAAAACTGAGTTTAAATCTTTTACCTGAACATTAAATTTATGGACTGTTTTGACGTATCGTAAAGCCATTTTATCTGTACTAGAGTCTATTTTTAAACTATCCGTACAAATCAGATGGAAAGTTTACACTAGGAAGAAACGACAGAAAGTTTTACCAGATTTAGGTATTTTGGTAGATATATATATATATATATATATATATATATATATATATATATATATATATATATATATATATATATATATATATATATATATATATATATATATATCTAAATCTAAATCTTTGTAATGGTATTGCATTGCATCTGAGCTTTCAATCCAAAATACTTTCAACTCAACGGCAACTTCCGGTCATCGGAAGTCGAAATCTAATTTGTTATTTTAAATAGAATGTACCCAAATGTCACCGTTTTTTAGTTGTTTTGATTTGTCTATAATTCTTGTTTTTGTTGAGGGTGAAGGATAACGTTGAATATCTCGGTTAATATTAAAGATACCACTTTTATATTTGGTAGGCAGACACTGTAGAGATGTTCCATTGGGAAGATATCGTGTAGAGGGTGTTGAAAATGTTAAAAATCCATTTTAACATTTCGAAATGAAGTATCGGCCAGCACCCAATGTTAATTAAGATGTTATTAAATGAACCCCGATCATATTTCCTCTTTTTGTTGGCCCACGGGGTTATATAAAATCACCGTCGCTCGCTAAGATAATGAGAAAATTCCATTATTTACTTTTCTCTTTCGACGAGATTTCTTCTAAATACATAATTATCGGAAGGCTAATTTGCTGAAAACAAGATTTTATAAGATTTTGGCGACTGCCTTATTAAGATGTTACTCAAATTAAGGGCTGATTTGACATCGAATCAAACAGCCACAAAGTACAAAGGAATGCTACCTTAGGTACCTAAACACTAAGTTGAGCATCGTTGACAGTTTTTTTTGTCAGAAAATAAGTCATAAGCAAAAAATGATGAACGCATAAATGATAAAAAACAAGAAAATTGAAATTTGACGCAAGTGGTGTGTTAGATACACATAAGATGCCGAATATGTGTAGAATCCGCCTCAACGAACGAAAGGGTCTCCGTCCTGGTGGTAGAAATTTGAATCAAACAATTAGGGATAAATAGCGCCATCTACATTCGCTTGTTCAGGCAAATTGACAGTTGCGAGGTTATGTTCGTTGTTTGTTGGTTGATTGGTAAGGAAGTGAACTTATTTGATCAGAAACACGTTGAACGTTGAACGCCATTTCAGTCAGAAATTTAATTACAATTGACTTTATAGCTTGTAAAGGGTATTAAAAAAAATGCGAATTCCATTTGTAGTGAACGTTTTCTAGTTATGAAACTTTAAATTTAACTAATAATTCAAAATAATTGGTTCGTTCTCAAATGACAATTTAATATTGTTTCTAGCAGTCGAAATTATGTTTACATCGAGCATTACACGCCTCTTTACGAGATGCCATTGATAAGAAATCACGTAATTATTAACTCATAGCCGTAAAAATCGTAGCCGGGAAAAATTAACTCCTCATTAATTATTGAAAGACGACGACTCTCCATTTTAGCGAGCCTCTAAAAAGTAATAACGACAGTTTTAATGCACTTATTCGGCGAGGGTCGTTACTTCGAGACATAATCCTCATCGTACCATTAAATTTACTTGAGCATAACACAAAATTTTTGGCTTACTAAGTTGCCATCTTGGAAATGAGGGCGGACATTTTGAATAAATCACACACGTTTAGTCCCGGTTGTCTCAAACTTAAGGTATAGTTGCAAATTATTGCACCATTTCAGAAATTTCTACACAAACGCTGGAACGGCGGCGCTGGCGTTTCAAAATTAACCGCTTATAACAGTACCTCGGTAGTAAATTTACCAATCAACAGATGGCGTTCCATGTATTCCGCAAAAAAAACAACATTTAACAAATCTGTGTGTATCTTTATTTGCAGCCGGAGCGATAAAGTCATTTTTATTAAAGGTTGTTTCAACTTGTGATAAAATAAATCAACCAGTATCTCTCCAAGTGCCGCATTCTGCTAAAGCCGATAAAAACGGATTTTTCATAGTGGACGTCGGACGTTGCTGCAACGGCGGGATCAGCAGCTGGCGGCTAACTGCAATTAATCTAGTGTTTTTGTCTTCGTAGCCTGCCGCAACCAATTCATTTCGTTTGGCGCACGGCTTATTTGTATGTCATTGTTGTTGTCCTTTTATTTCGTCCTGTATTGCAATTTACTTACAATGGTGGCGATAAATTTGAATAAAACATGCAAAAAAGTACAACACCTTGTCAGTAGTTTGGCATTTGATAGATACCATACTATATCAATTACCAATTGTATAATTTTTATCGCTAGTTTAGACAAAAGCACTCTACGATAGATCGATCAAGTTCACAGAATAACGAACGTGGTGGAGATATCATTAGAAGAAAAACGTATATGTTCGATGACATGACACAAGCTTTTGATTAGGTTTGGTATTATCGTCTAATATGGAAATTAAAGCGTATGTTACTTTTTAAGTATGCATGTTGGGCCATTAACTTCATACATAGCTGACATACTGTTCAGGATCAAACAGATGGGCGAATACTCAGTCTTACAAGAAGTAAAAGCAGGAGTGCCCCAGGACAGCGTCCTGGGACCAGTCCTATTTACTATATACGAGTGACTTGCCATAACCAGAGAACGCAACAGTCGACCAAAAGATGGAAGACAGTAGAGGAAAAGAGCTGGAGCTAGACCATGTGGCACGTGTGGTATTGTCATTTTTAAAAAATTCAAAATTCACGTGCCACATGGTCTAGCTCCAGCTCTTTTCCTCTACTGAAGACTAAACTGAATAAATCAAAATCAGTCTACGTCAACTTCACCAACAAAAGGATAGGGTATACCTGCTATTATAACTAACAACATAAAGAACAACGTATGCAAATACTGTGAAGTATTTGAGCATGACTCTAGCTAGACACAAAGGGAAGATGGTAAGAATATGTCAAGAAGAAAAGGGTCGAAGTTGACTTCAAATATAGAGAACTGTATTGGCTACTGGGAAGAAACTCTCAGTTCTCAATAAGGAATGAAGTACAAATTTATACACAAACGAAAAAAACCTATTTGGCTGTACGGCATTTAAGTTTAGGGTTGTGCCAAAAAGTCAAATATTCAAGGGATCCAATCTTTCCAGGAAAAAGTTAAGAGTACTGGAAGTGCTGTTTTTTGCGTGTTTTTTTTTTGACGTCTCCGAAACCCCTTAAAACACGCACAAAAAAAAGCAATTGAAAATCGCCTAAAAAATGGATTTTTAAACGTAAAAAAAAATACAAAAACAATTGAAGAACGTCTAACAGCAGTATTTTCTCACCTTGCAAAATTTCATTTTGAATTTGCCGCCTAATTTTCATACTTTGACATTGTCACTCGACGTAAATATAACCTATAAAAGAGACGTTGAGACATTACTTGTCAGATTAGAGACAGTGACAATGTCATTAAATGGGATACATACCTTTGATTGTGGTCACTTCAGAGGGATATTACGAGATTATTTACATTTAGATTCGACCTCCCATGCAGTTTTCGTATATATTTCACATGTATGTATCATTTAACCCCAAAAGGTAAGAAATTTATAGTAATTTCAGTACTTCCAGCCAGCTTAACTTTACCCGAGAAAAGAGGCATTGGCACAAACTACATTGCATAAAGAATAAATGAATTTGAAAAATATTTTATAAGATGATAAAGAGGATAATTCTCAAACTACGTAAACCAACGGAAAAAAATGAATGACCTGTTATGGTAGGATCCGAACCCACGACCTTCTGCTTGCCGGGCAGGTGCTCTACCAACTGAGTTACACAACAGGTGTGCAATTCATTTCTTCCGTGAGGCTTGTAAGGTATCTGGCTATATTGTAATGTCTTTCATAAAGCGCGATTACTTAACCATCGTCAAGGGGATTCCGAAACTACTCGATAGAGTAGAAATTACAATTAGATGGGATTTGGAATCAATTACGTAGGATATGGTTAATGATGATAAAGAGGATAATTCTCAAACTACGTAAACCAACGGAAAAAATGACCTGTTAAGGTAGGATCCGAACCCACGACCTTCTGCTTGCCGTGCTTCCATCTATTTGATAAGACTTTCGTTGTCAACCATCCACTAACATAACTTTATGTTTTCCAATGAAGTGTAGGGTTGAAACAGGACAGGGTGGTCATCATGCTGCAAGGTTTTTTCTTCTTCAATATTTGTGACCTGGTCTACGAAAAGGGGGCTTAGGTGTCAAAAAAACATTTTCCACTTTTTGCCGATTCGGATAGAGTTTAAGACGTTCTTTCACAAGGTATAAACCAGAAAGTCATAATTTGTTTAAAAATTTACGAAAAGTGAAGAAAAAGAAGAGTACAAATACGAAGAAACACTGTTGTTGTTCAACTTTACAGCTGTTTTCTCGAAAGCTTCTTTTCGCACTTAAGCCCCCTTTCCGTAGACCGGGTCACATTTATCTTTTGGTTAACGATAGTTTCCACTGGTGTCATCAACCCATTGATACACTGTTGGCTGTGGACTCCACGGAAATGTAGTTTAAAAAAAAATACTAAAAGAGATTTTAAGATTGAAGCAAATTATGAAAAAGTTGGGTTAGTATTACATACACCTTGATGTAGAATATAATAGTTTTTTCAGGCACTACTGCTTAATTGTTCGTGTTGGAATCTCTGCAATCACAAGATCTTTTGATTCTTTTTTGATTTGCTTAAAACTCTGTAGCGTATATTGTTCAATACCACAGCTTTTGGTTTATCCGCAGCCTTACGAGGAATACATTTCACGGTCTTTAGCATTTTAATATCGCCATTCCACCTCGACAAAAAAACTGTACAAAGAACTTAAACCCGACTCAATGAATTTCATTTGAGTTTACAATAGAAAAATCATCTATTCTACTATTAGTAGAAATTCACGATAAATCGGTGCTTTGGGAATAGCATCTGGACAAATTTTGTTTCGTACGGACCAATTCACACTGTGAACGTAAGAGAATTTAAAATAAAACCTTGAATTTAATGCAGATTTGCCTGTAGAGAATTGCAGTATTGAAGATGATTTTATGTAAGCTGCAACTTAGGACTAGCACCTATATATCAAGTAAGCTTTCAGGATACGATAGCGAGCACGTTAGTCATCCTTTTATGGCTGCATTCATGGTTTGGAATTGCCTTCTTGGAATGTGGTCGCCCACTCTAGCATACACAAAACACACACACGTATACACACCCAGAGAGTCTACAATCCACACAAGTCTGCTATCCGATTCAATTATGTACATGTCGCTGCTCCCTTCCATACGTTTTGCTGTCCCATTTTTTATCGCGGTCCCTACAAAACAAACTCAACTACACACCACTGAACTGGGCCCATTGTGCATGCAACCTATACCGCTTTTCCCGAAGTCTATACCTATAATCGGTTGTATTTTGTAAACGTTTTGTGATACAGATCCAAAGTTCAATAGGACCAAAAGTTAACATTTTCCGTTTTACTTAGGATGCCACATCGACAAGCAAACAATAAGACCTATACAGAGAGAAAACAAATTTGAATGAAACGAATTTGCTCAAGTCAAAGACAGATCTATGTTAAATAGTGGCAGACAAAGTTTTGGTTGTCGCAAAGAAGTTATTTCTTTGGTAAGATTTATTAAATTCAAAGCATTCATATTTGTATAAATGTTAATTAATTCATTAATATTTTCAAAAAATGTACATTTTCATTCAAGAACTCTACGTTCCTTTTAAATAAAAAATCTTCCTTTACTGTTTGACAATTTAGGACTTGTATGAAATCGAACAATGTTTTAAAAAATACAACTTTTGATATAATCAACTTCAACTCTAGCCATTTCCGCTATTACTACAGAAGTATGTATAAAATACCAACAACTGCGCTTCAGGGCTCTAAAAGGGTGATTAAAGATCTTACTGAGAGTGTCGCCATGACGCTTTCGCAAATTACAAGGGAACTACAATCTCTACAACATCAATCTCTACCGCACCATCTTGACGTTACGAAGTACGCAAGTTTACAAATGAATAATTTAAGTAATAACTTCTGTATAAAAACCGTTTCCGAATGAACGGAATCATTAAATATTTATTTGTTTCCCGAATCAAGATTTGTGTAGAGTTTACAAGGTAGATGGGGAAGAATGATTTATTTAAAGGATCATTCATCTTTATCTATATTTCTATCAGCGTTTGGATGCTGTAATGATGAACTTTTCGTTGCAATAAAAGTTTTGTTTCCTTAATGGTCCTATAGAAGTGGCGTCTAAGTAATAAAAATACGGGCGTTGCGATTTATGGACGACAGGCTGTACGAGTCCTGCGAGCATAAACTAAACGACGAGCACAACTGCCTGAATACAACTTCCTATAATATTTATGGTTACTGACAGACTTTTATACCAGATTGTAATTGTTGTCTGCTTTTGTATAAAATCATTTAATGGGTTATTTCGGTCATTATAGAAAGACCGAAAAGAAAACAACGAAAGTTCAAATTTCGATTTAATTTCTAAATAAAAAATAAAGAAATCCTTTAAATTTTTAATGTAATCTTCGAGATTTATTTTGGCATTTTGCAAGTCTCAACTTTTGTAGCGTTTGTACTGGACCCGTCATTATTTCGATGCAATTTATATTCTAATATGTTTATTAAAAAATCTTGCTGGCGCTGTAGTAATCAAATGTGAGTCGCAGTTAATGCATTCACAAGAATCCAATATCCCTCGTATATACGTGGAGAGAAAAATAAATCATCATGATACATTTCCTGTATGTTTTTATAGTACATAGTACTCTATCTAGATTGGATATTATTTTGGTGTTATTTGGCTTGTTTTGATGTTATAATTGTCAACGATGGCAATTTACACCCTTTCCAGTTGATATTTGTAATGGGTCGAAAAACCATTATTTATTTATTAAGATATGATCAAATTAAGCGAGATATTTGTAAGAACATTCGGGTATGTCAAAGGTTTTTGCTAGGGTTGAACATCTGGTTTAGGATTTGACCGCGTGTTATAAGTTTAAAATTGAAGAGTTGTCATTGGCTAAGAAGAAATGCTTCCGGCTTCCTTTGGGGTCGAGGGATGCAAACGAACAGATCTCGCTCTTCTCATTTCAACCACCGTCATGTAAAGTACACGTTTTGTGGAGCGTTCTTAGGCGCTTAAGTTTATCCCTGGTAAGTCTTTTCAACTCGTCTCGCATTTCATTGTAAATTAAATTATTCATATTTCTGCTAAAAGTGTGTCTGTCTAAATCAACTCCTAGGTTTAATTTAAACGTCAATATGTTCAAAGCTTCATTCATTTTTCTATGTAACCTATCAAACGGGATTGTTGATTATTATTGTTAATAGATGTTATTGTTTTGATAAGTGTTTCGTTTCATTTTAAGTAGTCTTGCTTTATCAGCCCTTATTAAATGTTAAATACTTAAACGCGTCAGTTAGTAGTCAGAAAATGTGTTCACAAGGTTCAAGAAAAAGAACCCAGTTAGTTTTGCCTTCGAATAAATTGGAAGAGATTTGATGAATTAGAATTTTGACCAGTAATTAAAGCCCTTAAACCGCGCTTGGCCAAAATGCTACCATGTTAGGGAGTCGCGGTTGTTCCCGCCATTTTGACCTCCTACACAATAATATTCAATGAATCAATAAAATCAAATATTCAAAGGAACAATAACTCCATATTAAATAACTATCTTTATTCTTCTTGTTATCTTTGGTAGGTGTGCATGATATAAAAATTCGTCATTCTGTCATGTGTCATCATTTACTGTACACAAGCCACTGCACTGTAGAGTTTCTCCAAAATATGCTGCAGTTGGAGAATTCTGAATTACATTTAATTTAAACTGAAATACATTTGCTACTTTCTGAATTACAATTGCTACTTTCTGAATATCAACTGGAAAAAGTGTAGTGAAAGTACAATATTTCAGGTTGAATGAACAGCACACCAATATGGGTAACGCAAATTCCATGACTAATAAACCTTAATAATATTAATAAACCTTATTAATACCATTGTATAACAAACTTTGACACTTTAGAAACCTATTTAATACGGTTGATTACCATGGATACTCATGGGTCCTGCTATTTTTATATATCTGTCAAGTAATTTGAAATAATTCAAACTTGATGCAATTTTTCTCAAAAATCTTCTGATGTAACCATAGTTAATATTTATTTTACCCATATCAGAACAAAATCTTCTTTCATATTTTCGGCAAAAATCGGCGATTGGTACTTAAGAAAAAATAAAAACTTATAATATTTAATCTTTTAACGATTTCTTTCAGCGATTTTCCCGAAACATGTTTATAATGTTTTTATCAAGAATATACACACAGGTACTTATTCATCAGTCAATGCTAAATTTGTACCACACGCCAAAACTATCTTAGATAGCTCAGCATACTATACGACAAAACAATTTGTTAATATTTTGTTAATATTTGATTCCAAAATCGAAATCGATAACAATAAACCATTGTCGAAAAATGAAAATTGTAAAGGAATTTATAGAGAACAAATTATGTATATCTTAACACGTAATAACATACATTTTTACAAAACTACTTGCATGAAGAGTAAATCGCAAGAAATGAACCTTTTGTGCAACAAGTCGATTTTTTGGTGTTTTTTTTTATTATTTTTGTGTTTTACGTGTACATACGGATACATTATCTATGTTGAGATCGTATGTAGTATTTTTACTATTTTTTTTGTGGAGGTTTTGGCCACGATTTTGAAAATATTTGCCATAGTGCGCTACACAGTAATATTGTTCGGTTGAAAACACACTGTAAAAAATTAAATTTAAATGAACAAAAATATACACATCGACGATCTTTCCTCAAAGTGTGTTAAAATCATAGTTTATTGGTGAACGTACTTTGTCGCTCGATTTTTTTTGTTCTGGTTTTGTTGTACTTTTGTAATAACCAAAGCCTTAAAAAACAGCAGCAAAGTAGAAAATAATTAATGTGCTACAATTTTATTAACTCGTTGTATCACAGTGTTTATAAATCAATTCTCCTGTAATATAAATTTGTTGCATCGTGAAGTGTATTCATGATTTATTGTGGTATTCTTCAACACTGAATATAATCACCCAAAGCTATCTCCTGAAGAATAATAGGGGCAATTTCAGTTTACAATGGATCATCCTTAAACATAATTTGCTTTTTCTATCAGGTATTAGTAGGAAATTATTAAAATTTAACTTAGTAAATAAATTGTAACAATAAAACTCCTGTTATTTTATAGGTTGCTAATTGTTGTTGCAAATTGAGTCAAATATCCGAAATACAACTCCTACAACTATGAAAAAGTGAAGCAACTTCCTTTAATTTCCTCTTGCAACATTTCTAGTAATCTTATCATAAGTGGTATCAAACAACTTTCTAGAAAGATGCAGTTTACCTAGGTAAGTGCTGTTGGTCAACACCCAGAACACTTTTAGGGGATCCACCATCACCACCTTCACGAGCCGAAACCAGCGAATTTTCACGTGTATGTATCACATTTTTCGCACTGGCGACAACCGTCTAGCGCACTTCCCGTCGTATTATGAGTTGAACTACCGCTACGGCAGCCTGGTAGAAGCACCATACTTGCCAATTCCGCCAACAAACAAAAGACCTGCGCGCACCAGACTTTCAACAATCGGTTTCGCGCCAAAATAACCGATGGTTTTTCTGAACATACTATCGACAAACTGAAAAAAGCCGGTTCTAGCCCGTCTTTTATTAATTTTCAAAATAAATTATAAATATCTGCGTTTGATTAATTCGCCATGATAATGAATTGTTCTTAATTGCATTAGATCCACATGAATAGAAACATTAAATGTCGTGATGAAAAAATTCCGCCATTTTATGTACGTATTTTAGTAAATTCCCCAATATCTCAAATATCTAGGGTGGCCCTCACCCAACTTTCCGACTATATGTATCTGAACACTTTTGCAATTATTCAATTTTGAGAAGAAAGAGCCACTCTGGACCCTACCTAACGTGAGTTTCTATGATATAATGACATTTGTCACACTGACATTTAATGTCATGTCATGCCAGTGGCATTGGCGTTTCTCAAAATCTGCCAAATTGCAACATAAGGACGATCTATTTGACAATATCTGAAGAGTAACTGTACCAATTTTAACTTTCTAGCTTGCACGCTGGCTGAGAAATGCGATTTTAAGGGACATAGTGACAATTGTCAGAACAATTTTAAACTCAAAATGACTCGAAAAGCACCAGGTATAAACAATCCTGATCAGAGACAACAAATTTTAGTCTGGAGAGTTAGAATGGTAATAAAAAATACCATTCTATTTAAAATATCCATGTTGTAGGTTACTTCTGGTAGACCAAATGTGGCGATCGTCTTGGAAATATTTTAGCTAAGAAGATATGTCTGATCCCCTTTAGTCTAGATTTCATTCATAGTTTTATTTGACTGCAGAGCGAGACGTATCACAAACACTCACAGCTTTCTATTAAGCAAAACAACAGACAATATCTATAGAGAGAATGTGTGAAGTTTTGCAGCTTTGGCGTAACTCGTAAATTTAGTTGTGTTAGCTCTTGTTGTCTGAATCAATTGAAGGGATTTGGAAGAGAAAAAATCCCCGCTTTTTTGTACCACAATCACAATATTTAAGCAAATTTTTATTATGCGTTGGTTCTTTTTAGGACACGTTTTCATCAAGAAATAAATTTTACTAGGGATCGAGGTAGATTTTCACATGCCTGAAATTGTTTACATTCAATTTGCTGACGTGGACGAGGTATGCTTAAGTAATGGACCGGAAGAAAAATATTCTAAAATTGCGAACCCGTCGTCCCAGGCTTATACTCTACCCTGACTTTCCTGATTGGAGCTTATAAGCATTGATTAGACATTGAAAATTTGTACGACACGAACTTTGGCTGAAATTCCCGAAGGGATTTTTGCAAAGTAAATATCTCTTGCGTTATTTTTTCTTCTTATACCGGGTGTAAAAGGTTTTACTGCGCAAAATTTGGACATTAATAGATTTTGGCAAGGTGTTAACAAAATTTGCATATCGAATTATTCAAATCTTTTTAATAAATATCAAACGGTAGAGTTAAAGACAATATTGTTTGAGTACCGGATATGGTAATGATTATAGCGGTTTAAATGAATTGAAAACACTTGGAACTGTTAGTGATTTTTTGCACTAAAACCTGTAAAAAATGGAATAATAGGACAGCAAGGACGTGACGATGTAGGGGAAGCGATGTTATAGGCGGATAGACTTTTAATTAAACTTTCTTAAACCGATGACTGCACGTGCATAGGCGGCCCAACCGCGTATAATTTTACGGTCCTAGTTTGGAACGGTATAGTGAGCAAAGACCTTAGGTACAATTACTGATTTCTATCACACAATAAATACCTAAACAAACTAAATACAACAGTAAAATCAGTACTAATCCGGTACACATCCTGTATATTGCACTTTGTCTTATATGTCTGGTTGGTGTAAATTCGTTTATATGGTAACTTATCGGGCAACTACGTACCCGGCTTACGAGAGAACTTATCCTGGATTTCAAATCGAAGGAATTGCATTATTCATAGGATTGAATTGAAAACTACGATATAAACCCGTACTGGCGATCTACTGTATTCTGTTTAATATAATGCTTAAATGAAATGGGATGTGTTTGGTGGACGAAACGGAATGTCTTTGGTGACAATCTGTGAAATAGAAGTGGTTGTTACATGCATTTTCTTAGGAATTGCACCGATTTGGTCCAAACTGATATCAGCTCGGCTTCCAATGACTTTAGTATACCAATTTAAGAATGGTTTTGGAGCTATATATTGCCATATTTGGCTATAGGTATATGGCTATATACCTTCATAGAAGTAGTCTGGCAGTAGCTGCAGCCTTAGTCGTTATGGTTACGAATTGGCAAATTTATATGAACGCCAGTGGCCACTGAAGTGACATCACATTTAATGTTATTCTATGACTGACATTAGATTAGGATTCAGAGTGGCTGTACTAGCTGTGGCTTAACGAAAGTTGAGCCATTTTTATTGCAAATTTGTTATGTTTAAGACGTGCATAATAAAATATAATATGTTGGCTATACCGGTGAGAAGTTAGCCACAACAGTTACCCACAACTTATTTTTCTCAACCGATTATAATGAGTTATTTTTGCCCTTAGTTTTGCCCGATCGAAAAAATCATAAATAGGGCCCAAAAAATTAAAATGAAAGTTATATTTGTTACAATTTTGCCGAAATTCCCGGGATCATATCTCAGTTATTACACAACCTATCTCGACGGTCTATGCACCACTGGAAAGTGTAGGTCTTCAAGAATACCCCATAGTTTTGCCCAATCAAAATTATGAAAACTTCTGTCAAAAAAAAATATTCAAATATTAGTGTTCTGAATGACCAACATATGCCAGCCACAACAGTTATCCACAACTCTTATTTCCCATCCGATTTTAATGAGTTATACATCATTGGAATGAGTTATACGCATAACGCCCTGAATCTCCCCTAGTTTTGCCCGATCGAAAAAATGATAATTAGGGCCCAAAAAATTAAAATGAAAGTTGAATTTGTCGCAATTTTTGCAGATATTATCTCAGTTATTACGCAACCTATCGCAACGATCTTTGCATTACTGGAAAGTACCTGTCTTCAAGTATACCACATAGTTTTGCCCGATCAAAATATTGACAACTTCTGTCCAGGATAAACTATTGAAATATTAGTGTTCTGAATGACCACCATATGCCCGCAAAATGAAATTGAACGTTAATTTTCATGCTAATTTACCCCAATTCTCAGGAATATATGTCAAGGATTATTATCCTAATGACATTAATTCTTACTTTAATGGAAAATATAAGTTTTCATTTGCTTTCCCTAGTTTTGCCAGATCAAAATTATGGTAATTACTGTCCTAGACGTGGAACAAGAGAAAAAGCTCACATTTACCAAAATGTGACAATTCGCAACCACAGCGACGAACTTTGGATTCTGTCCCCGGAGGATAAACTGGTATCAGTTTGGACCAATATTTATCTGTTCGTTCTGCAATACAAGGAATGATATGTTGGTATTTCCAATACCATTTCATTAATAAATATTAATAGCAAATTTATCTATTTAGGTCTACTGTAAAATAATGCAGCTTTTATTTAAGAAAATTTTAAGGTATTTTAAAGCAAGTTTCTAAACCACAACATTTCATTAATTATAAACTAAAAGATTTAGTTTATAAAAGACGGATAAAATTGTGAGGGTTGCACGTGCTATTTTGCTTAGTGCCAATAGTGCCTTAGTGACAAAACTGCAAAATGTCTGTCAATAGTGTTTAGTGACAAAACTGCTAATGTCAAATATGTTTAATAATAATCTCAATTTATAGGCTTAGCGCCATTGTAAGCACTAAAGATGGCACAGTTCTATTGCCTGTAGATCTTGACTGAACCCTCTAGCGGGAGCCCGCGAGCGACACGAAATTGACAATACAGCGCCCCCTATCCTAGTGAGCTCCCAATAATTGGTGTCATACAGCGACTAACTTAATTACTATTTAGAGCTAATTCAAACTATCCCTCATATTATATTCAAATATCGCGAAAGGATAAGCAAAACGGTGTATTCAAAACGGACCAACAGGAAGTTTAAGTTGGAGGGTACTCCATTCCACCACTAGGTGGCGTCTAATATTGATTTTCTCGCGCTGTGGCGTCAGCTAGTGGACGATAGATGAACTGTGTAGGCAAAATGGCAGAGATCTGTAAGGGCGATTGATATTAAGATAGAGCTTTGTGTCGCAGAGGGCACTGCAGTGGATCTGTAAACCAGATCGATACCCCAAGTCCCAAGTTCGAGCTTTGTGTCGCAGAGGGCACTGCAGTTTTTGCAAATAGGAGTAGGATTATTAGCGGAATATTGTCAATTTAAAGAAATTGTACGGTTAACTGTTTTGTGCGGCAAATAATGAAAATAATAACGCGGTTAAAACTGTTCTTCAAAATTAAATTTTATTCAAATTTCAAACGTATGTACTCACAATGCTGTATAGATGTTTCAAACTAAGAAGAGCACAGTTGTATATGCAACCAAATATACACAGGCAATTTATAAACCATACACTGGGTATGATTGGTTGCATATACAACTGTGCTCTTCTTAGTTTGAAACTACTCTACACTGATCTGGTGGACGAAGTTACACATACCTGAAACAAATACATTTCGATTAGTAATTTGTATTATTCATTAATCAAATTAATGATTTAGCTTTGCAAGGAACGTCTACAATGAAAAGTTTAATAACAACTGTATAGGTGGGTATCTGTATGCGACAGGGACAAGTTAACGATGTGTGAGATATGGATATCTTGAGTACATATTGGCGCAAGAAGTGGAAATTTACATATAAGATGTCATTGCGTCTGTAAATAATATTTAATATATGAAAGAATAATAAAATTCTCCACCAAGCATGTGACTATTAAATAATAAGTTAATATTAGCGTAAATAAAACCGATTTCTTTTAGAATTAGAACTTTACCTAACGGATATTTTTCTAATATAATTCTAAACTAAATTTCCAATACTTCTATTTTATTTATATTGTTATTTATACTGTTAGATCGAGTTTTATTTATAACTAATTATTAAACTAAAACTTAACACTACGAATACACAACGCTACTTAAACTATCTTTCTGTCTATTATTTATGTTCACAATTAATTATACCCGCGACCGCTCTGGCGTCTTCTATCTTATACGAGATAATTTTGGACGTCACGTGACGCATCCCCGCAAATCGCCGGACCTTGGGCGAGTATTAGGTTGGAAGCAATGTATACAAGAGGATATAAAAGTCATTCAATATCAAAATTTGTCAAGCAAATTGTAAGACAAACTTCTTACATAAATCTTTTCCATTCATAACAATAACGGAGGACAAAGGACAGTATTGGTAAACTGCGTGTCAAACGGATGTGCTGACGTTTTATTAAACGTTATGTAGCAAGAAAATACAAACTATAAAGTAATAAATGATATTTGAAGTGTATTTGATAAAAGTTTAGTATGATTTTTTGTTCTCATATAGCAGAATATAAGTGATATTTACGAAATTGAATAATTTCAAGAGTTAGACGTGGTTGTCGGAAAGTTGGGCGTGGGCCACCTAGACATTTTATATCATACGTATGTATTATTCAATTGGATCTAGAAAAAGAAAATGATTTGTAGTACCTACCGTTTTGGGTATTAAATTTATTAGATCTGATAATAATAAATTATTATTAGACTGGTATAGAAAAATCACAAGTTCAGGATGGTACGTTAATATTTATTCTTATTATCAATTAAATCAGAAGATTAATATAGTTTTGGCACTAAAAACAGGGTGGTTAAGTTAAAATTTGTAATTTTTAACTTTAGGACTAGAATGAACACATTGTTTTCACTTTTTTGTATTTTAATAGTTTAAAAATGTTTTACTCAAACGATTATAATTTGATGATCATCAAATAACAATGTTGTTTCTTCAACAAATTTATAAACAATTTCTTCTTTATACATTCAAGATTTCCAAAACATATTTTTTTATTATACTCATTAGTTGTTTTATTCAGTTAAAGGGAAAATGCGTTTTCTTTTATTTTTCATATCTTTTACTTTTTCTGAATTAGTTTATGTTGGACAGGTTGCTAATATTAAAAAACAAGAATAACTTTACTTAAGTCTGGAAGAAAAATGCTTAGAAAAGAACCATGAGACTGTTTACATGATGTTCTCTCTACCTAGGTTCAAATCAAATGTGACATAAAGATCAGCCAAAAAAACAACCATCAAAACACGAGACCAAAAAAAAAACAATAATAAAATCGCCGGGTAAAAATCGCAACAATGTTTATGATTGTATTTTTTATTGTTCTTGTAAAACAGGGTCCAGCCAACCGTACGTCCGTTCGTTAAATCGTTAATCTATGTTTTATGGCAGTTTCGATATCCTATCGGAGAGCAGCGAGCGCGTCGTTCTGTCCCAGGACTCCCGAGGTCCTTTTATTCACGGCTATCACTGACCCACAATCGAATCCTTTACAATCGGACCGCTTTTTAACAGGATCCGTCAGACGCCCGTTTTCTTCATTCTGTCGAGTTTAAACAGGAAAACGTCTAAATCTATTCGCGTTTGAATGTTCTCGCTTATGTCTGGACGATGGCGATACATCAGATAGCAAATACTGTGAAACATACCGGAAACGTGGAGTTCCGGTCAAATCCTCGGCCTTTTCCTCTCTTTGGATTTTTCCATATCGCTTTTCTAATATGTCAGAACTTTTTTTTTTTGGTTCTAGAACTCCTACGTCTTTCACATTCAGAAGTGGTTGTAATAATTGGGGATTTCAGCTGCATCCATATTTTGTTCATTGTAATTTGAGATAAATTGTATGTGATGCCGGATATATGAATGGTGATACTGTCTGACCTTTTCACACGCATGGGTATGATTTGTTATATTTTCAACTTAGAAGACTCGTAAATCTTTCTTTTTTATGGCCCAAATCAGTAGGGCCCTTTCGTTAAGTGCTTTGTGTCTTGATATTTTGTGTGTGTGTTATTTGCTTAATTATAAATTATGGTATCGTGAACCGAGATAGTTTATACATGAGAGGTATAAGTTCAAGACAAAAAGATAAAGAGAAAAACATTCTGTAGAGAACAGTCAAGATTAACAGCCGACATTCGTCATTCTACTTAAGATGTAGTCTTTTTTCATTTATTTTTATAATGTAACTTAGTGTAGTGTTTTGTGTTTTGTAAACGGTAAGCTGATTATTATTTCCTCCTTTGTGTTTTCACTTCTTTGTATTTTTACGAGAATCTAACAGCTCCTCTAGATGGTAATTTTAAGGATGAATTAAGTGTCTCTTTTATATTTTTTATTCATTCATTTTTATGTTTTTTTAATTTAATAAATTTGTTATTTTGTTGAGAAGTGTTTTCCTTTGAGTTAAATATCAATATGAGTAGTTTAATTAGTTTTGCCTGCTAAAATGCTGCACTGGTCCCATTGCAAGAACTCACGTGCAGAGCGAGTGTAAGAGCAATAATAGTGGTGGCTTGTGTTTGGGGGGTCGTGGTGTTTGACTTTAAATGTTTTAGAACATTTTTTTGTCATGCACTAATCACATTCCAAGAACCCACCATCCTACTATTACATGGTGACCATCTTAGATATATGTTAGTGAAAAAGATTGGTATGAACAACCCCCACAGTCTGAATTTCAAAAACGTAGGGGTACTAGATCTCCAAAAAGTTCTAAAGAACCAGTTGCTTGGAATATCCTGTATATAAATGCATTATTCAGTTATCACTGAAAACGTACAGAATATCCATTTATTCAGCACATGTGCAGCACGTATGTGAGTACCTCGAAATTAATCCAATGTTTTAAATAAAACTGTAAACAAGGAACGTTATAATTGCTAGAAATTGTTTACCTATATCTGGCCAAACAAAACCCAATGCAATATTTGCAGTAGGCCGATCAAACCAAACAGAATATTTAATTGATACAGCATTATTTTGGATATTATCATAGCAAATAGAACACACGAGTTGCATTTAATAATCCATTAATCAAAATATTTTCCAAACATGGAAATTCGATTATCCGGAAATATGTTTATCCGCGCTCAAACAAATTTGTAGCAGACGTTAGGACAGATTTTTCTCGATAAGTAAAGCTTTATGATAACTGGATGTGACGGGCTTGAAAATTCTTCTAAGCGAACAGTGTCAGACGGAAGAATAGACAAAAGCTTTCAGCCTTTTAGGAGTCAAAATTGGCGGTCACACATGATAGAAGAATTGCACGCACGCACGATGGCGGATTTAGGTTAGGTTCTCCTTCTTCTTCTTCTATGAGGTTAGCTCAGACAGCTCAGACGATCTAAGTTACCTTTTCGCATGACTAGCCAAGGGCAAGGGGAAGGTAATTTGTCTGAGCTTGTCTTACTTCGCCAAAACAAAAGGAACGCTACGCATAAGTTAGATTAGTTCAGCTCAGCTAATATCAACTCAGAAATGTGCAAATGGAAAGCAGCTAATATTACTGGATAATGGAAAGGCCTGATCATGACATGGGTGCAGCAGATATATCATGTGGTAACTTTCAAGCGAATATTCATTTGGTTTGTAGCTATTCTTTTGGCAAGCACATAATTTCTATATTCATCAGAATCACTGCACTTTTCGTATGTTCCAACATCAATGTTACTAAAGCAGAATTCGGCTAAGCCAATATATGTAGATATATAATGGAATAAGAGTACTTGTAGTTACAAAATTGTGGTTGCGAGTGAGCTGGGTTGATAATACGAATAGGTTTTCTATCGATGGTGATGATGCAATTCGAAAAGTTTCGACGCTACACAAAGTTGCTTGTCTGGCCCTACCTTATTGCGAGTTCGTATTCAATACTGAGGAAAAAACTACGTAGAGTAGTTTCAAACTAAGAAGAGCACAGTTGTATATGCAACCAATCATACCCAGTGTATGGTTTATAAATTGCCTGTGTATATTTGGTTGCATATACAACTGTGCTCTTCTTAGTTTGAAACATCTATACGGAGACTTGGGAAACTATGACAAAAAAAGCGATGTGGAGTGGAGCGCATAGCAGACAACCGGAAAGTGCGTTTTCGCTGTTCTTTTCCCTCGTAAGATGTAGATAATTTTCATGAGAAACCTCGAATTCCCAATACACGACATTTTCATTTGTGTCAACATCGCTTTTGGCTGAACTTTCTCGCGTTTTTCGCAGTTTTTGCTTCAGCACGTACTATGTATGGACCTTTTATCGATTTATGTCTCTATTGTCACAGGAATATGGAACGTTCTTTGTGTTCGTTTTTCTCATGTTATGTAAGCGACAGTTCTTCTTAGGTATGCCAAAATTAGTTCACAAGAAATATAA
Organism: Aphodius granarius; assembly: GCA_963971325.1. Lineage (NCBI taxonomy): Eukaryota > Metazoa > Arthropoda > Insecta > Coleoptera > Scarabaeidae > Aphodius > Aphodius granarius. Next base: position 4,646,245 of record OZ020224.1, read on the forward strand.
ACGTAAAATTTACTCTTAAAATATGATTATTAACATTTTCCTAAATAAGAGAAAAATTACGCCCGGCAACAAATGACAATTAGGTCTCTTTACTAGATGATGAGCGGGTTGCAGAGAGACCACTTAAGTATGTCGCGCTAGAAAAAGTTACACGTGTGGTCTTACCATAAGCAAAATGGTACTTTACCTAAAAGCGTTTCATTAAAAACTTGTAGTGTTCGAATGACATCTGTGACACCAAAATACGTGTGTTACACGTGTGGTCTTACCATAAGCAAAATGGTACTTTTCAAATATTGGTAAAAAGCGGTTTTTAAGTATCTCTGATTTTATCAGGAACGCAAGAATAACAATAATTTGTATCTTAAACTTAAATTTTATTTACTAAAATTCTACTTTCCTCGTGTTTCCTCTTTCAAGGCGATGTTGTCTGTAAAATCCATTTGCTGTGTTTTCTTTCGTTTTAGGTTTTATCAAGATCTGATGGTAATAAGTCACATTTAAATTAACGATTCTAATCAGACTTTTTAAGGGTGAAAGAAGCCAAAGCGGCCCAGATTTATAGGATTTATTAGATTTCGAAAACCTTCAGTATGCCTTTCAGTCACAATACTTCATTCAGAATGTAATGATTTTTTTATATTTTCCAAATGGATTTCCTGTAAGTAAAGCATTGTAATAACTGAAAAATACCCGTTACTTACACCTATCGTTACAGTTGAAGTAAAGTAACTAAGCTCATTAATGTTTCCAAAGATTCTAATAAATTTATTACATTTACCAAATCTCAATGTATACATAAAATAATAAAAAGTACAATACATTTATGCAAAGCGAAACAACTTGAAGAAACCTGTGTAATATTGTATGTACTGCCTCGAGCTAAATTTCCTGAAATTGCCAGTATTTCAGTATTGTACTGGGTAAATTTTCAATATTAATTACAAAAGCCCGCGGGGTGGAACCAAACTTTTCAAATATTCTGTCTTTTGTGCCTTCCATACTTCAGTACTACAAGCTTTCTAGGTAAAAAAAGAAATCAATATAACTGCTGATGATAACGTTTTTACTTTATCATGCGTAGTATGACAAAGTATTGTAATCGTGTCGAAAAAAAAATTGAGATTTTAGCGGAAATAGGTCTTTTTGGGCCCCCTGAACATTTTTGACCAAGGTACAAAAAAAATTCTGTGTGTGTGTGTGTGTGTATGTGTGTGTGTACCCGTTTTTTGTGGAGACGCCGACGATTCCGGAGAAACTACTGAAGGTATCGAGACGAAACTTCATATTTAGAAGTTTCGTGACTAAACTTAGAGCTGAAAGAAGTTTTGTCCAAAAGGGTACAAAGAATCTCGAGGTCTACTGTTATCATTTTTCAACGATTTTGCAAATTAGCCGCCATTTCTGTAATTTCGTCAAAATAGTTAAATAATAAACTATAGTAGAGAAAATCTTGTATAATTTATGTCCATTCCATTTTTTGGAAAAAAAAATTAAATCATAGTAAGCGGATGCCCCTTGAACTTGCAAATTGCCCCCCTGAACACGGCTGTATCGTATGATAAAGTCATGTGCCTGGCCACATCAGATTTTTTTAATATATTTTGATGGAAATATAGTTACTTATACATAAAAGGTCGACTGTAACAGTTTCTAACTTTTAGGCCCCATTTTACAAGTAAAATTTTAATTGATCACCTAAAAGCGTTTCATTAAAAACTTGTAGTGTTCGAATGACATCTGTGACACCAAAATGAAAATCCCTGGTCCAAACTGATTTTTGTTAGAAAATTGTAAAAACAGTCTATAGGATGGCTAACATTCTTTTGAAAAGTGTGAAATTGAACCCATAAATTCAGACTGATTAATCGACTGCTGGAAAACTGTACGAAAACAAAAATTAGGCTATTGAACAAAGCTCGACTTATGTTGCTTATGGTAAGGAGTAAAAGGAATAGTAATTCAGCTTAATTTTCTTCATAGATGACAGCACTCCAGACCCAAAGGAGTTTATTTCAAACGTGACTAACGTCCACGAAAGAAAAAAGTGGGAAAAATTGAGTTTTCGTGCTCAGCTGAAAAGGGCATGAAAAAACCACCTGTTCGTGGCCTTTATTTAACCTTTTTTAATATACATATATATATATATATATATATATATATATATATATATATATATATATATACATATATATATATATATATATATATATATATATATATATATATATATATATATATATATATATATATATATATATATATATATATATATATATATATATATATATATATATATAGATTAGTATTATCAAATCAATGATTGTACAAGGAATGTCTGGCAGTAATATAACGCGAAATATTCGCAACAAATTCGAATACAAAAGATATTGTACTGCTGGTTACAATGGTGCGGGAAAAAAAAGAGGGGTCTATAATCGGATTTCGGATTCATTGCGGGACCAGGTATTTATTGCCTTCAACTTTACTTTTATGCCTGGGGCAACAACATTTCCCAGGAAATTTTCGCCTATATCATAACCCTACATGGTTTTCAGAAAGCAGACAAAGAATGAATGCGCTCAGTGAAAATATAAATATTGGGGACAATTAATGTGACTGGGAGAATTTTATTAACAGCTTCATCATTATATTTTAATTAACATCATATAAAACGCATTACAAAGGTGATACAAAAGCATATCCAGAAAATCCATAAAGGGCTTATTGTATGCCAAATAACAAGCCCTTCATGGATACAATATTTCAGGAAATATACATATGTTTTAATAAAATAAGTGTTTTATTCAGTAATGATGAATTAAAAAAAATATTAGGCATGCATATTTTTTACATTTCTTTGGTAGTGGCACAAAGGCCAATATGATTAGGGTAGAGAAATTTGGGGTTACAAAGAATATAAAATAAAACAGCATAGCAGAAAAATTGAATAAATTTGGATCTCTAATAACTGTTTTCGACATTTCTGAATTTTGATGATTCATTCAGCAAACCATGGACAAATTCTTCAAAATTTGTAATAGCCAATTTTACTGTTTCAGACTAGTACCCAAGAAAGGAAGGAAGGAATAAATGCGTATGCCTTTGACTGCAGTAGCCCACAAATGGCACAACCGATCGGCCTGAAAGTTGGTATACATATTTAGAATTACAGGGGACGAACTGGATTTGGTTTTGGTGACAATCTGACAACCGAAAGTGGTAAATGTTACATGCATTTTTTAAGGATTTAACCGACTTTAACCAAATTGATACCAGCCCATAGGTTGCACCACAATAGTATGCAACAATAAACAATCTTAGCCAGGTTTTCGCAGACCCAGTTTTAAAGTCAACATCACAGCAATGTAATTTAATTTGATGCATTTCGATCTATTGATGGTTAAAAACGTTATAGTGTTTTAAATTTAAAAATGTAGGAAAAATTTCGAAGAATTTCTCTATATCTTGCTGAACAAATCATCATAGTAGATCATTTTTTGTTACATATTGTATGCTGTTCTATGACCAAACCAACAAATATCTCGTTGTACTTACAGAGACAACAACAGACCAAAAAAATCGTACTTCTGTTGCTTGCAAAGCACATTCACGTAACAGAAATATCACCGGAAAACACATTCCCAAATATAAGATAGTTTACAACCAGGAACCCCGTTATTTATTAACATTTTACGCGAGCAAACTTTTAACTGCCGCGGGGTTCATTTTAAAACGAAATTTTCACGGAAATTCGATGCGTTAGCAGAGCACCGGAAAAGGCGACATCGAAGAAGACTTGTTGTTTATTTTCACCGTTATGCTCGGTGTTATTTGCTGAAGTTTACGATTTATAAATTATGGGAATATGGACTGATCTATCTCAGGGTAGTTTCCTAACATTATATATTATAATGTCATAGTGTTGGAAAGAGCACGTCGAAAAGAAAAGAGCTGAACTTAGTCTCAAATATATAGACCTTAACACAAAAATTTAAATTGTCGGAGTATTTTATTAGTTTTTATGTCGAGAAGATGACTTACATTAGTGTATAAAACGTATTAAAGAACACTGAAGATGACAGATTCGAAACCTATGTCTAAAGTAAATAAACAAACATATAAAATACACCGGGAACAGAGGAATGGTGTTGAGTACTTATGGGAGAAAAATGAGGTGGTCGACTAGTGACAAGATAAAAAGTCCCGTGAATGATGGCCAGTAGATGGAGTCGTTTGTCGGCGCAGTCTTAACTGAATTAGCTGGGTTTTTGTGGTGTTATCGTTGGCGAATAATGGCTGGATTTACCGGATACTTTGCGCCGCGACGCCAGCTTGAGGACGACCCGCGCACCCCGCCGACCTGCTTTCAGTCCCGCAACCATTGACCATTATCGCCAAAGCTATTGAAGGAAAAGTAAATTATTTGATGGTGGATTACGTGTCCAGCTCTTTGGGAAAAGCACGCTTTCTGAAAGCATCTTGTAGCAATTTTCGTGTTCAAAAAGTTAAAGCTTTTTCTTACAAAATAAAAGCATTATTTTTGCATAACTGGCTATTTAACTGGTAACATATTTGGCTTTTTTAGGAAGTATACTTCAATTTCAAACATCGTACGAAAGTAATTAGAAATTGCTTCATTTTACAAAAAAAAAACAAAACGATGGAAAGATGGTGGAAAGAAATAGCACAAAGCTGTACTTTTCTAAGTACAAGAACTCTTATTCCATTATATATCTTGGACTAGTAGAAGTCTGCTTTAGTACCTACCATTGATGGCGGAATATATGGAAAGTGCAGTAATTTTATTGAATGTAGAAATTATGTTCTTGTCAAAAGAATAGCTGCAAACCAAATGAAAATTTACCTCCATGAGAGTTAATGATGATAAAGAGAATAATTCTCAAACTACGTAAACCAACCGAGAAAATGACCTGTTATGGTAGGAGCCGAACCCACGACCTTCTGCTTGCCGGGCAGGTGCTCTACCAACTGAGCTACATAACAGGTGTGCAATTCATTTCTTCCGTGATAGAGCAGCTGCCCGTTTACACTTTACTGAAAGTGTACTTTCAAATTACATAAATATTGCGACCATGAATGAATTTTTTGTTAAATTAAAGTAAATAATCTTTCTTTAGTTTAATCATTATTTTATTATGATTGGAATTATGGTGGCTTCATTAGATTATTCCTCTCCACGGAAATCTCTAGTAACGACAACAGACTTATTCCGAAATGAAGAGAAACCAGCTTTCTATAGCTCAGCTTATATAAGCTCAAACTAAGCCAACGTATGACTAGAGTCTGTCATTGGACATAGCGATAATTTTTAATAAAACTGCACGTATTTGATTCAAACACATAATCTTTTCACTCAAATCTATTATGTCTTTCTCTTTCAAATAATTTCAAATAGAATATTTATTTATCTCAAGGCCGATCTTTATTTCAAATAACCCAGATTTATTTCATTCAAACTTCTTTCAGCAATTAAACCGAAGCAATTTCTATTTTACGGAAATTATGGAAAACCATTGGTGTAAAACAATCGACTTTTCTGTGAAATCTACTCATTTTTACTTTCAAATAAAATATTTCTTTCAGCTATGCAGCTCATTTTTTTAAATTTTAAAATACTTATTGGTTTCAAATATATACTCTTTCCTTGAAAGAAATAGGTATGTGCAAAGAAATACATTTATTTGCTTTTATATTTTATTCCTCTCTGTGTACTCTATACGAAACCTACTGTTATATTTATGAGAAGTGCCTTTGGTACAATTATAAAAAAAATATAAAAAATTTCTGCCGATAGAAAATCATTAATATCTTCACGAATAGCTCTGTGAGTCATTATTCATCCTTTGGCTGATTCCTTATTTAAAATAAAAACTCGATTCACTAAATAATACTTGTTTACAAAAGTTTCATTTGCGTTTACCCTCTCTATTACAGCTTTACAAAACTCAATTCTATCTACGAATACTATCCTGTAAAGATTTCTTAAGTTTTAGTGTACTTAAAACTAAGGAAATCAACATTCTTGAAAGTCCAAGCAACGGTTTTGTTACCAATACACAATACCTCGGGTATTCTAATTCTTTTTTGCCTATTTCTTGTGGATTTATCTCCCTGCATGACAAGTACTAAGATCATTATGAAATGAATGCTAAATACTGAAAATAATTTTTGAGAATTTGTTGACTAGACATTTTCCCTGAAGGCCTTAACTTAAATAACACCCCAATCATACTGGTAATTATTTAAAGGCGTGTATAAAAACACAGAAGAGGCTGTAGATCGGCCTATAAATTCATCCACACTCATTTGCATGCAGATCTTTTATACCCTGAGATCGAAACACACTGTCGGTACCCCTCCCCCCATAAATTCGCCGTCCATTGTGTACATCAATTGAGTTAACCACTCACAGAACGGTAGCTGAAGGTACTTTGAGTCGAAATTTACAGTCCTCCAGGGATACACAGCTGAAAATGGTCCACTGATCCACTCACCTCATATACGCAAAGGGTGGCTGGCTGTATTGCTGGGATATATAGAGTCATTTTTCGCTCGCACAGTTTTCATCCCCTTGACACTCTTTTTTAACATATTTTTTGTACAGCGTAACTGAAAATACATCTGTATTTTATGGAGTTAGGTACAGCGCTTCGTGTAGCACCAAGCATTAAATTTGCATTGAATTTGTATGGTTTAATTTGTACGTTGATAAAAAAAAAACAGGCAAGTAGGTAAATGTTGAAAAACGCTAAAAATATGCTATGCGAACTTCGATTTCCAATATTTTTTGTATTATTATATTATATTATATTATATTATATTATATTATATTATATTATATTATATTATATTATATTATATTATATTATATTATATTATATTATATTATATTATATTATATTATATTATATTATATTATATTATATTATATTATATTATATTATATTATATTATATTATATTTGGATATTATCCCATTAATTTTTGTATTTAGCGAAGTTGAAGAAATTACAAAAATAAATAGTCAGGAAGTGAGAATAATACGAGAAAATGCTCAAAAATGTAATCAGGGGGAACGAAATTTAAGATATTAGGCCCGGAGGAAGGATAAATTCAACCTTTGCAGACCCCTCTAAGAATCATAGTGATAAATTCATGATAAAGTTAATGAGAATTTATTAACACCACTTGAAAAAAAAAATCCGGTAAATTTAAGATGAGGGGAACTCGTCTTTGTATTCTTTTCCAGTTCTCCCGAAGGATCGCGATTTTCAGCCAAGTATTTGAACGGGATCGAAGCAGCTATCTCGACTTCTGACCCCAATTTATAACGAAGGACCAGTGTTCACAGTATCTGCCACAGACATTTCGTGGTATTCTATTCTTTCTTGTCCGCGTTATCTATGATCTGATATGATACACTTTCACTATTTTTTTTCAGGAATTGTCGTCCCAATTTGCATTGAAGAGCAGAACCGGTTATCACCATTTTTTTTAAAATAAATAAGACATGATTAAAACATTACTTGAGACCTAACGCTCGGGGAAATCATTTAAAAAATAAATGGATGTAAACAGAGTTACCCGGGATAGCAAGCAAGCTCCTCAATTTTACTTATACTAAATGGTCCCTTATCGAATTTCAAGTACTGTTAGTAAACCGGCAGAAAAACAGGCTATTAAAAAAAAATGACACCGAGACCAAATATTGCCAATTTGTACGTCAACCCCTATCATCGTAAATCGCACCCTAGAGGTTTTACCAGTGGCGGTTCTTGTTAGCAAAAAAAAAAACGCGAGACACATCGCAGACGAAATAGACCGCCATAAATTCAATTAGACCCTGATCTTCTTACACAAGAAATGGGGGGCTGTATATAATAAAAGATTAACAGCCCTAATTTTCATTAATTTCCCAAAGATAATGAATAAATTCAACACGTTTTGTGATCATTTAAGAATATTAGGGCCTAATTAACTCATTCGAAATTAAAAAAAAAACTAAAAAATTGTCTTATTCAAAAATTTCTCCCGAGTCGAAAATCGACCGTGTAGGGCCAAAAATACTACCGTTCGATAGGTTGGACCTTGCTCGACCAAATAGGTATATACTGACAGCGTCTTGCGTCGCATTATTAAGGTAACTTTCTTGGAAATGTGTTATATCAACATGTAAACTTCTCCAGGAGACAGACTTTGTTTCCTAATGTATTTCAGGAAAGTTCGTAATTTAATCTCGCATGTTTCGGCGTTTCTTAGGGACGGCGCGGCATGGCGCACAATAGAGGTCTAACCATTCATCAAGACGTGAAAGTGCAGGACTTTGTTTTTTGAGGATTAAGCATTGTTGCAAGTTGTGCCTCATTGGTCTACCGTGCCAGAAGTTCTTAATGAGGCATATTAGCACAGATATTTAAATGATGCAAGAGATATTGCAACAAAATACATCTAAAATAAGTTCACTAAAACTAGTTAATAGTAATAACTGCCCACCTAAATTTTGATCTCCAATAACTTTTGTAATCTTTGCTGGATTTTCATGATTGTTCTACCAAATTATGGACAAATTCTTTCTAGCTAATACCATATTATTCAAAATTCCATGTTTATTCAATAAAATATGTAGTTTTGTTGTGCTTACACATTGGACCACCAGAATTTCAAACTTTCCAAACTATTAATATCTTCAACATTAACTCACCAACTAATAACCGCAGCAAAGAAGGAAGCAGATGTAGATCCGTGAAAGCCATCCAAATCGTCCTCATGCGTACGGAAGGAGGTGTCCATATAACGGCGACATTCCCAGGACAATTTTAAATCCCGTGAGGATCATTCTACTTCTCTGTACTTCACAACATGTCTGTAGACACTGACGATTTCATAGTAATACAACATCATGACACATCAAAGGATACCTCGGATAATCACAGGATAATTTAGTTTATAAGTATATGGTAGCTTAACACATCGCGAGATAAGCAAGTTAAGAAGTTGTAAGGCACTATTCACTCGGATTTCAATTAATCTAATGGGTCGATGTGTGAGACAGGAGACTGCGTAATTCATTATGACGCGCAGGATCTAACATGCCATCTATCCCTTTAGTGCGCGGTATAACTGGACGTGATTAAGAAACTCTGAAGAAGTTTCTAGGCCTACAATTACACAAATGAGACTACTATACGTAAAACTCGGTATTTGCAAAAGAATGTTTGGCTGTTACGCATCTTTCTCAGTACTTTTGAACACCTAATTTGATCATATAAATTTAGTTTGGGATATAAATAATATTAAATTCTTATTTGAAGTGATCAGCGTATTATTATCTGAGAATGCAATCCAGCAACGCATTTGTATTTTTTTTTTAATAAGTTAGTGAAGTAAATACTTGTTTTTGTTGCACAACTTTACGAGGACAAACTAAGAATAAACAAAATTAGATGCCATTATGAAATGCAGCTTGATGGTAAATCTCTCACAGCTGGCGAGGGCAGCGTTCTTCGTGGCGCGAGAGATAGATCTGCGCTCCATTCCAAGGCGGAAGTCTTGGAATCCGACCTGGCATTTAATATAAAACTTGGCGAGGGATGTCTTTGCGACTTCTCGCGTCCGTCCCCAACCGCTTGCGACTGGAAGCCTTGATGCATTATTCAATACAAATATGGGCACGCCTTCGCCGATTAAAAAAATAAATCTCACGACACGTTTGTAATTTTTTTGAGCCGTACAACAACATTCAGTTAATTTTCTTGTCGTGAGGCAGCCATCTGGCACTACATGTTCATATCAAAACAGCATTTGTCAAGAAAGCAAAATTCTGAGGAGAACAAGAAAACAAAATATGACTGCTGTATTTACGGAATAGAGAATATTTTAAAAGCAAAATTTACTGTGATTGTAGGTACTTTTTACGAAAATAATACATGTATTGTACAGATGTGATAAATAGGAATCAAATGCTGTTCTAATCTCTAAATGAAATCGAACACGAAACAGAAGTAATGTGCCTACAACAGCGCTAATTGTGAGCAGTGGTCTAAATAGACCTCCAATAATTTCGGAGGCCGCCGATATTATTGGAAATTTTGTAGTATCAAGCGACAAACTCAATAAGATTTGCTTCCATATTTCGAGGACCGGATAGTGGCGATGTTTATAGATAAAGTTGAAGAAGATCAAACATAGTTTCGAATGTCGTCTACCGCTCCAGGACCTTTATCCGTTATCGAGATATTTAATCTTTTATCCTCGGTTACATGCAGCCATAGTTACACTTCTTTTCAACGTAAAGGGCCAATTTGAACCTTACCATGCTGGAGCTATTTCTAAAGGAAATATTAACGATGTCCACTTAGACATGCGATATAGTACCTTTGTATACATTTCTTTTTAGATAACTAGACATTAAATATCGCTATATCAGCTGTTCACTGACCTTTGAAATATGTCTGGGGATGTTGGTCATCGTGTGGATTTTAATACATTACTTTCTTGTTAAAATGTATTCATTTGTGCCAAAACTAACAACCAATCAGTCTAAAGTATGCCAAATTCACACTGCGCATGCACAGTAAAATACATCATTGTTTTACTGCTGGTTGAACAACGCCAGTAACTTTCCTGCTAAGCTCCTGCAGTAATTCAACCGAGTGATTCAATCGTCGAATATTAAACCGCCAGGATTGTTGTAGGAAATTTGGATGGATAAACTTCAACATAGACGTCCAAGTAATTTGTCTACTTCAAGTCATCAGCGTGTTTTTAGTTTATCGGCGTGTCAATTTGATGTAGCAGTTCTAACAGATCAAAAATAATATATCTACTGTTCTTGAACTTAAGCAACTATACTTATAACTTCAATTGTAAGTTCAAAGATAGTTCAAAGTCATTAGTGTGAAACATGACAATGGTATGTTCCATTCAGTCAGTAAATAGTATCTGTGTCCGCATTTCAGCAGTGATAAGTTGGATCTTTGTCTTTTGTTTTGAATTCACGTAGATGGAATGGTTGCAACAGATATCCAAAGGATAGTGCAGAGATATGTGTTTAAGACATTATTGTTTGGGTCGGTTTGACCTCGTTTGAACGAAAACAGATCGGTAGTGTTTTTGCTTGGATGACAAACGTTATATTAAGTGTCAGCCTCTGCCACTATCTATCACTATTGCTAAAACTACAGACGAAATGAATTAACCTGTCTACTTCCCTACTTTCCACTTTCTTTCCGTTCTTTCTCCGTTCATTTTTCATCGCGAAGGTAACCACCTCACAGCCGGCATCCAAACGAATTATACATTTATATTTTTCACACTTTTTTCTTTGACCTTGGTAGAGTTTAAGGCCCACTTTACAACTACATGTCATTGAAAGCATGGCAATATCAGACATCAATTGAAATAAAACAAAACACTATGACCATGATTGAGAGATATGGTAAAATTCACCAGTGGCGTAGAATAAGGATAAGTGATTTTCTTTAGTCTGATTTAGCCATAACCAATGGTGACACACATCCCTTAGCACATATAATACTACAAAGAAAAAAAGAAATCAAAAACAAAAAAAGTAATCCTTCATTATCCGAGGCATCCTCAGCGAATATAAACACGAAGCACCATTCCCACAACAATCACAAACTCACAAGAGCAAACAGACACTCACATACAACAATAACACCGTACCGAAGGAAAAACAACTTTTTCGAGTCGTGTTTACACACCCGTTACAAAAGGGAAGCTGGGTCGCGTCTAGCTTGGTGGACGACGAGAAACTGAATGCGATACTCTGCGCTGGAAGCAATTCACGAAGTTCCCTCCAACGCAAACGCCGAAGTCGATTCTGGCATGATATTTTCATTATATGATATTTATCACACGTTTGTTAAATAGAGATTATTAGTTATTGGCAACGTAATCTTTCATTTCTAACCTTAAAACTAGCACCCCTCGCATACTTGTGTGTTGTGTGGAGTTTTTGGAGATACAAGTTTACCTCACGTTTAGCTAAACGACTTCAAATAAAGTGGGGTATGTTTCGCTTGGAATTACGACGATTAGAAGAAAAGTCAACGAAGGTGGGCGAGATCCAAGTGCAAAAGGGGGTACTTTGGCAAATACGTTCTGTATTTGCAGCGTAATTACTCGTTTCATATTATAATTTCCAGTGAAATGGATGAACGCCACCAAATCCAACAAACGTTATAACTTATATGTATGTATTACTATTGCAAACTTTTTATCTGAATATGATTCTATAGCCCAGAAAACCAACATTCTATCCATGGGACAACAAATGTATCAAATTGCTCAAACATGTTTAATATGTGGTTTACCATCCCATAAAATATCATATAACCAGAGTTTATAAATTAACCTCAATATTACGTGAACAAAATGAAAACAGGGAACAATTGAAATACCTGTCGTTAGGGGTGACAAAAGCGGGCATTTTCCTTACAAATTTCCAGCCATTTTCGCTCCAATATTATTCCGGCAAACAAAAAGCCGCGCATTTGTATAACAGCGGCCGTTATTGCCGTTCGACTGTCCGGGTTTGGAACGAACGTGCGAAGAAAAGCACTGAAAGTACCCATTACGGATAGTTAACGACTTCAATGTTCTTTCGAACTGGTCTGCCAGCACTGCTATACGAAAGAAGTCAAAAGAAAAATCTCCCATGAGGAAGTGATCTTAGAAAATATAATGTGTTACTGTAGAGATAATTGCAATTGAAACATATTGTTACAAACGTCATACAAGCCCAAGGTCAGGCGATTTGCGGGGATGCGTCACAGAACGCCGAGATATCGAAGGAAATAAGCAATTGTCTCGCGCCAACACTCGAGAAGTGGTGTGAGAGAAGTGTAATCAACTGCTCGCGTGGTAGAGATACCAACGTCGCAAATATAAATGCAAAAAAAAAACAGTGTGAACATAAATAATAGATAGAAAGTTGGTTTCAGTAGTGATAAGTATTCGCAAGTTTTATTGCAATAATTAATTAGTTAGAAATAAACATCGTCATAATACAAATCCGAATGCATTTTGCGAAACACTCCATTATTGATAATTAAATTTGTAATTTCACTATACCGCTTTGATTTCTAAAATAAAATTATTAAAAACATGAAAAAATAATAGGTGGAGGATAAAAAATAATACATTTGACACGGTTTGCTAATTAAAATATCTCGGGTAACCTAACTTTCCGACTACATCTTTTGCACAATGAAGTGTCTAAACACTTATGCAATTATTCAATTTATTGAAGCCATAGCCACTCTGGGTCCTATCTAACGTCAGTTTCTGTTACAATGACATTTGTCATACTGATATATCGTTGTCATATAATGTCAGTGGTACTGAAGTTAGTAAAAATCTGACATTTCACAACACTGCCACGAAAACTATGGATTCTGTATAACTGCTTCTATAAACTCTGATACCACCTAAACCAGTGTTTCCCAACCTTTTTTGAGCTATGCCCCACCGAAGCTGGTCTAAAAATCTCATGCCCCACTTCATATTGTCTTTTTTATACCTATAACAGAGTTGGAAATAAACCTTACTCGGAACAGTGTACGTTTCTCATTTCGTCATTGGTACACATTCTGCCCAACAAACTTTGACTAATTTCCTCTCTGTGACGTAATGAAAAACTTGCGCCATTGGGGGTATAAAAATAATAATATAAAACAATAATTTATTTGATTATTGAAATAAATACTAAGCATTTTAGCAGAAACAAAATTTGCTACATATTCTATTATAACAAAATAGAAATAAACATTCACTTAAAAACTAATACAACACAAATCTGCCATATTTTATTATAACAACACAAAGTTAAACATTTACTCTAAAACTGAAATTGTCACTGCAAGTGTTAATCGTATCCATGAGTCTAGTTATTATCAAATATTCGTGCTCATTGCTAAATCTGGAAAAAGCACAAAATAGGGGAACATTTAATTAAACTGTCAATATCAACATTTGTAAAAACGGTTTTAGAAAAAGATGACAAAGATGTGATAGCTGTGCCCCTTAGTAACAACACTGTCAGAAAAAGAATGGTTAAAATGAGCAAGAGTGAGAGGCACTGAGGCCTTGTTGATAACTTATGTAAGGTACATTAATAAGGAACATTTTTTTGAGGAAATGTTATTCTGCAAATCATAAGAAAGCACCACGATCTCCAGAGATATTTTTTCTAAGCTAAAAAACTATGTTATTAATTATGTCGATAATATTCCAATACAGAACATAACATCTTGTGCTGCCAATCGTGCTCCTAACATGATGGGCAAGAAAAGTGGCTGTTTAAAGATGAAAATCCAGAAATGCTTCTTGTGCATTGTGTAATCCACAGGGAAAACTTGGTAGCCAAAAATATTTGTTCAATGAAGTACTAAATTTAGTTATAAAAAGTATGAATTATTTTGAACTTCACAAATTAACTTGAAATGTCACATTCGGCATTAGCTTTGATACAACTGACATATTTTATAACCGAATTTAATCTTCATTGAGAACTGGACAAACATTTTTGGTTACCAAGTTTTCCCTATAGAGCTATTACAAGAAGCATTTCTGGATTCTTATATTTAAATAGCCGCTGTTCTTGTCCATCATGTTAGGAGCACAGTGTGCAGTACAGGATGTTATGTTCTGTATTGGAATATTAAAGACATTGAAGTAATTTTTTTGCTTATGAAGAATATCTCCGGAGGTTGTGATGCTTTCTAATTTACAGAATAACATACCTTCAACAAAATGTTCCTCAAAATGTATCTTAAGTGGCATAGCTATCACATCTTTGACATATTTTTCTAAAAACGTTTTTACAAATATTGATGGCTTAATTAAATTTTTCCCTATTGTGAGTTTTTTTTTCAGATTTAGATTGTGTAGGGATATTTAATAATTAGCCTCAAGGATATGATTAACGGTTGCAGTATGAACGGTACAAAGAGACTTTAAGGTAGGTTTTTTTTTTTCAAAATTTTTCTATATTCCAATTGCCCCCCTCAACAATCATATTGCCCCCCAGTGGGGCGTACGCCCCACGTTGGGAAACACTGACCTAAACCGTTCATCCCACTGTTGGCATATTGTGACCAAAAACAATTCAGTTGGGACATTACATTTAATATTCCATGACTGACACTAGGTTGCTGTGGCTTTCCGGAATTGAAGTTTTCCAGAAAGTTTTGACGAGGTGCCTGAGGCGCAATGTGTCAACGAGGTAGTCGGAAGGTTGGGTGAGGACCACCCCAGATATTTCTGTTCTGCAATCTATATAACAAATCAAATCGAATTGACCCTATCATATACATATCGTAATAAATCAAATTTGAACGGCGCATTTTTTTCTCATACCAACTTAACCTAACTAAATAACACAAAAACACCTGTACTAAATTAGTACACATCCTGTATATTGTACTTTATCTTATGTCTGGATTGTATCAAGTCGTTTCTATGGTGTCTGCCCTATCTCTAGTACGCGTTTCTGACGATTCGTCTCGTTTTGCGTTGTCGGCGTTCGTGCCTAGCGGTTAAAGACACCTAGGTAACATAGTTATCGGACAACCACGTAGCCGTCCCACGGGAGAACTTATCCTGGATTTGAAATCGAAAGAATTCAAAGGATTGAATTGAAAACTATTGCAAAATTTCCTACTGGCAATTTACTGCATTCTACTTAATATTATGCTTAGGCGTGCATCCAGAAAAATGCGAAGAGTGGAAAACAATATCCCTGGTCCTAGATTTGAACCTTATGGTTCTGTGTTTCGCCCATCTTGCTTTGACCAATTAAGCTTACGAAACCGATGGAATCTCATAGAATATTTTGTCACTTGTAATACAAAAGATGTTGTGGTTGACATACACTGTGAACGTGCATGGTAACTTCTATAAAGGATCTAAAGAAATTGCTAGATATCTTGGCGGTAAATGTATCATGAAATAAAGGTTATTGGTTGAATACGAACTGCCAGATTGTGTCCCAGAATATAATGAAATATAGTGGATCATTATATCATTACAAGCGCTATGTGAAAGTAGACTAACAACATGCAAAACACGGTGCGACAGCATTAATTAAAATTGATATATCGTTGTTCTTTTAATTAAATGTCAAACCATGAGAACAAAATGCACACCACACATTTTGCGATGCATCTTCCTAGCGTTTATCGAAAAATTAAAAAGGACTGCGGTTTTAAGGAAATAGTGAGAAATGGTTAGAAAACTTAACATAACTTGAAAACGACACCATATACATATAAATAATCCTAATCGTAGTCAAAATATTATTGTATCGAAAATTAGATTATACAAAGTTGTAGTCTACTTCCGGTAGACTTGAAGTGGCGACCACCTCGAACATATTTTAGATAGTAACAACGGTATAAAAAACCTTCGCATTCTGAATTTCAAAGTCGTAGGATTGCTAGAACCCGAAAAATTGTAATTAACCAGTCACGTGGAATATATCATATTTGTGAAAATAACAAAGAAATGATCATTTAAGCGGGATTAACGACAGTTTTAAATTGCTACCTATCTTTCACCTGTTGCCATCATAGACAGAAAACCAGAAGACCGACCGCGGTATGCTTAAGGTGGTGGTCGCATACTTCTAGTGTTAATTCTTATTAGCAATTTATGGGTTGGATGGTTTTTGTCACTACAGGGTCAGCGCTAACAATTGCCAATTTTCAGTTACCTAAACCTTAAAAGTTTCGCCGTTGATCAACGCGAGGTAATGTTTATCAATCGATGCCTGATTTACCAACCTAGTCGCAAAAGCGCCAAGTTTCGTAGAATCCGTGAAGCGATCGGAATCTTTAAAGATCCCTCCAATCTCAATAGAGATGACGGTTGGCATTTGCATCATAGCTGGAAACCACTTTTACGACCACCACAGCCAATCACAGCTACACCAAACCGCCCTCCCAACCAATAGTTGTTTGACTACCTGCGCAGGCACCTGCGCCAGGTACATATAACGTCGCTCGAAACACGTACTGACATATCTGAATAGCATTTTTTGGTGAGATACGCCACTACGTGTTTTGAGCGACGATAAATACCCTCACCCTTCCACACGTTCATTCTCTCCGTCCTGAAGATGCCTCTTGCAACAGAGTGCGAAACGTTGACTAAAAGATGCGCATCTTGGTGCAAATCACGTGACGTACTCGTCTTCCGAATGGATCCGACCTCTACTATGCATTTAAATTGCTATTAATGACGAAAAATACAAAATAGAGAAAATGCTGAATTTTGGTAGTTTCGTACCCATCGGTCATAATTAATCATAACTTCGGTATTTTTTCATAGATTTTCATCGTAAATACCTTGTTCTATTCGTAAAAGCGTAAACTCTACGTAAAAAATAAGAAACTGAGCATATTTTTACTATTTCTACCTTTCCCTGGCGGTTAAATGAATGTTCGATTTTCATTTATACTAAAAAAAAATCAAATTATGGTCAATTACACTGAAACCACTGAAGTGATTATAAAACAATATTAATAACATTTATTAGTGATTCAATTGGCTTTAATTTGATGTACAGAACGACCAGATTTGATGTTCCGAACTCGAGATATGCTCCAAATAGTCGAACTACCTCCAAAAAAAGAAACAAAAAAAAGGAAAAATTCATAACTCGAAAACGTATCCATTTAAAAAATTTTTAATGCGATTTTTGAGTTTAGCGGGCCATGGTGTTATCTAAATGAAATAACAGATTTAGAAAAGTCATATTTTTCTGCTTAATTTGAAGTCGGCTTCACTAGTTTTTTTTTTGTTTTAGAAAAACCGTCGTTTTCACCATATTGGTAGATCAAGAAAAAGTCAACATTGCACATTTCTTAACATAGCATTCATAACCTAAGATCCGTTTTAATCAACATAAAACTGTATTGGTGGAGAAAAGCTGTCAAATGATAAAATCATTTCGAAGTTACAACAAAAGAATTGGCAACTCCCTTACCCGTGTTTCGTGGGTGGATATCACCCCCGTTAGAGGGCCGTTCGCAATGTCAACGGCTCAGGACCTGTTTTCGTTTATACTAAAACTTATAGGATTTAATTAAAACTGGTGCAGAATACTAAGTGCCCAGTTTTGCTCGGTGATAGCGAACTAAATTGTTGCACAGATCTATATGTCACATATTGTTCCAATAATGGTGCAAACGAGAAACTCCGAATAGGCATTTGACAAAGAAAAACTCCACTGTTGTTTCATTTTACCAAAACATGTTTTATGCAGGGTATTCCAGGCAACTGGAACTTTTTTGGGTTATAGTACTCCTACGTCTTTTTATTTAGAATGAAGAGGTTGTTCATACAGATCTTTTTACCTGAAATACTTCGCTGGACCAAGCCTCTTATCAAACACCACTCAAACAGTTGGGGAGTGACGTAAATATACATATTAGTACAATTTATTATTTGTTTATGGTCCAGACCGACAATTAATTGTCGGTTATCAATATCGGCTCCCTATTAGTTCAGTAGGTACAAGAGCATTATCGTAAATTAGTAATATAGTCCGCTGGTTGTTCCAAAAAAGAATTTGGTCAGCTTAATCTGACCTCTTATCAACAATTGGAGTAACGATTTCACAAGCGAAGTTATTCAGAAATTTGTGGAAACCATGGCGCCGGCATTAGTACTGCCTGGCATTTGCATACATTACCACCACATGGAGTAATTTGAAATGTCTTAAGGCTAATAGAGTCCTGAGCCGTAATGCCGTTAAAAAGCTACCCCTCTATGCGGGCAGATGAAACATGATTGTGGCAGACGCCTGGCGCATTTTTAATTTGACTAATTTCTCAGTTATGTACATTTGGTATAGAATTGGATTTGCCACAAACAAATGTTGCTTATGATTTGTGTATCTAGTAATGTTGTCATGGGGTAGTTTTCTAAATAAAGCAAAATAAATCGATCTATACAGAGAGAAAAAAAATAGTGGCAGACAAACGTTTGGGTGACGCAAAGAAATTATTTCTTTGGTAAGATTTATTAAGTCCAAAGCCATCATATTTGTAGGAACGTGGTGGACTCATTAGATTATTCTTCTCCACGGAAAACTTTATTAAAGACTGCTTTCTAGAGTTCAGCTTATATAAGCTCAAACTAAGCCAACGTGTGACTAGAGGCTTCCCTTTAGTAGACGTTTCCGATGCCGTTCTCTTCCAAATAATTTCAAATAGAATATTTGATCCGATGTTTATTTCAAATAAAACCAGATTTATTTCCTTCAAACGTCTTTCTGCAATTAAACCCAAACAATTTCTATTTTACAGAAATTATGAAAAACCATTTGGTGTAAAAGAATTGTTTTTGCAGTAAAAACTATTTCTAATAAAATATTTCTCTCAGCCTATGCACCTCATTATTTTTTAAATTTAAAAATATTTATTTTTCAAATATCCGTTCTTTCCTTAAAAGAAATATGTGCAAAGAAATACATTTATTTGATTTTACATTTCTTTTCTCGCGTTTTTAATTTTCGACTCCTAGAAGGAAAGAATTGTAATCGACGGAATTTTTTTTTTGAGATTTTAGCGGAAATACGCGTTTTGGGGGTCCCCTGAATCGATTGCAATGATTTCTGGAAAATGTATGTGTGTATGTGTGTATGTGTGTATGTATGTACGGTGTACGTATGTCAGTGAACACGATAGCGCCCAAACGGAACAACGGATCGGGCTGAAATTTGGCATACGTATTTAGAATTACCGGGGGACAAATTAGATTGTTTTTGGTGACAATCTGACAACCGGAAGTGGCAAATGTCACATACGTTTTCTTACGTATTTATCCGATTTTGATCAAACTGACATCATCTCATCCTGCAGTGATTCTAAATATGTATATAAATTTACAGATCAATGGGATGAGCGGTTTAGGCGCTATAGAGATTTATTTCAGTTGATATGTGACGTACTGGAGAACTGACGTCATCATACCGCGTTAGCTCACACGTTATTGTTTGAATATTATCGCCTGCCCTCGATTGACGAATAAATAAACAAGAAGTAGAGAAATAAACCTAGATAACACGGATTCGTGACAGTATATAAGAATTATTTGTATGGATAGGTCAGTCGCTTTTGGTGTTTCACCCTCTATAGTCTATACGTTTAGAGAGTTTATAAATGTGTAAACAATATGTCAGTGTAGTCGGAAAGTTGGGTGGGGGCCACACCTGTTGGCTATGGATTTTTGCCGCACTTCATTTTTTCATAATTACTGAAACAGGTTCATCTGATACCAAACTGCAACATGCTTAATAAATTGATAATAACTCACCGATATGACACGTCATTGGTAAATGGATTATCACGCTATTGGAAGGAATCGGCGGCTCTCCCGATCGGCACCAGACAGTTACACATCCCCGCGTATCATATAACAATATAGAAATACCCTCTTTAAACAGCGATAACGATACAGTGTAAGGTTAACTTACCCGGCGACTCCTGTCCCCAGACTTCAGTCTCCAGTCCATGTCGTCTATTTCCTTGGACTCATAGGCTAGCGTGGTCATCTGCACACTTTATCTTATCACACCTAAAATACTCCAAATCAACCACAACCTGGATGGAACTTTACACACACAGTGAAGCAGAGCGGAATGCACTAGCCAGTGCCATTGCTACCATATACCGGTCCAAGTCATGGGAGAACCCGCATAATATCCTATTATGGCACCCAGGAAGATTGACAAGCCCAAGTCATATACGTCTGACTCCATGTCTATATTCTCCTCGACAAGCCCAAGTCATATGACTCCATGTCATACAATTCTCGACAAGCCCAAGTCATATAACTCCATGTCTCCACGACGAGCCCAAGTTATATGACTCCATGTCTATACTATCCTCGACAAGCCCAAGCCATATAACTCCATGTCTCCACGACAAGCCCAAGTTATATGACTCCATGTCTATATTATTCTAGAAGAACAACAATACTTTCCACACAACTATACCCCTAGAGCCACTTTACAATACTGCAGCAACAACACATTTCACACAACTAGACCCCTAGAGCCAGTCTATGGTACTGCCTGGCCTCTTTTTCTCGAGCCTCTAGGTTACTTTCCCTAGTGTTTACATTAACCCTCCGCACGCCTTATCTATCGTAGGTACCAGATAAACCCTGGCTAGCAAAATCCGCATTGGTAAAATATCTGTGCAACAGTTGTTTGTTTTTAAACTGAAAACCAGCAGTCTATGTTGACTGGAATTGTATTATTTTAAAGGGTTTGTGTTTCCAAAGTTCGACCCCTTCACGATAGCGTCCACCTGAAAGTTATAATAGTTTCAGGGGAATTTAATACGGCTGAGACCTACGGAGGAGGTGGCCTCAATAAGTAATAGGTAATAGGACATATTATGTAGTCCGCTCCTGAACAGAAAAACCCCGAAGAATTAGTGATTCAATTAATATACTTTCAATAACCGATAAACAAACATTGGTAAGCATTGTACAACAGGATGAAAGCGGTACATTTCGGTTTTGTTCGTCGGGTGTGTTGAATGAAAGTTTCGGCTCTTTTTTTTCTGAAAAAGTTTATTTTCCGACTAAGTGCGACGAAGCACGACTCACATACCCCGGGGGGAAGAAAATTAAACGGTTGCAAATACGACCGAAAGGTACACGTTTGCCAGTCATTTATTTGGATATTTTAGTCCCTTGAAAATACGATCTTTCCGGGAACGACACACATCACCCCCGCGGAGTATAGATTGCCTTCTACCCCCTGTGTTTATACCACTTTTGCGTATCTTGACAAATACGACTGGGGAGAGGCTTTTGCTGGCAAGCGTGCCTTCCGCTGCAGTCATTTGTTTACGGTTATAAGCTCACTTTTTGGGTAGGTCCGCATGCATCTGATGGAGCTTTTAGGCAAACTCCGCACAAATTGGAACTTTATCTTTAATATCACTTTTGGAATTATATATAGGCATTGCCGTTAGATATGGAAATGTTGTATGCGCAGCGGTTCCCAACCTTTTCTCAATTCCGACAATTTTTTAATTTTTAAAAATACTTTCGATCCCTGTTTCTCATCTAAAATGACGATTTAGTTAATTAACACCTCTTGAGCAGGGCTAATTATTGAATAAATATAGAGTTACTGTTTAGATCCTTCACTGACAGTGAATAATCCGGCATCTCACTATCTGGCATCACAGACCAATTTCTCTCAAATTACAATGAAAACAAAATATGTATGCAGCCGAAATTCCCAATTATTACATAATTAGGATCGTTTTACCATTTCTAGTAAGTGACATTTGTAAATGTAAGTTAGGTGAACAATTTTTTATGTTATTTAGCATATATGGTCAAACCGTGTTGACACATTTCAACAGGTTTGATAATCGTAAGTAAAATAACAGGAACGCAAGTAACATTATCCACACTGTCTTCTTCTTTTTGAAAAAAAAAAAAAAACAAGTTGTGGTAGCAACCCTTAGTGCGGATACGGTCGATAAATTATCCAATGATGCCGTGGAATTTAGAGTTGGGGACATAAAGCCTTTCTGTGCGGCTTAGCCTTGCGACTTTTCTCCATTCGGGCTATTTTGCGGAGAGCTTTCGAAAGCCTCTTTACACCCAAAGCCCCACCATCAAAGGCAACGAATTAATGGCGATCGCATTCGATTTTCCAGTTTTTTTGTCCTCCTTGAAAACTTTGCTTATTATACGCCAGTCCACAGCCCAGCATCGATTTTGTAATAGTAGGATGGTGGGTTCTTGGAATGTGATTAGTGCATGACAAAAAAATGTTCTAAAACATTTAAAATCAAACACCACGACTCCCCAAACACAAGCCACCACTATTATTGCTCTTACACTCGCTCTGCACGTGAGTTCTTGCAATCGGACCAGTGCAGCATTTTAGCAGGCAAAACTAATTAAACTACTCATATTGATATTTAACTCAAAGGAAAACACTTCTCAACAAAATAACAAATTTATTAAATTAAAAAAACATAAAAATGAATGAATAAAAATATAAAAGAGACACTTAATTCATCCTTAAAATTACCGTCTAGAGGAGCTGTTAGATTCTCGTAAAAATACAAAGAAGTCAAAACACAAAGGAGGAAATAATAATCAGCTTACCATTTACAAAACACAAAACACTACACTAAGTTACATTATAAAAATAAATGAAAAAAGACTACATCTTAAGTAGAATGCCGAATGTCGGCTGTTAATCTCGACTGTTCTCTACAGAATGTTTTTCTCTTCATCTTTTTGTCTTGAACTTATACCTCTCATGTATAAACTATCTCGGTCCACGATACCATAATTTATAATTAAGCAAATAACACACACACAAAATATCAAGACACAAAGCACTTAACGAAAGGGCCCTACTGATTTGGGCCATAAAAAAGAAAGATTTACGAGTCTTCTAAGTTGAAAATATAACAAATCATACCCATGCGTGTGAAAAGGTCAGACAGTATCACCATTCACATATCCGGCATCACATACAATTTATCTCAAATTACAATGAACAAAATATGGATGCAGCTGAAATCCCCAATCATTACAATTTCTTTAAACAATAGATCGAACATCTCTTTCATTTCTCATAACAAAAAATACTACTACGACTAGTACCCTAGAAGAAAAGTATTCAAATCGACGGAAAAAGGGATATGAGCCGTTAGGTTATGCTCCAGAGTGGCTGTGGTTTCACAAAACTGAATAATTGCGAAAGTGTTGGTTGGGTTGGGGCCACCCCGGATATTTATACTTGGCTTCTATTGTCCACAGTATTCCTTAAATTGCTTTAATTTCATGTTCTAGATTTGGCGGTCGACAATGCGCTGGATTCATTACTGTCGCACAGATGGCAAACTTTACTTTACGTGTATAGTTTAGATGAATATCATGAAATTTAACATAGATCTTCTGATAAAAACTTGCTGCGTTGCTTTATTCAAGGGCTCGCTTCTCCGAATTGAAAACTAACATTTAATTAAAACCAGTTCACGGAACTAATTTATTATTTGCGGGTGATATTTCTCATCAGGAAACGACTTACTAAATGAGCTTTTTACCCTCCCAATACGTACACTTCGGTGTACGTTAATTCAAAACAACATCTGAAAGAAAGTTCAATGCCACGGAAAGTGGTGCATCCGTCTTTGGCGTGTAACTCCTATTTAAATTTTCCGGTTGCCATGTTTCGATTGAAAAGGGACGAAATAGTCAGTGAGAATAATATTAGCTGTAAATTCAATCACATAGAGGTTTTTCAATTTAATCATAAAGTTATGTGCGTTTCTGTAGGAGAGGATTAATTTGTAATTTATGTTGGCTATCGATTTTTGCCGCACTACATTTTTCCATAATTACTAAAATTGGTTCATCTGATACCAAACTGCAACATGCTTAATAGATTGATAATAACTCACCGATATGAGACGTCATTGGTAAATACTATTGGAAAGAATCCGCGGCTGTTTCAATCGTCACCGAACGGTTACACATCCCTCGCGTATCATATAACAATATAGAAATACCCTCTTTAAACAGCGATAACGATACAGTGTAAGGTTAACTTACCCGGGGACTCCTGTCCCCAGACTTCAGTCCCAGTCCATGTCGTCTATTTCCTTGGACTCATAGGCTAGCTTGGTCAGCTGCACACTTTATCTTATCACACCTAAAATACTCCAAATCAACCACAACCTGGATGGAACTTTACACACACAGTGAAGCAGAGTGGAATGCACTAGCCAGTGCCATTGCTACCATACACCGGTGCAAGTCATGGGGGAACCCGCATAATATCCTATTATGGCACCCAGGAATATAGACAAGCCCAAGTCATATACGTCTGACTCCATGTCTATGTTCTCCACGACAAGCCCAAATCATATGACTCCATGTCATACTATTCTCGACAAGCCCAAGCCATATAACTCCATGTCTCCACGACAAGCCCAAGTTATATGACTCCATGTCTATATTATTCTAGAAGAACAACAATACCTTCCACACAACTATACCCCTAGAGCCACTTAACAATACTGCAGCAACAACACATTTCACACAACTAGACCCCTAGAGCCTGTCTATGGTACTGCCTGGCTGGCCTCTTTTTCTCGAGCCTCTAGGTTACTTTCCCTAGTGTTTACATTAACGCTCCGCACGCCCTGGCTAGCAAAATCCACATTGGTAAAATATCTGTGCAACAAATTTAAATGATTTTTGCTGTATTTTGGTACAGCAGTAGTATAGCGACTTTAAAGGTTTAGCAATGCAATCAAAGACAAAACAGATCACTGTTTGATAGTATTTCTGAATATATCCAACAGCGCCATAACTAAGCGATATACAATTACCTAAACATAATAGCAAACTGATTTTCTGCACTAGGCTTGTTGATTCCGCGATTTAATATAGGGCCAGACCCCGATAATCTCAGTACCAAACCTTAAACGCAATCTACGAGGTTTAGCCATCCGCAATAACTCATCATCACTGGAATATATTGCTTACTTACTCTATTAAGGATGTGCTGATGAAGCCATATATTCGTAATATAATATTAGCCATAGACAAAACAATTTTCATAACATACGGGAAATATTTTCGAAGAAACTACATTTCGAAGCATGTCTAGTGGTGTCCCAGATGTGCAAATCAATTGGGTAATGAAAACCAATAAATTCTGAAAGAGAGGGGTTGTAAAAGGTGTCGTAATAGCAGCGACAAATTTCAGTCCATTTTTCACACTCTTCACTCGTTTGACCTAACAGCTACCTGTTCATCCTCCAGTTACTTTAAATATGTACACCAAATTACAAGTCAGGAAAATGTATGGTTTAAGCGCTATAAGCATTTATAGAAGCAGTTTAACAGAATCCACAGCCTTCGTCGCTGTGTTGCAAACTGTTAGATTTTGACAAACGTCAGTGCCTCTGACAACGACTGACCTGACATTAAGTATCAGTATGACAAATGACATTATGTCAAAACAATTGACGTTATGAAGGGTCCAGAGTGGCTCTCTGGCTTCCCACAATTGAATAATTGCAAAATTGATCAAAATTGAGTTCGTTGTGCCAACGATGTAGTCGAAAAGTTGGGAGAGGGCCACACCAGATATTTTTCTATTATGTTTGTTTGATTTATTATGTTTGTATTTATTATTATTTGTACATTTTACTTAAAATAATTAAGAGCAATTCATATAAACGCTCTGGGTATGATTTCAAAGATGGACAAACAAATGTATTCAGTAAAGCAAATTTGTTCCGAGTATTTAACCATAATGGCGGTCATAATAGTATTATGACACTTGTACAGTGTACTGTAGTTTCACTCGTTACGATTTTATTTTGGGGTGGCTGAAGGTCAACCCTATTACCCCTACAACCAGAGAACGGATTTGTTTCTCTGCCAACCACGCTAATGCTATCCCCGTAACTATCAAAAGCCGGCATACCACTCAAATGCAGGACTTTAATAGTCTGCCATTTGACCCAGTTCTAGTAAACGACTTGGCAACTTTCGACAAAGGGCTCAGTCCACGGTAAAGAGGAATCGTCGGCTATAAAATCAATGTAATCTTTAATGAATTCTCATCTAATTCCTGTTTAGTTATGTATTTCGTATCAAGAAAGCCTTTGTGATCAAAATGTTCCTAGTTTACACTGTATATTTATTACATTTGTTCTGTATACAGGAAATTTCTAGTTTTTCTTATATCTTACACAAAAATGTTTACAAATAACGTACTGGACTGGTAGAAATTACTGTCACTAATGTCACTAAGGTCCGAGTTACCATACTTTCATCGATACCAAATAGTTTTACGTGGTTTAATCTCTGTAAGTATGCATGTGGCCTGGAGACCGTTGTATAGGAGACAGACAGGGCTAATGTATCTACGTCTAAGGCTAATGTCTAAAATAATGAGCAAGATACACCTCGACGAGGGAACAACGAAGCAATGATTTGTGCCCTTTTAATCAAGTATGCAATAACACGGGGTCTTGTACTTTCTAATTACTTTTCACTAACGAGATGGCGCTAGCAAAATTCCCAAGACGATGCGAGGAATTTAAGTGATAGAGGGCGACTATCCTAGGATAAAATAAATTTGCCATATTCAGAGGGCGTCGTCGTTACAATTGGGATTTCTAGGAGTTGGAGGTTAGGTGGAAGCCTAGATGCAGTTGGAACTGAAAGACCTACATAGTACGGTGGAAGAAAACTCGGAAATAAAAGCATTCAGACTCAAAGTGTCGTTGCTACCACGAAACACGTGAGCATGCATCACTGAATGTAAGCCTAACGATGGCGATGTATCGGAAATGTTGCTAGTTCAAGGAGAAATTGTATATTGGTATTTATCACTTAACTCAAGTATACTTTCAAAAACTTCCCTTGAAATGACTTGACGTAAGGTCAGGGAAGTGATGTAAGGTGGCGGTGGCAGTAAAGTTACAAACAGATAGAAAAGAAAGCCATTAACGTAAACAAGCCACTTGAACACATAATAAATAATAATAATAAACACGCCCATCACAATTAAACCTAACGAACTTTCCAGGTTAAGGTAATAGATTAGATAGTGGAATCTGAAATCTTCTTTGCTTTAACATGCCCATGTGTATTAATGTGACTTTGACTTACCTAGGTGTTTTTAAAAATAGTTTGGCTACTGTTACTTTCTTATTTGGATATGTCTCTTTCGTGTAATTGAGACATAATCTTGATAAACAAAACTACTTTTTACCAAAAAGTCACTTTGCGGTCTACTGCACTGATACTATTTGAAATGGTATTGCACAAAACAGGGCTTAATTAGCACGCGTTAAAATTATGCTGTTGCAACCTGATTTAATTTCAGTTTTAATCACAAATTACGCAATTTAGCAAACTTAATTGCAAATGTCGGTGCAACTGGGCATAGGATTTCAAGTAAAGCATTGGCTATTCACATGCTATAGTCGGAACGACAGATCAAACTATGCAGACTTATATACAGCGTGTAACTATTTAAATTAAATATACAGGGTATATGAGGTAAGTGGTGAGATAGTTTACTGTTAAAAACCAAAAAAACATCCGGGTTTCCTAAAGAAAAATAAAGCAAAATTGCAAAATTTTTGATCGCTAATGAAAAATCTGTAATACTTAAAAATAAATAAGTCTGCAAATACTCCTAAAAGCGCTTAACACCAGCGAAGAAGAAGAAACTTAACACCAACGATCGTTATTAGTTTAACAGAAAAAAATAACATCCTAACAACCAGGGAACCAATTTTCCACATTTTAAACCCCAATCTCACGCATTCACAGCCCCTTAGCGGAATACGATACTTTACGACACAAATGACGCATACAAATTGTTGTATACTACCCTATTTATTTACGATGTGTGGATCACTTCAGCATGGCGGCTTTGTGCACGTCAAAAACCTTCAATTTTCAATTACCACCATAAATCAGAAATTCTTGAACGTCACAACGCCTCGTTTGTTTAGACTGTTTAGAGACTGCTTAAAATCGAATTTGCCCAAGTGGTAGGGGAGAGATTAACGCCATCTACAATTAACCCTTTTTATGTCGCTACGTTAACAGGGCATAGAGGAGGAAACAAATATTAACATTTTGTTAATTTTACTCTCGTGGCATCTCACGGACGAAGTTTCAAGCAATGGTCGGAATTTGCAAATTTGTGTAAGGTTACGTTTGCCTTGTTGGAACAGATGTCGCTCGGAGATTTGTATATCCAAATGTCCAACATCCTAACCTAACCTATTCACGCAGTGAACACGATTTTCGAATACGTTCTAATGTTCAGAAGCATTGAAAAATAAGCTTTAAAAACAATGTTTTGGCAAGTAAGCTAACCTCTCTGTTACAACTGTTTACAACTGATAGTAATAAAGTTTGTATTGATGGAAAGGGGATTTTGAGATACCAGATTTTGATTCGGTGTTTAATTCATATTCTATGAGCTAGGGGCTTGCTGAATATCATTGTCATCTGGCAACTGACGAGGGTGCTATTCTATGGTACCTGTGCGCATTTTGTCCTGCTTTTTTTGCAGAGCGAAGCCTGAGTTTACAAAGTTTATTCGTTTGCAAACGAGACGTTCAAAGGTGTGAACCTGACAAATATATTTCATCTATCGGCATTTTTCCATTCAGGGCAGTTCAGTTTAGTTTATATCTTGCAGAATGTTTACAAGCTTACTAAACTGCATGTATTTTTTTAGCAATGTAGGTTTCGAAGCTATGTCAACAAGGTAGTCGGAAAGTTGTGTAAAAGCCAGATATTTCTGTGTATTTTATGGTTTCAGTCTAGGTATAAGCAGGCTCACAGACTCATAATATCAAAATTTATATCCCTTGAGGGAAAGGATCTTCCATTTTTGGTGTTGATAAAGAAACTTCAAACCAAAACATCAAAATTAAATCCAACCGGTGCACGTTAAAGTAACCCTTATCTGGTGTACAGTTAACATTATTATATTATATAGAAACGAATCTCTGACCCACAAACTAAATTTACCGAGACGAATGGTTCGCCCATCAGTCTGTCCCATTCACGGTTGTAGTAGCTTCCTTCCTTCCTCCTTTGGGGGATTCCTTCGTCCCCTACGTTCAACATGCCTCTCGCAGGACAGACATTATTCCGTACAATGCAGCATCCTCCAACATCTATATTAAATTTAAGCACGGTTTCTGAATACAAATTGTCCCCGGCAGAGCTGTAATCGCGGCATGGCAGGAAAGAAAACGTCTGCAGAGGAAGATTTCCTTATAATTTTCCACACGAATAAAAATATTTATAGTGTTAGTGTTATTTCATATTGCTCATGAAATAATACTCATGAAAAAAAGGCCAACTCAAAAAATGGGAACTTATTACTCATGATAATAGCCGTATAAACTGTAATGTAAAGGGCTTACGGCTTCTCTAAAGTTGTGAATATTAAGTTCCTTACTTCCAGTAAGAGGCTCAGAGTCTGTAATAAATGAAATCGACACCAGAAGTGCCCAATTACATGCTGAATTTCACAGCTTCAAAAGTTAATTCCTAGCGATCTCTCGAACTGAGCTTTATCTGGAAATGGACGTAAAGTTTAGCCACTGAATTATTAATTAGTGGGTTAGATTAATACCATATTTGGCGCTTCTTATTAGAATATAATAAATCAGTTTGACACTTACGCAGGCTTGATAAACATCAAGTGAAAAATATATTTTGTCTCATATCTTTACGGCTGAAAGCAGTTTTTAGTTTGAGACTACTTAAAGATTTCTAACAAAAATTGAAAAAAAAATTAAAAATGATGTATCTATTGATTTCAAACAAATTTATTAAATAATTACCTCGCCGCAATTATTGTGCTATATATTTATTTAAAATAACAAACATAAGTTCCTACAGAATATTTAAGTTCTAAAACCAAATCTAGACTTTCGCGGGTCAAATCGATTAATTTTTATTTTCCGACTAGTACCCTAGGAATGGGGTACTAAAGAAAGTATTGTAATCGACAGAAATAAAAATCGGGATTTCAGTTGAAATACGCGTTTTGGGGTCCACTGAATCGATTGCACTGATTTCTATGTATCTGGGGTATATTTCTGTGAACACGATAGCGTCCAAACGGTACAACAGGTCGAGCCGAAATTTGGTATACTTATTTTGAATTGCCAGGGGATGAACTGGATAGTTTTTGGCCACAATCGGAAGGGGCAAATGTTACATAAATTTTCTTAGGGATTTATCCGATTTTGACCAAATTGACTTCTGAACATGCCTCTTGCAATTGCAACAGAGTTTCCTATCTATAATAAAAACAAACTGTATGGGCTTCTTATGGCAATTAAAAAAGATAAAAGTATTTTTTTTTCTGGGCTAAGGTTGTATCTTGGGGGGTATTTATTACTTCGGCACGACGTTGCTTCTAGTCCTCAATTTGGAGGGTGTTGTGAGGTGACTGATGCTGCAATTGGTGATATTGGTCTCCTTGATTAAGATTCCTTTTGTTGAGTTCTCCATTGAGTTTACAGCCTTGCTCTTTGGCTATACCGTACTGACGAGGACTAATGAGTCCGAAACACGTGTCTACGGTTCAATTTAAGGCGGTGCGGCGGTTATGCAAAAAAAGAATACTTTCTACTGTTGTACTAAATTCACCGCAAATATTCCTTTGTTATTTATTATTTTCTGTATGAATAATGTGTTAGATTCTGGACTGAAAAAAAAACTCCTGTGCGGGTATCGAAAAACGTAATTTGAAAACGCGAGACAACTTATTTGTTTCTAAGAATATCTTTAAAGAAATGTTCGTTCACTTTTAAAAGCGTCTCATGTCGTTCGCAATAATACCTTAAAACGTCTTAGTTATTGAAGACTCTCTAAAAAGTTTCAGAAGATACATCCCAGAAACCAAACATGCATGTTCAGGACGCTTTTGCTGCCAAAGGCGGACAACATTACTTGATTATCCTTTTATCGGTTTTTACCAAAGAATTGTCAGCGCATCCGAGATTTTTCACTGTTTATCGTTATTAAGTTGTCCTTAAAACCGGATACTGTCATTTTCACTTCATTTCAGCAATGAAGTACCTGCTGTTTTGCTACTATGCCTCGTGATATTTCATCAAAATCCCAAATATAACACCTTGTATATAGTTCAAACGGAATATATTATGAATTAATATATTCCCTTTGAGCTATGTACAAGGGTTTAAACACAAAACTAATCTTATGTGATGGCTTTAATTCAAGCAGATCCTTTATGAAGATACAAACTCATTGCAGAAACAATACCTTAGAATATCAGGACCATGAGGACGTAGAATATCAGGACGTTTAGTTTGGTCTATTTTGTTATATTATGGGAGCAGAAATTGAGTT
This sequence comes from Aphodius granarius, assembly GCA_963971325.1. Classification (NCBI taxonomy): domain Eukaryota; kingdom Metazoa; phylum Arthropoda; class Insecta; order Coleoptera; family Scarabaeidae; genus Aphodius; species Aphodius granarius. Next base: position 4,678,227 of record OZ020224.1, read on the forward strand.
CTAAGTATCGGACCATAAGCCGAATCCTCAACTTGATACGAGCGCAAAATTTTAAGGGTCCGACCAGACGAGCAGCTTTTTGTAAGTATGAATATTGTTATTGTCCTTAATAAAATTTTATTTATTTTTGTGCATGAATATGGCCGTCTGGTAAATAAAAACTTGTGAGAGCTATAATTTTGCATTATATGAAGAAAGGTCGACATGAGGTAGTTGAATTTATCCCAACCAATATTCGTACAGCCCTCTTCTGAGCTAGGAGGGTATTACTTTAAAGTAGGACCTCGTATGTTATGCGTGATTGAAATTCCGAGAAATACACAGCCTCAGAACGTTAAAACTCGACAATGTTTGTCTTGATTTTATGTGATGGTGAATATTGTCTGGATAATTTTATGAATATTTTTGAATATTTTCTTTAAAATTTAGCAATAAACCTTTGGCTGAAAACCACAGGTATAAATATTGTAAGAGAGTATTGCAGTACGCATTTAAATTACTCTCATGACTCGTGAACACTACATTTGTATCGTCTGTATAAAACACAATATAATAAAATGTAAGAAACCTCATTGGATCATCAAGAATGAGCAAAAATAGGACCGGACCTATTGACCCCTATGGCATACCAATATTAATGGGTACACCATCTATTGGGTACCTTATTTGACTGACTAAATGAATGTAATGTTTGGACGTACCTTATTATTGCTTCCCAATTTTTCATGGTCCTTTGGCAGATCTTTCCAGCGGTCACACAGACCTAAAATAATAAATAGATGAACCCTTTGAATACAACAAAATCTAACTTTCGAACGTACCTTTGACTCCCGGTTCCTGATTCTCCTGATCCTCGAAGACGAGTATTGCTACACGATTCCGATAATACCTACCTTCATAGTTTCAACCGTCAAAAGTTAAAATAGTTGAAAATTACTAGTGGGGCCATAGGCAGCACTTTTATAACGTAAGATGACACATTTTTGTAAGTGCCTAACGCACTGGAAAACAGGACTTCATCACGGCTAAACAAGAAGAGAGCGAAATCAAGCTTATATCGTAGGCGTTTATTCCCACCCTGACTTCATATACGCGGGATATATCCAAAACTGCCCCTAAATTCTTGGGAATGCACTCAGGCAAGAGATGTCCTATAAAAACACAATGTCACAATGCATAGTTTAACTTTAATTCAAAACTCGTAGCATTCTGGATCAATACAACATCTCAATTAATTTGATAACTTATGTTTATAAATAAACAATGGGTTTTCGACCCACCACACTATTAACACAAATGACAAAGTCTTGTATTAGGAATTCCAATTTTTCTCGTTAATATTAGAGATATATTTCGGGGAGAAAGAACAGCTAAAATGCACTTTCTCATTGTATAGTATGCGCTCCACCTCCTGTCTCCATCGTCACCGTTCCTCAAGTCGCCGTACGTACTTTTTCCCCCGGCGTTAAGAACTCGCAATAAAGCGTAGGGAGGGTTTAAAGTGGCCCTGTCAGCACGGAAATCTGGGTGCTTTTATGAAACAGTATAAAAGACACTCAGGCGTTGTCAAATTCAAATGATGCGATTTGTTTAACAAACAGGTCCACCAGCGATAAAAATTTCATTAAGGGTACGCAGTGGCCAATGAACCGATGGATTACTCCCCATTGACACCCTTGGGGGAGTCTGTGTATAATGCCCATAAATTTAAAAGATTTATTCCTCGATATATTTTTACTTTCCGACTAGTACCCTAGAAGGATTGTATTGTAATCGACGAAAAAAAAATCTGGATTGTTTTTGGTTACAATCTAACAACCGGAAGTGGCAAATGCCACATGCATCTTCTTAGGGATTTATCCAATTTTAACCAAATTGATACCAGTTCACCCTCCAATGACCCTAAATATGTATACAAATTTGTAGACCAGTGGGATGATCGGTTTAGGAGCTATAATCGTTTATAAAAGCAAGTTGACAGAATCCACAGCCTTCGTCGCTGCGTTGCAAACTGTCATACTTTGACAAACGTCAGTGCCACTGACATGACATGACGTTAAATGTCATTACGATAAATGTCATTATGTCATAGAAACTGACGTTAGATAGGTACCAGAGTGGGTACGGCTTCGCAAAATTGAATAATTGTATTTAGACCCTACTTCATCGTGCAAAAGATATAGTCGCAAAGTTGGGTGAGAGCCACATCATTTATTTAATTTTCTTTTTGTATATATTCATTAGCTGTTGAAGACCTGCAACAAACCATTAAATCCAAGAAAATTTCCTTATTTCTTAATCCTTCTAAAGCATATAAATGATTATATATTTTTTCTGCTGGTCCTAACGAGGATTACTCCACGTCTTATTTTGTCGTAAGGTCGGTTTTTTCATCTCTATCCCTTCACCGTGCAATATAGTAATATTCAATACAGTCCTTCTACTTTGAAGAGATTTGATGGAAACTTTTCAATTGCAAAGTTTTCAACCGGTTAGCCACAACAGTTATCCAAAACTTTTTTTTCTGAACCGATTTTAATGAGTTATACATCATTGGACGCGCCCTGAATCTCCCCTAGTTTTGCCCGATCGAAAAAATCAGAATTAGGGTCCAAAAAGTCAAAATGAAAGTTGAATTTCTCGCAATTTTGCCAAAATTTCGGGTATCATATCTCAGTTATTACAGAACCTATCTCAACAACCTTTGCACCACTGGAAAGTACAGGTCGTCAACTACACCCCATAGTTTTGCGCGATCAAAATTATGACAACTTCTGTGCAAAAAAAATTATTGAAACATTGGTGTTCTGAATGATCACCATATGCCAGCCACAACAGTTATCCACAACTTTTATTTCTCAACCGATTTTAATGAGTTATACAATTGAACGTTAATTTTCTTGCTAATTTACCCCATTTCTCGGGAATATATCCTAATGCCATTAATTCTTACTTACGAAAATATAAGTTGTCATCTGCTTCCCCTTTTGCCAGATCAACATTATGGCAATTACTGTCCTAGACGTGGAACAAGAGAAATAGCTCACGTTTACTAAAATGTGACAATTCGCAACCACAGCGACGAAGGCTTTGGATTCTGTCAGATAGCTTCTAACAAAGTTTATAGGGCCCAAACCGTTTACGTCATTGATTTAAAAATTGTCATACATGTTTAAAGTCCCTGGAGTATGAGTTGGTATCAGTTTGGACCAATACTTATCTGTTCTTTGTGCAATACATAACAGGGATATGTTGGCATTACCAATACCACTTCATTGATAAATATTAACAGCAAAATGTTACTAAGTAAATCATCGATTTTAATGCCGCTCTACCACAATACATGCCAATGGAATCTTGCAATTGAAAATATTTACAATCATACATTTATCTATTTAGGTCTACTGGAAAATAACGCATTTAATGCAGCTTTTTATTTAAGGAAATTTGAAGGTATTTTAAAACAAGTTTCTAAACCACAACCTTTCATTAATTATAAACTAAAAGATTTCGTTTATAAAGGACGGATAAAATAGTGGGGGTTGTACGTGCTATTATGCGAAGTGCCTGATACAAAACTGTAAAATGAATAACCTAAACCCAATCTCATTTGAACAATCAATAATAGGCGTTTTATTACAGAATTAAGAAAGTTTAGAAGACAAGTGTTTATCTTGCGCAGAATGCGACAATCTTGATCTAAGATGCAATAGTAGATTTTTCCATATCACGGGCGCACAGGTCCCTACTAATCAGTTTTATAACTGTGAGTTGTGTAGGATAAGTAGGAGAAACAATTCGTGCAAATAACAACACACAGTAGGTATATAATCGCAACAAAGTAATTCATTACATCATTTATTAAATTTAATTACCTTAAAGTTAATTATTTTTTAGAGCGTAAGGTTTAGTCTTAAAAACACTTTATTACATACTTCACAGATTGTATAAGAGCATATTGGCTTTAGGAAAAAGGGTTAATACTTAATACTAATGAGTATGGTGATATATTTTATTAATACATATTTTTTATAGAGTATTTGACATGTCTTTCTACCAATGCAAGGATCGTTGAGATAAGTGGTCTAATAACTGAGATACGTTACTGGTAATTTCGACAAAATAAATCAATATGTATTTATTTTCATTTTGGGATCCTAATTCTGAAATCTTCGGCATAATTGCGAGAAATTTAACTTTCATTTTAATTTTTAGGGCCCTAATTCTGATTTTTTCGATCGGTCAAAACTAGGGGAGATAGGTGGTCATTCAGAACACTAATGTTTCAATAATTTTTTTTGAAAAGAAGTTGTCATAATTTTGATCGGGCAAAACTATGGGGTGTACTTGAAGACCTACCCTTTCCAGTGGTGCAAAGATTGTTGAGATAGGTTCTGTAATAACTGAGATATGATACCCGGAATTTCGGCAAAATTGCGAGAAATTCAACTATCAATTTAATTTTTTGGGCCCTAATTCTGATTTTTTCGATCGGGCAAAACTAGGGGAGATTCAGGGCGTCATGCGCTTTCCAATGATGTATAACTCATTAAAATCGGTTGAGAAATAAGAGTTGTGGATAACTGTTGTGGCTGGCATATGGTGGTCATTCAGAACACTAATATTTCAGTAATTTTTTTTGGACAGAAGTTGTCATAATTTTGATCGGGCAAAACTATGGGGTGTAGTTGAAGACCTGTACTTTCCAGTAATGCAAAGCTCGACGAGATCGGTTGCGTAATAACTGAGATATGATACCCGGAATTTCGGCAAAATTGCGAGAAATTCAACTTTCATTTTATTTTTTGGGCCCTAATTCTGATTTTTTCGATCGCGCAAAACTAGGGGAGATTCAGGGCGTCATGGGCTTTCCAATGATGTATAACTCATTAAAATCGGTTAAGAAAAAAAAAGTTGTGGGTAACTGTTGTGGCTGGCATATGGTGGTCATTCAGAACACTAATATTTCAGAAATTTTTTTTGGACAGATGTTGTCATAATTTAATCTAACTTCTCACCGGTAAGTTTTCACACTCTTCTCAAAAATTGCCTTATACACTAACTTGATTTTTCTTTTTTCTTCTTAAGAAGACCCCAATATATTTAGAACTACATACAAATGTTCATCCTATTCAAGCGAGAATAATTTTGATTGCTGTTATACACGACGTTTGATTTTGAGATTTGAATTTACGGTGTTATATTAGGACTCATAATTGCTACCAAAATACGTCTGCGTTCGGAAATTTCGGCAACAGCAGTCCAAAACAAACGTCCTCTGACCCTAGCCGCAAACTTATGTGATTTACGGATGTAACCGGGCGTTAAAACGGCTTTAATCCCGTCGGTAATTGATTTGTTGGACGCGTTAGAGCGTGGCCATATTATAGCTTCGCTCCTAGTAGAGAGCCTAGCTGCGCTCCTCGCGTATGTTTTGCAGGAGTCACTACTCACTACTCACTACGTGTAGGTGTAGTGTTTATTAAACGTATTATCACAACCAAATACCATTTATTACAGAAACAATTATTTGAATGTTAGGAAAAAGGGTATAAAATCTGTAGGATATGAAAAAATAAAAAATGTGTTCAAAATGGACGAAAATGGACATGTCCCATGCATGTTCTATGGGTTTCAAATCAGGGCTTGGTGGTGGCAATGGCAACAATGTAATGCCAACCTCTCGTAAGTAAGCGCGCATGATTCGCAGCGTGTGGATGGGCATTGTTTTACATTAAACGAAAATTTTCTCGCACAAATGGTGCAAATAACACTAGATGTTCCTCTAAAAATTGCTGAATGTAGCGATCGGCAGTAATTGTCCCATTCCGGTTTCTCACAAGCTTTGTATGAGCAATGAACGAAATGCCCGCCAACGTCATTACATCGCTTCCACCAAATTGCACTCTTGGTGACAAACATGCTTCAGCAAAACGTTCGCCAGCCCTTCTCCACACCCAGTCGCGACCATCCGATGTGTACAGGGTAAATATGGACTCATCCGTAAAGAGCACAGTAGACCATTCTTCAAGATCCCAATCAGCATGCAAATGCAAGCGCTGTCGTCTATGCTCTGCGGTTAAAAGATGACCTGTTGCAGGTCTTTATTTAAGCGTCTACTAATTATAGACACTGTTGTCAATGTACGATCACGTAACGCCTGCATTCGTAGAAAACGATCATGGCCGGGATTGGTTCCTCATGGTCTGCCTTGTCTTGACCTCCTTGTGTACTCTCCTGTATCCCCAAACCTTTGCAAGGCATCTGAGATGGTCCTTCTGGGAATTCTTAGCGTGATTGCGATGTAACGCACACTTCGTCCATCATTTTGTAGCACAATAGCTTGTGCAACTTGTTCTGGTCCCAGTTTCTCTTTATGGCGTTTAAAAAGCAACAATTATGGTTCAAATTAAGCCCTAGGCGAATAAATGATGAGATGATACATTACTGGCCCAGCTCTCTTGTAAAAAATACACGTGCGCATTTCACTATAACCACATAATGCACATAATGCTTGAGTAACATAGAGACATTTTGAAAAATTGAAGCGTCCGGTTAATTTTGCACCTTAGTGTATTATCCTCTAAAATGAACTATTCAAAATTAATCTTTTACTCCAAATACTCATGTTGTTATGATGTTGGGAATGGATTTTATCGCAAGGTTGTCTGACCTATGACAAACGGCAACAATTAAAGCTTCCCCACTGCAGTTTGCGAGGAGCGCAGCTAAGGTCTCCAGTCAGAGCGATGCTCCAATATGGCCACGCACTTAACGGGTAGACTCCGCCAGTGTGGCGCAACTGAAGCTGAATATTCAGCGATGGTGCTTCGAGGGTATGTGCGACCAACCAATGTATGCATACGGGTTATGTGCTGTCGATATTCGAAATTTGTATTAGTGCCTAGTGCAATTTTACGTCCTAGTTATTGCAATCTATGAACATAAACAGGTTTGTATTAGTTTTAAAACTAATTTGATTTATTTGGATTAATATGTATATGCGATTGGGATAACAAGCGCACGATTAGAAGGAGTACAGACTTTTCGGCCCCCATCAACCGTCGACCACTTTGTTGGCACATTTATGGTACGGCAAGACGTGCGACTTTTTGTAACGCCACAGTCGCGACGCCAGAAACGGCGACAGCGTAGGGGCCACACAAACCACACTTTGTCGCAGCGGCATGTCACAAAAATTGTCATTGAATTAGCAGCGGGGTTGCGCCTATGTTTCTGCGACATCGAAGAAGACGACGTTCTGACCCTAGACGAGATTAACAGTCGACATTCGGCATTCTACTTGAGATGTAGTCGATTTTCATTTATTTTTATAATGTAATTTTAGTGTTGTGTTTAGTAAATGGTAAGCTGATTATTATTTTCTCTTTTGTGTTTTTACTTGTTTATGTTTTTACCAGAATCTAACAGCTCCTTTAGTAGAAAGTAATTTAATTTAAGGGTAAATTTAAAGTTGTTTATATATATGTTTATTCATTCATTTCTTTGTTTTTTTATGTAACAAATTTGTTAATTTGTTGGGAAGTGTTTTCTTTTGAGTTAAATATCACTATCAAGTGTAGTTTAATTAGTTTTGCTTGCTAAAATGCTGCACTGGTCCCATTGCAAGAACACACTTGCAGAGCGGGTGTAAGAACATTAATAATGGTGGCATGTGTTTGCGGTTGTGGTACTTAGTTTAAATGTCTTTATAACATTTATTTTACCTCAATCAACAAAACCCACGATGTCCAACTATTACACAACAACATTATCCGACGAGGACTAAGAACTGCAGTTGTAGTTTAATTAGTTTTGCCTGCTAAAATGCTGCACTGGTCCCACTGCAAGAACACACTTGCAGAGCGGGTGTAAGAACAATAATAATGGTGGCATGTGTTTGCGGTTGTGGTACTTAGTTTAAATGTCTTTATAACATTTATTTTATCCTCAATCAACAAAACCCACGATGTCCAACTATTACACAACAACATTATCCGACGAGGACTAAGAACTGCAGTTGTAGTTTAATTAGTTTCGCCTGCTAAAATGCTGCACTGGTCCCACTGCAAGAACACACTTGCAGAGCGGGTGTAAGAACAATAATAATGGTGGCATGTATTTGCGGTTGTGGTACTTAGTTTAAATGTCTTTATAACATTTATTTTATCCTCAATCAACAAAACCCACGATGTCCAACTATTACACAACAACATTATCCGACGAGGACTAAGAACTGCAGTTGTAGTTTAATTAGTTTTGCCTGCTAAAATGCTGCACTGGTCCCACTGCAAGAACACACTTGCAGAGCGGGTGTAAGAACAATAATAATGGTGGCATGTGTTTGCGGTTGTGGTACTTAGTTTAAATGTCTTTATAACATTTATTTTATCCTCAATCAACAAAACCCACGATGTCCAACTATTACACAACAACATTATCCGACGAGGACTAAGAACTGCAGTTGTAGTTTAATTAGTTTTGCCTGCTAAAATGCTGCACTGGTCCCACTGCAAGAACACACTTGCAGAGCAGGTGTAAGAACAATAATAATGGTGGCATGTGTTTGCGGTTGTGGTACTTAGTTTAAATGTCTTTATAACATTTATTTTATCCTCAATCAACAAAACCCACGATGTCCAACTATTACACAACAACATTATCCGACGAGGACTAAGAACTGCAGTTGTAGTTTAATTAGTTTCGCCTGCTAAAATGCTGCACTGGTCCCACTGCAAGAACACACTTGCAGAGCGGGTGTAAGAACAATAATAATGGTGGCATGTGTTTGCGGTTGTGGTACTTAGTTTAAATGTCTTTATAACATTTATTTTATCCTCAATCAACAAAACCCACGATGTCCAACTATTACACAACAACATTATCCGACGAGGACTAAGAACTGCAGTTGTAGTTTAATTAGTTTTGCCTGCTAAAATGCTGCACTGGTCCCACTGCAAGAACACACTTGCAGAGCGGGTGTAAGAACAATAATAATGGTGGCATGTGTTTGCGGTTGTGGTACTTAGTTTAAATGTCTTTATAACATTTATTTTATCCTCAATCAACAAAACCCACGATGTCCAACTATTACACAACAACATTATCCGACGAGGACTAAGAACTGCAGTTGTAGTTTAATTAGTTTCGCCTGCTAAAATGCTGCACTGGTCCCACTGCAAGAACACACTTGCAGAGCGGGTGTAAGAACAATAATAATGGTGGCATGTATTTGCGGTTGTGGTACTTAGTTTAAATGTCTTTATAACATTTATTTTATCCTCAATCAACAAAACCCACGATGTCCAACTATTACACAACAACATTATCCGACGAGGACTAAGAACTGCAGTTGTAGTTTAATTAGTTTTGCCTGCTAAAATGCTGCACTGGTCCCACTGCAAGAACACACTTGCAGAGCGGGTGTAAGAACAATAATAATGGTGGCATGTGTTTGCGGTTGTGGTACTTAGTTTAAATGTCTTTATAACATTTATTTTATCCTCAATCAACAAAACCCACGATGTCCAACTATTACACAACAACATTATCCGACGAGGACTAAGAACTGCAGTTGTAGTTTAATTAGTTTTGCCTGCTAAAATGCTGCACTGGTCCCACTGCAAGAACACACTTGCAGAGCAGGTGTAAGAACAATAATAATGGTGGCATGTGTTTGCGGTTGTGGTACTTAGTTTAAATGTCTTTATAACATTTATTTTATCCTCAATCAACAAAACCCACGATGTCCAACTATTACACAACAACATTATCCGACGAGGACTAAGAACTGCAGTTGTAGTTTAATTAGTTTCGCCTGCTAAAATGCTGCACTGGTCCCACTGCAAGAACACACTTGCAGAGCGGGTGTAAGAACAATAATAATGGTGGCATGTGTTTGCGGTTGTGGTACTTAGTTTAAATGTCTTTATAACATTTATTTTATCCTCAATCAACAAAACCCACGATGTCCAACTATTACACAACAACATTATCCGACGAGGACTAAGAACTGCAGTTGTAGTTTAATTAGTTTTGCCTGCTAAAATGCTGCACTGGTCCCACTGCAAGAACACACTTGCAGAGCGGGTGTAAGAACAATAATAATGGTGGCATGTGTTTGCGGTTGTGGTACTTAGTTTAAATGTCTTTATAACATTTATTTTATCCTCAATCAACAAAACCCACGATGTCCAACTATTACACAACAACATTATCCGACGAGGACTAAGAACTGCAGTTGTAGTTTAATTAGTTTCGCCTGCTAAAATGCTGCACTGGTCCCACTGCAAGAACACACTTGCAGAGCGGGTGTAAGAACAATAATAATGGTGGCATGTATTTGCGGTTGTGGTACTTAGTTTAAATGTCTTTATAACATTTATTTTATCCTCAATCAACAAAACCCACGATGTCCAACTATTACACAACAACATTATCCGACGAGGACTAAGAACTGCAGTTGTAGTTTAATTAGTTTTGCCTGCTAAAATGCTGCACTGGTCCCACTGCAAGAACACACTTGCAGAGCAGGTGTAAGAACAATAATAATGGTGGCATGTGTTTGCGGTTGTGGTACTTAGTTTAAATGTCTTTATAACATTTATTTTATCCTCAATCAACAAAACCCACGATGTCCAACTATTACACAACAACATTATCCGACGAGGACTAAGAACTGCAGTTGTAGTTTAATTAGTTTTGCCTGCTAAAATGCTGCACTGGTCCCACTGCAAGAACACACTTGCAGAGCGGGTGTAAGAACAATAATAATGGTGGCATGTGTTTGCGGTTGTGGTACTTAGTTTAAATGTCTTTATAACATTTATTTTATCCTCAATCAACAAAACCCACGATGTCCAACTATTACACAACAACATTATCCGACGAGGACTAAGAACTGCAGTTGTAGTTTAATTAGTTTTGCCTGCTAAAATGCTGCACTGGTCCCACTGCAAGAACACACTTGCAGAGCGGGTGTAAGAACAATAATAATGGTGGCATGTGTTTGCGGTTGTGGTACTTAGTTTAAATGTCTTTATAACATTTATTTTATCCTCAATCAACAAAACCCACGATGTCCAACTATTACACAACAACATTATCCGACGAGGACTAAGAACTGCAGTTGTAGTTTAATTAGTTTTGCCTGCTAAAATGCTGCACTGGTCCCACTGCAAGAACACACTTGCAGAGCGGGTGTAAGAACAGTAATAATGGTGGCATGTGTTTGCGGTTGTGGTACTTAGTTTAAATGTCTTTATAACATTTATTTTATCCTCAATCAACAAAACCCACGATGTCCAACTATTACACAACAACATTATCCGACGAGGACTAAGAACTGCAGTTGTAGTTTAATTAGTTTCGCCTGCTAAAATGCTGCACTGGTCCCACTGCAAGAACACACTTGCAGAGCGGGTGTAAGAACAGTAATAATGGTGGCATGTGTTTGCGGTTGTGGTACTTAGTTTAAATGTCTTTATAACATTTATTTTATCCTCAATCAACAAAACCCACGATGTCCAACTATTACACAACAACATTATCCGACGAGGACTAAGAACTGCAGTTGTAGTTTAATTAGTTTCGCCTGCTAAAATGCTGCACTGGTCCCACTGCAAGAACACACTTGCAGAGCGGGTGTAAGAACAATAATAATGGTGGCATGTGTTTGCGGTTGTGGTACTTAGTTTAAATGTCTTTATAACATTTATTTTATCCTCAATCAACAAAACCCACGATGTCCAACTATTACACAACAACATTATCCGACGAGGACTAAGAACTGCAGTTGTAGTTTAATTAGTTTCGCCTGCTAAAATGCTGCACTGGTCCCACTGCAAGAACACACTTGCAGAGCGGGTGTAAGAACAATAATAATGGTGGCATGTGTTTGCGGTTGTGGTACTTAGTTTAAATGTCTTTATAACATTTATTTTATCCTCAATCAACAAAACCCACGATGTCCAACTATTACACAACAACATTATCCGACGAGGACTAAGAACTGCAGTTGTAGTTTAATTAGTTTTGCCTGCTAAAATGCTGCTGCACTGGTCCCACTGCAAGAACACACTTGCAGAGCGGGTGTAAGAACAATAATAATGGTGGCATGTGTTTGCGGTTGTGGTGCTTAGTTTAAATGTCTTTATAACATTTATTTTATCCTCAATCAACAAAACCCACGATGCCAACTACTACACAACAACATTATCCGACGAGGACTAAGAACTGCTAAGTCTACAGTAGCCTACGACAAAAATCACCGGCGACGCTGACGGCTGACGGACGCCGTATAGAAAATAGCTCCTCTGTATGCTTGTATTTAAAACTGTTAACTTCATGTTTTCGTGTCACGACTGTTGAAACGCAAATATTGATCGGCTGGCCGTACCCTGAAGCGCCTAACATTCCGTAATGCTTCAGTTCCGTGAAACCACAGCCACTCTGGTTCCCAATCCCAGTGAACACGGATCACCAGTTGACAATATACAGCTACAACTGCAACTGCAGCTACTGTCACACTGCTTCTATGTGAATTGGAAAATGCTTTAAGAGAGACTAGAGGATGAGCTGATAATATGAATTTGTCAAATTCTGTTTGCAAATTGTCACCGAAACAATCCGTTTTGTACGTTGGCAAGTCGAAATATGTATACCCACCAAATTTCAGCCACATCCATTATACCGTTTGGTAGCTATCGTGTTGAGAGACACAGACATTTTCCGAAAATCATTTGAATGGGTTCAGTGTACCTCGAATCCGATGAAATATCTTTTTTCCTCGATAATACTTTCCTTCTCAAGAAATAAAACTTTACATTATGAATTTCCTTGTTCAGTTTAGGTCAAATTATAATCACTAGTAATATTTATATGTTACTACATAGTTACTATAATTTGTAAAGAAAGTTAAAAAAAAATCATAACAGTTCTCAGTTTAATTGGATTAAACAGTCTTCTTTATGAAGTTTTATGAAGTTTCCGGGACAAAGTTTTTTTCCGGTTTTACAGGAAATGTAATCAACTGTTTACATCAGCTGTTTACCGTTTTTTCGGTTCCGGTTTACATCGGTACATGCTGTGAACCGTTTTAGAACCAATATGAAGCGTATATGAACCGTACAGTATTTTTTAGAGACTAAAGAGAATCCGTTTTGAATAAAGTCTGATGAAGTTAGGTCTTTTGACCAGATGACCTTTGAACATCGACACCGGGAGTAATAAGTTATTACTAATACATAATCATATGAACACAAAATCAAACGTAGTTTTTGTACGGAATAAAACGCGCTATGCAGCATCGCAAGAAACACCTATAAAAAATAAATTTGCGGTTTTTGTTATCCAGTAAAAACGTTACCAAGCCTCAGTTTCATAGCAATAAAGTTGATTTATTATAAATTGGAATTCGGATGCCGGAAATGTATGCGCTTTACATTAAGATCGCCGTTTTCGTTATTGTTTTACGGATTTATATCGTTGAATAAGATTTGGCAGCCGAAAATGATTCGGTACGTTGTATGAACGGACATTAATAAAGAACAATACGAACCTATAAAAAAATTGTATTAGGACTTCAAATATGTATACTATAGAACAATGGGATGAGCGGTTCAAGCGCTATAAACGTTTATAGAGGCAGTGTGACAGAATCCACAGCCTTCGTCCCTGTGGTTGCAAATTGACAGATTTTCATAAGCGTCAGTCACCACTGACGTGACATGTGTGTTATTCTAGAGTGTGATATAGATGTGGGTGTGCCACAGGGTTCAGAACTTGGACCACTCTTTTTCTTAGTTTTTATTATTACCTCAGAACGATAATATTGAAGAATATCTTATTATTATTATTATTATTATATCCGAATTCGGCATTTCTCCTCGTGAGAGGGAAATTCTTTTTAAATTTTCGGTTTGTTGACGTTCTACTGTATTTTACTCCTCTCGTTTCATTTCTCATGTGCCTAAGGTCATTCGAAGACTAGTCCTGTCTTTTTTATCATCGTTACTGAAGAAAGAAAATAAAAAGCAACCGCCGATTATTGTAACAGCCTTTACTAAATTTAGAAGAATTCATCCGTCATTCATTCCTGTTTGAATGTTTTTAATCCTGAATCTTGAGCATTTGTGTCGCAGATGAGTAGCCGCAAATTGTGCATTGGCTTCGCCTGTATGCTTCCTCATGTGAATTTTCAGAAGTCTTGATTTTGTAGATTAGTAGTCACACATTGTGCATTTAAATGGCTTTTCTCCTGTATGCTTCCTCATGTGAGTTTTCAGAACTGCTGCTACTGCAGTTGAGTAGTCACATATCGTGCATTTAAATGGTTTTTCTCCTGTATGCTTCCTCATGTGAATTTTCAGAAGTCTTGATTTTGCAGATGAGTAGTCACAAATCGTGCATTTAAATGGCTTTTCTCCTGTATGCTTCCTCATGTGAGTTTTCAGAACTGCTTCTACTGCAGTTGAGTAGTCACATATCGTGCATTTAAATGGTTTTTCTCCTGTATGCTTCCTCATGTGAATTTTCAGAAGTCTTGATTTTGCAGATGAGTAGTCACAAATCGTGCATTTAAATGGCTTTTCTCCTGTATGCTTCCTCATGTGAGTTTTCAGAACTGCTGCTACTGCAGTTGAGTAGACACAAATCGTGCATTTAAATGGTTTTTCTCCTGTATGCGTCCTCATGTGAGTTTTCAATGATCCTGAATAATTTGTTGAGAAGTCACAAAGTGTGCATTTAAATGACTTTTCTCCGGTATGCTTTCTCATGTGAACCTTCAAGTTTCCTAATTGTGTAGCTGAGAAGTCACAAATTGTGCATTTAAATGGCTTTTCTCCTGTATGACTCCTAATGTGAGTTTTGAGATGTCCTGATGTTGTACATGAGAAGTCACAAATCGTGCATTTAAATGGTTTTTCTCCTGTATGCGTTCGCATGTGGTTTCTGAGGTTTACTGAATGTGTCGCTGAATAGTCACAAACTGTACATTTAAATGGTTTCTCGCCTGTATGCGTCCTTATGTGAGTTTTGAGGTTTCCTGATCTTGTTGTAGAATATTCACAAATTGTGCATTTAAACGATTTGCTTTGTTTTACCGTCGTTGGTGGTTTGATGGGTTCCAACTCCAAACAAATATTTGCGTTATGCCTGAAAAATAAAAATGAGACAATAATGCATAAAAATATTTATAAGCAAAGTTTTTTTATGAACTTAATGACGATAATTTAATGTTCGGATGAAAAAATACTAGTATTTTAGAACTATTTTGAGAAGAAGCTAGAGTTTAAAATTGTGGGCAATGATATTTTATGTGTTTTAATTAGTGTATTGCATTTCATATCTTAATCAACTTTGCGCTTATTGTTATTTTATTGGTACCATGTATCAATTTAAAATATTTGATTTTATTCAATGAAATAGAAAATTGCACCATTATTTTCCATAATTGTACCTAATACGCCATTTCAACACGTTATGCGTAAAACTGTCTCAACTTTTTAGTTGCTTCTCCAATTAAATCTGATGATCTGGTCCTCTATAAATGGAACAGAAATGATAGTGTGGGTACCTACTATGAGCATTCTTTGTGCAAACGTTCTTGTTGGATTAGAATTATACTTAACGAAAAGCTTTTTAGAAATAGTACTTACATTGGTTCCGCCTTCATGTTTTCGTCAGGTACTTCCATGCTCTGCAACTCTTCTTTACACAATTCTTTTTTGACAATGACTAAACAAATAACGGACGTCACAATTTAATATTAAGCAATAAAGCGAAGAACTTACCATCGTTCACACCCAGTCTCCCAAATGGATTCTTGATATCTTTACAGAAGTTGAAATGATTTGCCAAATACGTTTCTTTGCTAAACTTGAAACCACATAATTTACACGCAAATTCCTGGATTTGTGGCCCCTCTACGGTTTCTTGTTTTACGGATGTGTTTTCATTTTCAGAATTCATTTTCTCTCGAATTTTCCCTGAAATACGAAAAAATTATTATTCTTTATGAAAGTTTCTAAATTTTTACTACTTGAGAAGAGTTTTGTAGCGGCTAGTCATTTGAAGTAATTCTCCTTAAACGGGTTCTTAGATATTTGTTCAAATTTCCTATAATACTCGCCATTACGATAGCGTTTCCAGCACTTGTTTAAAGTCATTCGAAAAATTACCGTTTTCTTGGTGCGGTTATGATTTTTCACACAATAAGTATCAAAATATCATGCAATACGCAATACAGGTAAGTAAAATAGCTTCCATTGACTTATTATTGGTGAATGTGGGTGTGCTGATAACACTAATTTATCAGCTGTTCGCGTATTTGTATGGTATACACCTCAAAAAATGAATGAATCCGAAAGGAGAGCATAGCAGCGTCATGAAATTGTTTTATTAGTGAATACTCCATGCATTTCCGTAACTAATTAAAGTTTTTATGATTTACCTGTGTATCTATTGTGCAGTGTATTTTGATATTTATTGGGTGAAAAATCATAAGCGCACTAAAAAAAGAGTTCAAATCACTACACGCTGCAAAACTCTTCTCAAATAGAGAAAAATTAAAAAAGAAGCAAAAAATTTGTTTTTCTGTCATAGATCGCTGTGATTTCAAAACTGAGCGTAGTTATTAATTCTAAGCAACATTCCTAAATATTTTTTTTCGATAACATTAATATTCCAGGTACTCTACTCATATGAGCCTTTCACATTACAACACCCAGAATAAGGTGCAATATTTTTGAGATCCTATGATGGTATTCTTGATTTCAGACCCACCGCCAACTTTCATAAAGAATAAAATTTTCTGAGAAATGGATAATAAAAGATTTTCCCAAGATGGTGCCTACCTTCTTGGACACACTCTATATAATATATACAGAATTAAACTTCCAAATGACTTTGTTATGGCATTGCCAAAGTAGTGTTAATTAAACGTGAACACTAAATAGGGATGAACCTAGTAATTAATATTCTCAACACAGGACTTGATTCAGGTAGTCAAATAAGTTTGTAAGGTTATTGTATTCATTTTACCTTTAAAAACGTACTAACTTATTTGGTTATCTACTGTTGTCGAGTTAAACAAATTACATCGCGGCAACAAAAAACTTTCAACAATATTCATGGAACAGAATATAATATAATATTATGGGAGAACTAATTAATAATGTTGCATGGATATGACAGTTAGGTAACCGTTTAACCGTTACATAACGATAACGTTACCGGGGTATTTTCTTCTTTAGTGGATTATTCAAAAAATATATAATCTTACTTACGTTATTATTAATCTGGAATAAAATAACACCACAATAAGAAACACAAACGGGCTTGATGGAGAGAGTAGAAAAATCACACATCACCAACAGATAACTAAAGTAGAATGAGGGTTCAAATTTTACGAGTAAAAAGAAGACCTATGCCTTTCGATCGGTTGAATGATACCGCATCTGTGTTATAGCATAGTATTTCCTAAGAACCACGGTCGCTCAGGTAGTACCACTCGGCCATAGAATGTAAATGAAATATATTACTTTGCTAGAATTTTTTAATGGCCTGGGTCAACCTAAGGATCCGGTATTTTATGATCCTTTGAAAATAAGTAGTAGAGTTATCTGACAGTTATCCTTTATATGTGATAGTAACCTTCCCCTTCAAGGCAATAGCATTTTCAAACAAACAATGAAGCAATATTATTGTCACTGGCATCACACGAATATATAAGCAGAGAATCATCACAGGTCCGAACAACTGAAGTATATGAATCAATTTTGAGGTTGATTAATGTCCATGTACATATCCACGTAAGAATTTCGCACGAATTTTGAAAAGGTGTTGTGTAACCTCCGCATTTGATTCTTTATTCGATTAATATACTTATTTCATTAATATTTCTTAATATGTCTATCTTGTCATCTCATGTAAATCAATTTTATTTGTTCTCATTCTTTGAATTAGTGACATCATTTCCTTTGTACTTGTCAAAAGTTGCATATTCAGTGTTTTAGTTAAATTCTGGAATGTCACATACGACGTGTCGTTGATTTCATACTCTAGTTTCTATATTATGTCATATTCACTCTCATTGGTCAATCCAAGCGACGCCACATCGATACCACCATTGTTTGTATAG
This sequence comes from Aphodius granarius, assembly GCA_963971325.1. Classification (NCBI taxonomy): domain Eukaryota; kingdom Metazoa; phylum Arthropoda; class Insecta; order Coleoptera; family Scarabaeidae; genus Aphodius; species Aphodius granarius. The sequence continues at coordinate 4,696,369 of OZ020224.1, forward strand.
TTTATATACTATATACTATATAAACAATGGTAACACCTTCGTGTTATACAAGGTAATACATTTAGTTCTTCAGTTCAGTTCACTTAGACCATTATAGACATAGTTCGGACTTAGTCGTAGATAGTCCAGTTAGGTTTAATGTAAGACTTTAGTTGCTAAGAAGATTAGTGTCAGTGATCCCGACTAGCACGATTAAATAAATAGATATTTTGGAAATTGGAGTTTTAATTCGACGAACTCACAACAAAGGTTACTTTAGAGAAAAATAGTTGTTTATTTTATGGTTGTCATCTATAATGACTGATGTTGCCGAAAAACACTCACCATATATTCTCCTTACTAAATGTATGTACACCCATTCCTATTTAATCATTTCTGGCCTGATCAATTTTAATAAAAATTGATAGATATTAATTACGTTTTCAAGTTCACGTAAAATATAACAAAACATAGCACTATATTACTTCAATTCATGAGAATAGTAGAGCATGCGTTAGCAGGATGTTTTCTCTAATGCATTTCCTAGATGGAAAGGGCGGAAAGTTAAACATTTGCAATATTTGGGAACTTTTGTACGTGCATATTTGTATCAGACATCGGATGAGAAGATAACAGTGATGTTTAGCCCCAGAAACATGTACAATCGCTTAGCACTCAATATTTATGCGAAATAAATTCCGTAGAATCACAAAATAAAATATAGTAATGCAATGTGCAAAATTCAGCCAGGGTTTACGCTGTTTCATAGCAGTAGCGCGTTTATGCTATCGCTATAATCTAGCGCCAATTTCCTGTTGAACGGAAATGATTCTTACCAGAACAATGAGTTTCTCTATATCGTCAGCGTTCTGTCAAAAGTCACTTTGCACATTTTTCTTTGAATTATTGTACTGGACTTGCCAGAGACTTTTGTGTCCTCATTCTGTGTTGTCTGTGTTGTCGATTGATAGTACTATCAACTATTAACAATACGTGTTTCCCAACCCACTCATTCAAGCGGAAATTGATGCTAGATATTTATATTGGAGACTTCCGCGGTCCGAATCACTATGTTCTAGATTTTCGGGAGAAAACCGCGTCAACGACGATAAAGTAGTCAACGTTTCGCACTCTGTTGCAAGAGACATCTTCAAGGACGTAACAGTAAGACAGCTACTAAGAGAATGATTCTCTTCAAAATTCAATTTTAAATATTTGTGCGTAATTTTTACGTGGATATACATATTTGTTTGACATGGGCATTCATCAACCTCAAAATAATACTAAATACTAGCTCTGTGTATAAGTCAAAATTTTCGATTTTAGATATTGGGCATCCTAGAAATATGTGGTTAAGGCTTCCCACCTGTCCACATTCGCAATATGGACATTTTAGGTTATGTGCTATCTGTTACTGTTGTTACGAATGTCCGGCAGGGGGAGTTTCGGGTTTGACGTTACTGTGGTAATAGCAGCAAAACACGGGTCGACAAAAATCGATTTTTTGGATCGAAAATTGTTTTTAAGGCCGTTTTTTTGCTCAAAACTCTTTGCGAAGGGTATTTAGAGGGATCTTATCGTAAGACATGAGAGCGAGCGGCTTTTATAAGGTCGGCAAGAACGGATAAAAAATGTAAATTTTTGACGTTCATCGATCCGCTTGTCGGAATTTCTAGACGTCACGTGACATTTTCTCGAGGTTCGCCTTCACCCGAAGAGGTGCAAAATCGTGATTTTTTTTCAAAATTGACGCATTTAATTTACAATATATCGCGCAGTCCACGCGGAATTGTGTCCTTTTTTCAATTCGAGCGTCAAAAGTGAATGAATCCGAAAGGAGAGCATAGCAGCGTCATGAAATTGTTTTATTAGTGAATACTCCATGCATTTCCGTAACTAATTAAAGTTTTTATGATTTACCTGTGTATCTATTGTGCAGTGTATTTTGATATTTATTGGGTGAAAAATCATAAGCGCACTAAAAAAAGAGTTCAAATCACTACACGCTGCAAAACTCTTCTCAAATAGAGAAAAATTAAAAAAGAAGCAAAAAATTTGTTTTTCTGTCATAGATCGCTGTGATTTCAAAACTGAGCGTAGTTATTAATTCTAAGCAACATTCCTAAATATTTTTTTTCGATAACATTAATATTCCAGGTACTCTACTCATATGAGCCTTTCACATTACAACACCCAGAATAAGGTGCAATATTTTTGAGATCCTATGATGGTATTCTTGATTTCAGACCCACCGCCAACTTTCATAAAGAATAAAATTTTCTGAGAAATGGATAATAAAAGATTTTCCCAAGATGGTGCCTACCTTCTTGGACACACTCTATATAATATATACAGAATTAAACTTCCAAATGACTTTGTTATGGCATTGCCAAAGTAGTGTTAATTAAACGTGAACACTAAATAGGGATGAACCTAGTAATTAATATTCTCAACACAGGACTTGATTCAGGTAGTCAAATAAGTTTGTAAGGTTATTGTATTCATTTTACCTTTAAAAACGTACTAACTTATTTGGTTATCTACTGTTGTCGAGTTAAACAAATTACATCGCGGCAACAAAAAACTTTCAACAATATTCATGGAACAGAATATAATATAATATTATGGGAGAACTAATTAATAATGTTGCATGGATATGACAGTTAGGTAACCGTTTAACCGTTACATAACGATAACGTTACCGGGGTATTTTCTTCTTTAGTGGATTATTCAAAAAATATATAATCTTACTTACGTTATTATTAATCTGGAATAAAATAACACCACAATAAGAAACACAAACGGGCTTGATGGAGAGAGTAGAAAAATCACACATCACCAACAGATAACTAAAGTAGAATGAGGGTTCAAATTTTACGAGTAAAAAGAAGACCTATGCCTTTCGATCGGTTGAATGATACCGCATCTGTGTTATAGCATAGTATTTCCTAAGAACCACGGTCGCTCAGGTAGTACCACTCGGCCATAGAATGTAAATGAAATATATTACTTTGCTAGAATTTTTTAATGGCCTGGGTCAACCTAAGGATCCGGTATTTTATGATCCTTTGAAAATAAGTAGTAGAGTTATCTGACAGTTATCCTTTATATGTGATAGTAACCTTCCCCTTCAAGGCAATAGCATTTTCAAACAAACAATGAAGCAATATTATTGTCACTGGCATCACACGAATATATAAGCAGAGAATCATCACAGGTCCGAACAACTGAAGTATATGAATCAATTTTGAGGTTGATTAATGTCCATGTACATATCCACGTAAGAATTTCGCACGAATTTTGAAAAGGTGTTGTGTAACCTCCGCATTTGATTCTTTATTCGATTAATATACTTATTTCATTAATATTTCTTAATATGTCTATCTTGTCATCTCATGTAAATCAATTTTCTTTGTTCTCATTCTTTGAATTAGTGACATCATTTCCTTTGTACTTGTCAAAAGTTGCATATTCAGTGTTTTAGTTAAATTCTGGAATGTCACATACGACGTGTCGTTGATTTCATACTCTAGTTTCTATATTATGTCATATTCACTCTCATTGGTCAATCCAAGCGACGCCACATCGATACCACCATTGTTTGTATAGTTTATATACTATATACTATATAAACAATGGTAACACCTTCGTGTTATATAAGGTAATACATTTAGTTCTTCAGTTCAGTTCACTTAGACCATTATAGACATAGTTCGGACTTAGTCGTAGATAGTCCAGTTAGGTTTAATGTAAGACTTTAGTTGCTAAGAAGATTAGTGTCAGTGATCCCGACTAGCACGATTAAATAAATAGATATTTTGGAAATTGGAGTTTTAATTCGACGAACTCACAACAAAGGTTACTTTAGAGAAAAATAGTTGTTTATTTTATGGTTGTCATCTATAATGACTGATGTTGCCGAAAAACACTCACCATATATTCTCCTTACTAAATGTATGTACACCCATTCCTATTTAATCATTTCTGGCCTGATCAATTTTAATAAAAATTGATAGATATTAATTACGTTTTCAAGTTCACGTAAAATATAACAAAACATAGCACTATATTACTTCAATTCATGAGAATAGTAGAGCATGCGTTAGCAGGATGTTTTCTCTAATGCATTTCCTAGATGGAAAGGGCGGAAAGTTAAACATTTGCAATATTTGGGAACTTTTGTACGTGCATATTTGTATCAGACATCGGATGAGAAGATAACAGTGATGTTTAGCCCCAGAAACATGTACAATCGCTTAGCACTCAATATTTATGCGAAATAAATTCCGTAGAATCACAAAATAAAATATAGTAATGCAATGTGCAAAATTCAGCCAGGGTTTACGCTGTTTCATAGCAGTAGCGCGTTTATGCTATCGCTATAATCTAGCGCCAATTTCCTGTTGAACGGAAATGATTCTTACCAGAACAATGAGTTTCTCTATATCGTCAGCGTTCTGTCAAAAGTCACTTTGCACATTTTTCTTTGAATTATTGTACTGGACTTGCCAGAGACTTTTGTGTCCTCATTCTGTGTTGTCTGTGTTGTCGATTGATAGTACTATCAACTATTAACAATACGTGTTTCCCAACCCACTCATTCAAGCGGAAATTGATGCTAGATATTTATATTGGAGACTTCCGCGGTCCGAATCACTATGTTCTAGATTTTCGGGAGAAAACCGCGTCAACGACGATAAAGTAGTCAACGTTTCGCACTCTGTTGCAAGAGACATCTTCAAGGACGTAACAGTAAGACAGCTACTAAGAGAATGATTCTCTTCAAAATTCAATTTTAAATATTTGTGCGTAATTTTTACGTGGATATACATATTTGTTTGACATGGGCATTCATCAACCTCAAAATAATACTAAATACTAGCTCTGTGTATAAGTCAAAATTTTCGATTTTAGATATTGGGCATCCTAGAAATATGTGGTTAAGGCTTCCCACCTGTCCACATTCGCAATATGGACATTTTAGGTTATGTGCTATCTGTTACTGTTGTTACGAATGTCCGGCAGGGGGAGTTTCGGGTTTGACGTTACTGTGGTAATAGCAGCAAAACACGGGTCGACAAAAATCGATTTTTTGGATCGAAAATTGTTTTTAAGGCCGTTTTTTTGCTCAAAACTCTTTGCGAAGGGTATTTAGAGGGATCTTATCGTAAGACATGAGAGCGAGCGGCTTTTATAAGGTCGGCAGGAACGGATAAAAAATGTAAATTTTTGACGTTCATCGATCCGCTTGTCGGAATTTCTAGACGTCACGTGACATTTTCTCGAGGTTCGCCTTCACCCGAAGAGGTGCAAAATCGTGATTTTTTTTCAAAATTGACGCATTTAATTTACAATATATCGCGCAGTCCACGCGGAATTGTGTCCTTTTTTCAATTCGAGCGTCAAAAGTAATATCGAAAAGCCCAATTTTGCAGCTACTCGATCGCAAATGTCGGCGAAAATGGGCGATTCCGCTGAACGCGCCCTACACTTGAAAGTTCGTAATTAGTATAGGTAGATATATGCTTATTGCTTATATATTTATGTGGTGCCAGTGAAAATAATATTGCTCCACTGCTTGTTTGACAATGCTATTGCCTTGAAGGAGATTGTTACAGTCACACATAAAGGATAACAGTTAGAAAATTCTACTACTTAGTTTTCAAAGGGTCATAAAATATCGTACCGTTAGGTCGATTCAGGCCAATAAAAATTCTATGGCCGAGTGGTACTACCTGGATGACCGTGGTTCTTGGAAATTGCTAGAAGACAGGTGCGGTATCTTTGAACCGATCGAAAGCCGAGCGCATACGCTAGGAGCTACCTAACTGTTTCTACTTACAGCAGTTAGAAAGAGATGCATAACGCCTGAGCGTATACGTTCGAAGGTCGGACGACTTTATGATACGGGTTACGGGTCCTGCCCTTTGTAGAATGCTTGACGGGGGGTGGGGGGAGACGCAGGTTTGTAAAGGGACCTGTTTGGTTCTTGTTACTCGTGAAATTTGAACCCTCATTCTACTTTAGTTATCTGTTGGTGATGTGTGATTTTTCTACTCTCTCCATCAAGAGCGTTTGTGTTTGTTTTTGTGGTGTTGTTTTATTCCACATTAATTATAACGTAAGTATTTAACAATATATTTTTTGAAATAGTACACTAAATAAGAAAATACTGCGGGAACGTTATCGTTACATAACGTATACATCACTGTCTTATCCATGCAACACTATTAATTCTCCTAAATTATTCTATGTTCCATGAATATTGTTGAAAGTTGAACTGTAACATTAAACACACTACAAAAGTTATATTAGTGCAATGTTTCTGCGATGTAATTTGTTCAACTCGACGATAGTAGATGGCCAAATAAGTGAGTACGCTTTTAAGTCAAAATGTACACAATAACCGTACAAACTTATTGGACTACCTGATACAAGTACACTGTTGAGAATATTAGTTATTAAATTCATCCCTACTTAGTGTTGGTGTTTAATTAACACTAAATGGAAAATATTTGGGGTGGCCCTCACCCAACTTTCCGACTACATTAATGGCACACTGAAGGGTCTGAACAGTTTTGCAACTATCCAATTTTATTAAAACAGAGTCACTCTGGACCCTATCTAACGTCAGTTCTATGACATAATAATATTTGTCATACTGACATTTCATGTCATGTCATATCACTGGCACTGACGTTTGTCAAAATCTGACAATTTGCAACACAGTGACGAAGGCTGTGGATTCTATCAAAGTGCTTCTATAAACTCTTATAGCACGTAAACCATCCATCCCACGGTTACAATACTTTCTTTCCAAGTGTACTAGTCGGAAAGTAAATATCTAGGGTGGCCCTCACCCTACTTTCCGACTAAATCGTTGCCATAATGAAGTGCCAAACACTTTTGCCATTATTTAATTTAGTAAAGCCAGATACATCTCTGGACACTACCTAACGTCAGTTTCAGTGACAGATTGACATTTAATGTCATGTAATGTCAGTGGCACTGACGTTTGTGAAAATCGACAATTTGCAATACAACCACGAAGGCTGTGGATTCTGTCAAACTGCTTCTAGAAACCCTTATAGCGCTTAAACCGTTCACCCTACTACTGATCTGCAAATTTGTATACATATTTAAAGTCACTGGAGGATTGAGTTGGTACAAATTTTATATCAATCGGATGAATCCCTCAGAAGACGTATTTAATATTTGCCACCTCCGGTTGTCAGATTGTCACCAAAAACAATCTAGTTCGTCCCTCGGTAGTTCTACGAGGACGTTTGGACGAAATCGTATTCACAGACATACACACATACTCACACACATACCCATACACATACACACATACGTTTTCCAGAAATCATCGCAATCGATTCAGCGGACCCCAAAGTGGGTATTTCCACTGAAATCCCATTTTTTTCCGTCGATTACAATACTTTCCTTCTAGGGTACTAATAAGAAAGTAAAAAAGTTGGCAGTGCCATAAGAAAGCAATTTAAGTTTAATTGTGTGTAGATTATATACATTGTCCAACATTCGTTTGTAAAATATTACTGTTTCATATTTCAGGGACAATTCGAGAAAAAAAATGAATTCTGAAAATGAAAATACATCTCTAAAACAAAAAACCGGAGAGGGGCCACAAATCCAGGAATTTGTGTGTAAATTATGTGGTTTCAAGTTTAGTAAAGAAAAGTATTTGGCAAATCATTTCAACTTCTGCAAAGATATCAAGAATCCATCTGAGAGACTGGGCGTATACGATGGTAAGTTTTTCGATTTATTACTTAATATTAAATTGTAAAATTTTTTTTGCTTAGTCATTGTTAAAAAGGAATTGGAACAAGAGATACAGCCCATGGAAGCACCGGACGAAAACATGAAGGCGGAACCAATGTAAGTACTATTTCTAAAAAGCTAAGTTTTTCTCTATGTAGAATTCTAAGTTTTTCTAATCCAACAAGAACGTTTGCACAAAGAATGCTCATAGTACCCACACTATGGTTTCTGTTCCAGAATTATTATGGATCCTTAGTAACATAAAGCTTTATACAGGACCAGATGATCTGAATTATTTGGAGAAACAACTAAAGAGTTAAGTTATTTGGGCGCATAACTGTAATAGGTTGGGACCTGGAGTCTGCTTTTATTGGTAGCGTGGAAAACAGAGCGGTCAAAAATGTAATTTAATTTAACTCAAATTAATAATTGAATTAATCTTGATATAATAACCTCAGGGTGATTAAAAGTCAAGTTCTAACCAAAACAAATATATTTACAAAATGAACAAAAAGATTAAAAACCCTTCAGACCGCGTGTACAAGAATCATCGAACCTCTTAACATTAATGAAGATGATTGGAGAGAAAATGGATGACAGAGACATAATTATTTTATAAAAATTACCTAAATTGTTATTGGCAAATTTACATCAGCAGAGATTGTATCACGGGCACACACAGAAACAAAACACAAGGGCCTAGAGCCCAAACAAATTGAACTACATTGTTCGACCTCTAAATTACGAAGCTTCTTCCACCACATACAGAACCAAAGTTCGTTATTCTAGCAAAAACTTATAGACCACACGGAAACTTCTAGAAAAAATCTGTATTTATGACATCCGGTCCAAAAGACCCAAACTATTTCTTAACCAAACATCTCTTTGGTATTCTTCCATCTGTTACAACCGTTTGTTCTGCCTGTCTATGCAATCTCAAAACAAAAGACAAAATCTTACCCATCACATAACGTGTTGACGATCTGTCTTGTTAGGTGTAATTATGGAAAGTAATGTTGCAATTATCTTTTGTAATGAACAAAATAAAATATTTTAAATTGATACATGGTATCAATAAACTAACAATAAGCGCAAAGCTGCTTAGGAAATGAAATTAAATAAACTAATTAAACCTTATAAAATATTATTAGTTCACAATTTCAAACTATTTGTTCTTCTCCAAATAGTTCTAAAATATTCTAAATTAAAAAAGTAACTTTAACCTTAAATCATCGTTATTAAGTTCATAAATAAAAAATGTGCTTTTAAATATTTTATGCATTATCGTTTCATATTTATTTTTTAGGCATAACGCAAAGATTTATTTGGAGTTGGAATTTATCAAGCCATCAACGACGGTTAAACCATTTAAATGCACAATTTGTGAATATTGTACAACAAGGTCCGGAAGCCTCAAAACTCACATGAGTACGCATACAGGAGAAAGGCCATTTAAATGCACGATTTGTGACTTCTCAACTTCAAAATCAGGAAACTTGAAGGTTCACATGAGGAAGCATACAGGAGAAAGGCCGTTTAAATGCACAATTTGTGATTACGTTGCCTCCCGATCAGTATCGCTCAAACTTCATATGAGCAAGCACACAAAACAATCATTTAAATGCACAATTTGTAACTTCTCAACTATACATTCAGGAAGCTTGAAAAGACACATGAGACGACATACAGGAGAAAAACCATTTAAATGCACGATTTGTGACTACTCGTCTACAGAATCAGGAGCGCTGAAAATTCACATAAGGACGCATACAGGAGAAAAGCCATTTAAATGCACGATTTGTGATTATTCATCTGCACAATCAAGGTATCTCCCAACTCACATGAGGAAGCATACAGGAGAAAAGCCATTTAAATGCTCGATTTGTGACTACTCGTCTATAGAATCAGGAGCGCTGAAAATTCACATAAGGAAGCATACAGGAGAAAAGCCATTTAAATGCTCGATTTGTGACTACTCGTCTATAGAATCAGGAGCGCTGAAAATTCACATAAGGAAGCATACAGGAGAAAAGCCATTTAAATGCACGATTTGTGATTATTCATCTGCACAATCAAGGAATCTCACAACTCACATGAGGAAGCACACAGGAGAGACTAATTAAATGGACAATTTGCGACTACTCGTCTACATGTTCTAGTTTGTGTTACATAAATTTAGTAAAGGCTTTTAATATAATCGGTCATTGCTTTTCATTTTCTTTCTTCCAGGGCGATGACAAAAAAGACTATTTTTTTTAATGACCTTAGCCCATGTTAAATGAACCGAGAGGAGTAAAATATTTAAGTGCATATTATTTAATAAAAGATAAAATAGTTGACCATACTTACACGTTACGACGCGACATAATCTTGAGTCAAAGATAAACCATAGCTAACTGCCCACAATTCACTGTTGCACATACACTATGATCAAATTTGCTCTGTTGCATTAGTGGTTTGTTTACTTCTAAATGTTCTGGTTTCCCATCCTGTATTAGTTTCCTGGGTCATATCTGGCTACACAGAAAAATATATCTCAAATTATAGGGTAAAGTCGCCCATATTGAACCACTGTAACATTTTTGTAATACCGGTGTGTGGGAGACATCTTTCCAATCTCATAGAAAGTATCCTGAGATAAACAAATGCACATACTTTTGCGTACGCCATAATCGTCGCTGTACCAGAAATTTCGAGTAGAATTGATTTGTTGAGTGTATGATATAGTTTTTTGATCACTTACGTAAACCCATAGCCGTTTACTGTTAGACGTAAGTATTTTCTTGCCTATATGACTTGTCTATCTACCTATACTAATTACGAACTTTCAAGTGTAGGGCGCGTTCAGCGGAATCGCCCATTTTCGCCGACATTTGCGATCGAGTAGCTGCAAAATTGGGCTTTTCGATATTACTTTTGACGCTCGAATTAAAAAAAGGACACAATTCCGCGTGGACTGCGCGATATTTTGTAAATTAAATGCGTCAATTTTGAAAAAAAATCACGTTTTTGCACCTCTTCGGGTGAAGGCGAACCTCGAGAAAATGTCACGTGACGTCTAGAAATTCCGACAAGCGGATCGATGAACGTCAAAAATTTACATTTTTTATCCGTTCCTGCCGACCTTATAAAAGCCGCTCGCTCTCATGTCTTACGATAAGATCCCTCTAAATACCCTTCGCAAAGAGTTTTGAGCAAAAAAAACGGCCTTAAAAACAATTTTCGATCCAAAAAATCCATTTTTGTCGACCCGTGTTTTGCTTCTATTACCACAGTAACGTCAAACCCGAAACGCCCCCTGCCGGACATTCGTAACAACAGTAACAGATAGCAGATAACCTAAAATGTATCCTAAAATGTCCATATTGCGAATGTGGACAGGTGGGAAGCCTTAACCACATATTTCTAGAATGCCCAATAACTAAAATCGAAAATTTTGACATATACACAGAGCTAGTCAGTATATGCTAAACTACCTTCTGGTGCTAAAGAAAATTGCCGCAAAGTATTACAGGCGACAACATTTAGGTTATAATGAAATTATTCAAGAGTTGCCTAAATTGAACTTCATACAGTTGCCCATGTTGAACCAGTTCAATTTAGGGAACTACAATGGGTTTTCTTACTTTACTTGTGGCACACTATTACTTGTGGTTAGAATACTTGCGGCGGAAAATGGACGAGAGATAATTTAGAAAAAGCTCTAAGCGCTTAAGTCTGCTACACACTTTCAGTTTAAACTGACAATTTGAACTGTTCTGTTCAACTGTACAGTTTAACCTCTATTGTTTAGTTAAGTTCAAATGAGACTGAAACACCCACACACGTAGAGGTTAAACTGTACAGTGGAACTGAATAGTTCAAACAAACTTAACGTGTGTGGCCGGCAATATAGAGAAGATGAAAAATGGTTGAATAAATGCAGTCGGGATTATAGCATACCGAAAGCCATTTTACTTCGGCACTTGCAAAATTCAAATAAAATTGCAAAAGGGGCAAAAACAGCATTGGTCAGGAATCTTATGCCGGCCACACACGTTCAGTTTCAATTGACAATTTGAACTGTTCAGTTAAACTCTACAGTTTAACATGTAGAGGTTATGCGACTATTTCAGTCTCAGTTGAACTGAACTGCACAGTTAAACTGAAACAAAGTGCAAGTTTCAACTGCGCAGTTTAACTGTACAGTTTAACCCCTACGTGTGTTAGTATTTCAGTCTCAGTTGAACTCAATTCCACAGTTAAACTGAGACAAATGAAATTTCAATTTTTCAACTGAACAGTTCTGGGTCCAATTGGATGCAGGGCTTTAAAAATTGAACTGAGAACTGTACAGTTGCATATCCACACACGCAACGATCAGTTGAACCATTCAGTTGGAAAAAAATGGCACTTCATTCGTCTCAGTTTAACTGTTCAGTTGAGTTCAACTGAGAGGTTATACTGTACAGTTGAACTGAAGAGTTCAAACTGTCCGTTGAAACTGAACAGTTGAAATTGTCAGTTGAAACTGAACGTGTGTGGCGGCCTTACAGTTAACGCGGACATAGAAAAACTAATTGTACAGCACTAACATACGTTTTGTTCGAGGCGCTACGTAGGTTCAATTTGGGATACCGGTGGTTCAATTTTGGAAACTAGTTTTGCAAATTGGACCATTTGCAACAACATATGAAAGAAAATGTAATATCTACTGATCTTTGATCGGTGACACAATAAGGCACATACGGCCACACAATAAGGCGTGGTTACAAATCCATTACCGACGGGGTTAAAGCCGTTTTAACGCCGGGTTACATCCGTAAATCACATAAGCTTGCGCATGGATCAGAGGATGTTTGTTTTGGACTTTGGACGTTTCCGAAATTTCCGAACGCAGACGTGTTTTGGTGGCAATTATGGGTCCTATTAACAGCGTACATTCAAATCTATAAATCAAACGTCGCGTCGTGTATAACAGCAATTAAAATTATTCTCGCTTGAATATGATGTAGTTCTAAATACATTGGGGTCTTTTTAAGAAGAGAAATAAAAAAAATATTTGGGCACTAGGCTGTATTGGAGAAAAGAGTTCTCCAATACAGCCTTCAGACTTTGCTTCGGTAGTCGGTTTTTATGGAAATGCACTTAAAACTTGGTGTTTGCGAGGGCAATCTAAATATTTGCGCAATCTAAAGTTTCTACCAAATCTCTTCAAAGTAGAAGGACTGTATTCAATATTTTAAATTACGTGATGAAGGGATAGAGATAAAAGAAAGTCGACCTTTGTGATCCTCGTTAGGACAAGCAAAAAAAATATAACCACCTCTTTACAATGTCTAGTTTTGAATAAGAGACGGAATATATGTATTTTTCTCGGGAAAGCTACGTAGGGCGCATTTAAAGGATTAGGAAATGAGCAAATTTTTGTGGATTTAATGGTTTGTTACAGGTCTTCAACAGCTAATGACTATGTACAAAAAGAAAATTCCTAGATGTATTTGATAATCAAGAGTACTTTATTAAAAATATATCGAGGAATAAATCTTTTAAATTTATAGGCATTATTTACAGAATCCCCCAAGGGTGTCAATGGGGAGTAATCTATCGGTTTATTGGTCACTGCGTACCCTTAATGAAATTTTTATCGCTACTAGTTCTGTTTGTTAAAAAAAAAAAACGTCCTGAGTGTCCCAGATTTGCGTGCTGACCGGGCCACTTTAAACCCTCCCTGCGCTTTATTGCGAGTTCTTAATGCCGGGGGGGAAAGTACGTACGGTGACTTGGGAAACAATAACGAAAAAAAAAAAAAAAAAAAAAAAAAAAAAAAAATAATAAAAATAAAATTTTCTTGGTCTAAAGCTAAAAGAGCTTTCATTCTGTAGGATTAGGTTGCAATTATTCTTTCTTAGTGAAATTGATGTTTGTTTGAAATAAAATATTAGAATTATTATTTGCATTATATACTGCAAAACTTTATTTATTTTGATTATGTTTATTTATTTGTTTACTCCTTTTGAAAGCAGTACGATGGCGCTAAAATGGCACAACGGATCGGGCTGAAATTTGGTATACCTAACAATGTTAAGTGGCAAATGTTAAATGCCTCTTCTGAGCGATTTATTCGATTTTGACCAAACTGATACCTGTTCATCGTCCAGTGACTTTAAATATGTACACCAACTTACACATCAGTGGTATCTGTCTGCCAGAATCCACAGTTATCGCCCATTGTAAAAATTGTCAGATTTTGATAAACGTCAGTGGCCACTGACATGCCTTGACAAGAGACACACTAAAACATTACCACAAGTATGTTACCCAATGAAAATGTCTACGAGCAAAATGACGCAAAGTGTAAGCAAACCAAGTAAACAAGGAAAGTGCATTTAAAAAACAAGAAGGAATGTATATTAAAAAAAAGATAAAATATTTTGAAACAGTAATTCATATGGTGATGCACACGGAAAATTTAACTTAACAATAAACGGAGCTGCTAAGCTATCGCAAGCAAAGAATTACAATTTACAAATGGCCTCTGATAGGAATGTTTAGCAGTTTTTATAAAGTAACCGCCAAATTTATATGTATTTTTCCAGAAACGTTAAAATAAACATTAACAGTTATGTATTATTATTTTGTGAACATATCCTGAAGATTTATCTGCAAATTTCCACACATAACTTTCTTTTTAAAAAACATTGAAAATCGAACAAATATTTAGTAGGGGAATTTGGCACCTTACGTTATGGAAGTGCTACCTGTAGCCCTACTTGTAATTTTCAACTATTTAAACTTTTGACGGTTGAAACTATGAAGGTACTATCGGAAATCGTGTGCCAATACTCTGGACTTCGAGGATCAGGAGCATCAAAAACTGGGAGTCAAAGGTACGTTCAAAAGTTAGATTTTGTTGTACTCAAAGGGCTAATTTATTCATTATTTTAGGTGTGTGTGGCCGCTGGGACGTTGGAGATCTGTCGAAGGACCATGAGAAATTGGGAAGCAGTAATAAGGTATGTCCAAAAGTTACATTCATATAAGGTATTACACGAACATTTGAACGAGTGTTTTGCCTGACATTTATGGTGGTTTCTACTGATACTCTTGACTAAATTGTTCAGTACACTTTTTGCAATAATTCCGATTAGTTTAATTTTTAATTAAGGTTAGATAATTATTTTTGAAGTTAGAATCTTTTAAAAACGTTGATCAATAACTTCGCCTTCACAAATTGTCCCCTTGCCTTTGTATTGTTTTTCTGACTGTTGTGGTGGCTTTAACCACTACTCTTCACTTTGTATTGTTCATTAAACTCTAGGCAATAATTCTGGTTAGTTCCATTAAGATTGTTGGAATATTTGTTAATATTTTATCTTCCTAAATTGTTCCATTGGCTTTAAATAGTTTTGTCTGTCATTGATTATTATTATATTATGTTTCTATCAGTATTCTTATCTTTATATTGTCCGTTTATTAATAATGTTTTTTAAACGTGTGTGGTCGCTAGGAAGTTGGAGATCTGCCGAAGGACCATGAGAAATTGGTAAGCAATAATAAGGTATGTCCAAAAGTTACATATACTTAAGGTATTACACGATTCTTGATGAGGCACAAACAAATATGTATATTATTGTTAATCACTGTATTTTAGGTAAAATATAGAGATAATTCTGTCTCAGGGCTCTTAACTCGATCAGGTCTTTACTAGATAATGTATTGGACGCAAGCAGTTAGGCAATTAATTTTGGGAGGCACTGGCTAAAAATAAGCAACAATATGGCGTGACAATCAGCCGGATTAAGTCGCTGTGCGCGCGAACTTTAGTCGCAGACACGTTGACACTTAAGTTAATAATGCCAACTTGAGAGAACGGCATAAAACAGATGTTAGCAGTGATAACCCATAATTTATAAGAAAAGTTCGCTGCTTATATTAAGGGAGCTGTCGGGAAGCTGACGTAAATTTCCGCGAAAGACTATCTTCTGGCTGCTATTTCCTTTGGCAAGAACTTTACTCGCCCAGCTCAGCAAGTGGTAATTTCCGTATGAAATCATCTTGATCGCATAGAACTTAAAAACACGTTGATCTGTAGTTTTTTTTGTGTTTTTTTTTTGTACCATATAATATTATTAGCAGGGCGCGGATAGTTTAGGTAAGCGGTGTCCGGACTCGTCCCACTCCGATCTCAACATGGCGGACATCGAGTATGTCGCACATCGAGTTTTTTTTGACACAAAGGTCGAAGTGGAGCGCCGTTTGTCTAAGCTGTCCGCGCCCTGGTTATAGTAACGTTAATAATTCTTTTAAATTATCATTTGCCTGTTTGACACGATGGACGTAATGACCATAATGTTAAATGTGCAAACTGAGACTACACCGATTTGCACTTAGAAAAGAAACGGCGGTTTATATTACATGGCTGAGTTGGTAGCACTGCATGGCATAGTCGTTCAACGCTACTCACGTACATACCACGATAAATTATCTCGAATTGGGTCGCATTTTCTTCTGCGTTGCTCTCTACGATCACAACAGTGCGGGCGTAAAATTTCGTAGCACGGCGTGAAAAGCATGCTAAAATTATTTTGTCATTACAACTGATATAATATGATGTTATTTGCAGTTTTGGGCATTGCATTGTATATCACATTTTAAACGTAACATTTTAATACTGGGTGTCCCAATATTATGATATACAAGGTGTACCAATAGTACTATTGACATAATTTTGTGATAACGAGCGAAATGATTTACCTATCTTTTGAACACAAGCAGCATAATATTGATAATAACTTACTATATTTTTCTGTTTTTATGTGTTTATTTTTTTATGATTGCATTAAGCTTATTTTGTTTCACTTTCTATTGTTTTTATATTGCACTTATAGGGTGTAAAAAGAGGGTACCAGTTATAATTAAAACAAGCAAGTGCCCAAAAGATACCGTGTCAAATGTATAGCATTCTGACATTTTACCTGAATAAGATATAAATAAAATAAAATCGACTGAAAGCATTGTTCATCGTTATCGACCAAACCGCTTTGAGAAGATATTCTACATATCATAAGCTGTCGAAAAATGCAACAAAAAAATCGATTTTGGTCGAGTTTCATGAGAACTTCCCCTTAATACCTCACAACTCAATTTTTCCAGAGCTACATGGGTGAATTCCGCAAACAGTTTTGTTTACTTATACATTCGAAACCCACACTTACGTATATTACGTTTTCTGCTTCCTCTAGTATTTCTAGTTATAGTATATTTGAAAATATAAACTAGTTACTAAAGCTGTATTTGGAGGAATTATAGAGATCTCATATACGTATTTAGTTTTTTTACTGAGATGGGTTTTCTCGACATAAAATCTATTTTTAACTGTAGCAAAGATCCCCACAACTTTTAGATAAGCCCAGAGCTTATTCATCCTTAAAATTACCATCTGCAGGAGCTGTTAGATTCTCGTAAAAATACAAAGAAGTGAAAACACAAAGGAGGAAATAATAATCAGCTTACCATTTACCAAAACACAAAACACTACACTAAGTTACATTATAAAAATAAATGAAAAAAGACTACATCGTAAGTAGAATGTCGAATGTCGGCTGTTAATCTCGACTGTTCTGTACAGAATGTTTTTCTCTTCATCTTTTTGTCTTGAACTTATACCTCTCATGTATAAACTATCTCGGTCCGCGATACCATAATTTATAATTAAGCAAATAACACACACACACAAAATATCAAGACACAAAGCACTTAACGAAAGGGCCCTACTGATTTGGCCCATAAAAAAGAAAGATTTACGAGTCTTCTAAGTTGAAAATATAACAAATCATACCCATGCGTGTGAAAAGGTCAGACAGTATCACCATTCACATATCCGGCATCACATACAATTTATCTCAAATTACAATGAACAAAATGTGGATGCAGCTGAAATCCCCTATTATTACACTTTGGAAGGAATCATTCCAGACCGGTACATCACTACTATAGACTATAGACAAATCAGTCGTTAGCAAGCTACGAAGTTGTAACGTACTCAGTCTTATAATAAACAATTAAAATGTAAAGTGTTCGTTTGACTCATTATGAAGTAGATAACACGACAGCTTTTAACTGCAAATTTTACTCTAGCTTAGGGTAAACAACTGTACTGAATTTCGGCTTCAATAGTTTGCTAAAGGATCTGCTTGGATTAAACCCATCAGAGCTAAGGAATTAATTTTGCGGTGTTTAAAGCTACGTATAACGGCGTGGCTCAAAGGGAATATATTATGAAATTAATAATATCTTTCCTTTGAGCTATGTACAAGGTGTTATTTAGGATTGTAACCAAATATCACGGGGGCTAGTAACAAAACAGCAGGCACGTCATTGCTGAAGTGAACACAATACAGGGTAATATGTGGATGGTGCGATTTGCATTGTGGGTAATAGATATTGTTGTAAATTTCACGTGCTCAGAGAACCTAGTTTTGTAAAGTGTCACCAAACTCACCCCATACGAACAAAGGCAAAATATTATTATGCTGCAAAAAATTTCAACGTAATAGTTTGACGAGAAATGAGTGAGTACTCTTTTATTCTACTATACTTCTGTTGTATTTACGACCTACCTCTTTTACATACGTGTGCGTCTGTAATGCTAACACATAAGTAACACCTTCATGGAGAGAGTCAAAAATAGGACTTCATCGTTCAATATATTACCTACATTAATTGATTTAGGTCTAGATCTATGTCCAGCGTCAAGACGAGATAGTCAACCATTTTAATCTTCAGTTGAGAAACCCAAAGAAACGAAAAAATTTATAACTAAATGTTTTGTGGAACTGAAAACATCCTCTCGTATGCATAAAAATCCCGGGTGGCCCTCACCCAACTTTCCGACTGAATTCTTGACACAAGTTTGTAAACACCTTCACTCTTTTTTTGTGAAGTCAGTCATGTTTTTAAAATTTGACAATTCATAACACAGCGATGCAGGCTTGCTTCTGCCAAAGTGCTTTTATAAACGCTTATATCGCTTCCAGCAACTTTACTCTTATGCTGGTTTCACATTTTTTTAAATACCCGGTACATGGTACGATATTTTTAAGATCTTATGGTGGTATTCTTGATTTCAGACCTACCGCCAACTTTCATAAAGAATAACATTTTCTGAGAAATGGATCCTAAGAGATTTTCTCATATGGTGCGGACTTTCCTGGATTTTTTCTTTAAGGGAGCTCCAACATTAACTATTTGTCAAACGGATTTAATATATTCTGATACAAAACGCCAAATTTGGTATTAATCTTACAGTACTAATTAATAGTTCAGTGGCTTAAAAATTACGTCCATTCCCAGATAAAGCTCACTTTGAGAGATCGCTCGGAGTTAACTTTTAAAGCTGTGAAATTCAGCATGTAGCACTTCTTGTGTCAAATTCAGTTATTACCGATGTAATAGTAGGATGGTGGGTTCTTGGAATGTGATTAGTGCACGACAAAAAAATTTCTAAAACATTTAAAGTCAAACACCACGACCCCCCAAACACAAGCCACCACTATTATTGCTCTTACACTCGCTCTGCACGTGAGTTCTTGCAATGGGACCAGTGTAGCATTTTATACTTATATATTGATATTTAACTCAAAGGAAAACACTTCTCAACAAAATAACAAATTTATTAAATTAAAAAAAACATAAAAATGAATGAATAAAAAATATAAAAGAGACACTTAATTCATCCTTAAAATTACCATCTAGAGGAGCTGTTAGATTCTCGTAAAAATACAAAGAAGTGAAAACACAAAGGAGGAAATAATAATCAGCTTACCATTTACAAAACACAAAACACTACACTAAGTTACATTATAAAAATAAATGAAAAAAGACTACATCTTAAGTAGAATGCCGAATGTCGGCTGTTAATCTCGACTGTTCTCTACAGAAAGTTTTTCTCTTCATCTTTTTGTCTTGAACTTATACCTCTCATGTATAAACTATCTCGGTCCACGATACCATAACTTATAATTAAGCAAATAATACACACACAAAATATCAAGACACAAAGCACTTAACGAAAGGGCCCTACTATATTGGGCCATAAAAAAGAAAGATTTACGAGTCTTCTAAGTTGAAAATATAACAAATCATACCCATGCGTGTGAAAAGGTCAGACAGTATCACCATTCAAATATCCGGCATCACATACAATTTATCTCAAATTACAATGAACAAAATATGGATGCAGCTGAAATCCTCAATTATTACACCGACTCTGAGCCGCATACTAGAAGTAAGGGACTTAATCTCCCGGAAATCTAGAACTTTGGAATAAGCCGTAAGCCCTTACAGTTTATACGGCTATTATCATTGAGTAATGTTTTCCTTTATATTATTTCATCAGCTATATGAAATAACACTAAGATTGTAAATATTTTTATCTGTGTGGGAAATTGTAAGGAAATATTCCTCTGCAGACGTTCTCTTTCCTGCCATGCCGCGATTACAGCTCTGGCGTGAACAATTTGTATTCAGAAACCGTGCTTAAATTTAATATAGATGTCGCAGGATGCTGCATTGTACTGAATAATGTCTGTCCTGCGAGAGGCATGTTGAACGTTGGGGACGAAGGAACCCCCCAAAAGAGGAAGGAAGGAAGCTACTACCGTGAATGGGACAGACTGATGGACGACGCATTCGTCTCGGTAAATTCTGTTTGTGGATCAGAGATTTGTTTCTATATAATATAATAAGGTTGACTGTACATCAGATAATGGTTACTTTAGTTCACGTGTACCGGTTGGATTACTCTGGAGGTTTTGGTCGAAAATTTCTTTATCAACACCAAAAATGGAAGATCATTTCCGACAAGGAATATAAGTTTTGATATTATGCTATGAGGTTGCTTCTGTGAGCTTATACCTAGACCATAAAATACACAGAAATGTCTGACTCCCACACAACTTTCCGACTACCTCGTGGACATACATCCAAACATTCTACATTTCTAAGAAAATACGTGTAACGTTTACTGTTCCGGTTGTTAAATTGTACTTCATACTAATATACAATCACAGTCATTTCCAGAAATCATTGCAATGGATTCAGGGGACCTCAAACGTGTATTTTCGCTAAAATCCCATTCTTTTTTCGTCAAATAACAATACTTTGCTGTACTAGTCGAAAAGTAAAAATGTTGTTTTCGGAAAAACGATAGAAATGCAGTTTAGTAAGCTTATAAAACATCTAGACTGTCGATTCTGTAAGATAAATTAAATTGCCCTGAATGGGAAAATGCCGTTAGATGAAATATATTTCTGTCAGGTTCACACCTTCAGTGCTGAACGTCTAGCTTGCAAGGCAAACGAATAAACCTTCTAAACTCAGGCTTCGCTCTACATAGAGAGAAAGAAAGCAGGACAAAAAAGGACACAGGTTCCATAGAATAGAACCCTCGTCAGGCCGAGACTCAGAGTAAAGCAGCTTTGACGTGTCGATTATTACATGAAGCTTTCCAGAGACTTACTGGGCAGGGTTTTTACCCAGTTGCCAGATGGCAAAGATATTCAGCAAGCCCCAAGCGCAGGTAATATGAATTAAACACCTCGACTCAAAATCTGGTATCTCAAAATCCTCCTTCCATCAACACAAACTTTATTACCACCAGTTGTAAACAAACGTTGGATTTGCAATTTTGATGCGACGCAATGTTCATTGCAACAGGAAGGTTAGCTTACTTGCTAAACATTGTTTTTAAAGCTATTTTTCAATGCTTCTGAATTAAAACGTTTTTGAAAATCGTGTTTACTTCGTGAATAAGTTAGGTTAGGATATTGGACAGAATCACACAAATCTTCGAGCGACATCTATTCCAACTATTGCGAACGTAACCTTACACAAATTTGTAAATCCCGCTGCGAGATGCCGCGAGACACAAATTAACAAAACGTTAATATTTGTTTCCGCCTCTATGTCCTGTTAACATAGCGACATAAAAAGGGGAAATTGTAGATGTCGCTTGGGTTAATCTCTCCCCTACCACTTGGGCAAATTCGATTTTAAGCAGTCTCTAAACAGTCTAAACAAACGAGGCGTTGTGACGTTCAAGCATTTCTAATTTATGGTGGTAATTGAAAATTGAAGGTTTTTGACGTACACAAAACCGTCATGCCTAAATGATCGATTCATCGTAAATAAATAGGGTAGTATACAACCATTTGTATGCGTCATTTGTGTTGGAAAGGGTCGTATTCCGCTAAGGGGCTGTGAATGCGTGGGATTGGGGTTGAAAATGTGGAAAATTTGTTCCCTGGTTGTTGGGGTGTTATTTTATCTGTTAAACTAATAACGATTGCTGGTGTTATTTGCAAACTTATTTATTTTTTAAGGATTACAGATTTTTCATTAGCGACCAACATCATTATAAGGAAAAATTTTGCAATTTTGCTTTATTTTTCTTTAGGAAAACCGAATGTTTTTGTTTTATTTTAACAGTAAACACCTCTTACCTCACATACCCTGTATATGTGCTATTGTTTGTTTATGTAAGTAGTGTATAACCATTAAATTTAATTTAAATAGTTACACGCTGAATGTTTGAGTCTGCATAGTTTGATCTGTCGTTCCGAATATAGCATGTGAATCGGCAATGCTTTTTTGCTTATCACAGTTTCGCTAGATTCACCTGAAATACTATGCCCAATAGCACCGACATTTGCAATTAAATTTGCTAAATTGCGTAATTTGTGATTAAAATTGAAATTAAATCAGGTTGCACCAACAAAATTTTAACGCGTGCTAGTAAAGCCCTGTTTTGTGCAATACCATCAAATAGTATCAGTGCAGTAGACCGAAAAAAGATATTTTGATAAAAAGTTGTTTCGTTTCTCAAGATTATGTCTCAACAACACGAAAGAGACATACCAAAATAAGAAAGCAACAGTAGCCAAACTATTTCTAGAAACACTTAGGGAAGTCCAAGTCACATTAATACACATGGGCATGTTAAAACAAAGAAGATACTATTTTATTGGAACATTCCACTAAGCCTTTTCTAATCCATTACTTCCATTGGCCTGGAAA
Source organism: Aphodius granarius (assembly GCA_963971325.1). Classification (NCBI taxonomy): domain Eukaryota; kingdom Metazoa; phylum Arthropoda; class Insecta; order Coleoptera; family Scarabaeidae; genus Aphodius; species Aphodius granarius. The sequence continues at coordinate 4,719,190 of OZ020224.1, forward strand.
GTTCGTTAGGTAAAAAGTAACTGGTCAAATGGAGGAGGAAGTTCCTCGAATCGCAATAAAGGTTTCCTTCCGTGGTTTAAGGATGTGTTGAAGTGGCTTCCTTACATTAATGGCTTTCTTTCTATCTGTTTGTCTATCTACCTATACTAATTACGAACTTTCAAGTGTAGGGCGCGTTCAGCGGAATCGCCCATTTTCGCCGACATTTGCGATCGAGTAGCTGCAAAATTGGGCTTTTCGATATTACTTTTGACGCTCGAATTGAAAAAAGAACACAATTCCGCGTGGACTGCGCGATATATTGTAAATTAAATGCGTCAATTTTGAAAAAAAATCACGTTTTTGCACCTCTTCGGGTGAAGGCGAACCTCGAGAAAATGTCACGTGACGTCTAGAAATTCCGACAAGCGGATCGATGAACGTCAAAAATTTACATTTTTTATCCGTTCCTGCCGACCTTATAAAAGCCGCTCGCTCTCATGTCTTACGATAAGATCCCTCTAAATACCCTTCGCAAAGAGTTTTGAGCAAAAAAAACGGCCTTAAAAACAATTTTCGATCCAAAAAAATCGATTTTTGTCGACCCGTGTTTTGCTGCTATTACCACAGTAACGTCAAACCCGAAACGCCCCCTGCCGGACATTCGTAACAACAGTAACAGATAGCAGATAACCTAAAATATATCAAAAAATGTCCATATTGCGAATGTGGACAGGTGGGAAGCCTTAACCACATATTTCTAGAATGCCCAATAACTAAAATCGAAAATTTTGACTTATACACAGAGCTAGTAACTTTACTATACCACAGCCACCCTACATCACTTCCCTGACCTTACGCCAAGTGATATAATCAGGTATTTCTCTGAATGGGCGAAATTTCCTTTGATAGTAGCGAATTACTCGGGCGACCTCTACAATTTCTCCGTGAACTAGCAACCTTTCCGATACATCGTTAGGCTACATTCAGTGATGCATGTTCACGTGTTTGGTAGTAGCAACTACAGTTTGCGCCTGAATGACTTTATTTCCCAGTTTCATTCCACCGTACTAGTACTATGTAGGTCTTTCACTTCCGACTGCAGCTTCTAGAAATCCCCGCTATATTATAATGACGCCTTCTGAATATGGCGAATTTACTTTAGCCTAGGGTAGTCGCCTTCTATCACTTAAATTGCTCGTGATATCTTGGGAATTCTGCGACAGCCATCTCGTCAATGAAAAGTAATTAAAAAGTACAAGGATCCCGTGTTATTGGATAATTTATTAAAAGGGCACAAATCATTGCTCCGTTGTTCCCTCCTCGAGGTTATTATTTTAGACATCAGCGTTAGACGGTAGATACATTTTAGCCTTTAGTCTGTCTCCTATACAACTGTTAAACATAAATAAAACATTTGCCCAGAGTCTCCAGGCCACATGCGTACTTATAGATATTAAACCACGTAAAACGATTTGGTATCGACGAAAGTATGGTACCTCGGAACGTAGTGACATTTTGTAATTATAGGTATATGTAATTTCTACCAGTCCGGTACTTTATTTGTAAACGTTTTTCTATAAGATATAAGAAAAACGAGAAATTGCCTGAAACAGAACAAAAGTACATTGTGAATGTAATAACTATTCAGCTAATAAGGAATTATTCCATTCCATTTGATAATTTCTGAGGCGTAATTGCACGAATTTTTAACTTTTTAGCATGGACGGTGGCTGAGAATAGCTGTAGGGCTGTAGTAATTGTGGAAAAGCTTTAAAATCAGTCAAATCAGTCAACAATCCTGATCAAAGTCAACTTATTTTTTGTTGAGAATTAGAATATGTAATAAAAATACCATTCCATTTAAAATAACAAAAAATAACAAATTCCAAAATAAAAAGTAACAAATTTCGGTAGACAGGAAGTGGAGACAATCTTGAAAATATTTTAGATAAATAGAACCTCTACTGTCTGAATTTTAAAGACGCAGGGGTACTAGAACCCAAAAAAAAACTAATGAACAAGTTGCGTGGAATACAATGTAGGTACGCAGGTTTGCAATAACTGTAGACATAAAAATGTGATGAAAAATCTCTTTTGATGTAACAAATAATCCTCCTGAAATATCCAATTAACATAGGCAGTAGAGAGTGGATTGAACTTTTTAAAGCCGATGCAAAACAGGTGTGGACCGAACTTGAATAGAAGCGTGGACAATCCTCCGTAAACACCTACCCTCAAGCCGCCTTCCCTTGTTTATATTACGGCCACAAGTACGCGAGAAAAAAAAAATCGCCTTATCCTTAGGTACTTTGCCGATTTGCCTGTGTGGGCTGCTCTGAAACAGAATCGATAGTACCCCGAAATGTGACGCTGTTTTTACGATACCTTTTCCAACCCTTCTTTTTCGGAATCTATTCAGTTGATTACCCAGTTGATTTGCACATCTGGGACACCACTAGACATGCTTCGAAATGTTGTTTCTTCGAAAATAATTCCCGTATGTTATGAAAATTGTATTGTCTATGGCTAATATTATATTACGAATATATGGCTTCATCAGCACATCCTAAATAGAGTAAGTAAGCAATATATTCCAGTGATGATGAGTTATTGCGGATGGCTAAACCTCGTAGATTGCGTTTTAGGTTTGGAACTGGGGTTATAGGGGTCTGGCTCTATATTAAATCGCTGAATCAACCAGCGTAGTATAGAAAATCAGTTTGGTTTAGGTATCGAATATCGCTTACTAATTGGCGCTATTGAATATATTCAGAAATACTATGCATTGTTAGACCGTTATCTGTTCTGTCTTTTGCTTTGATTCCGTTGCTAAAGCTCTAAAATGGCTTTACTACTGTTGCACCAAAATACAACAAAAATCATTTAAATTGTTGTTTTTTAATGATAAAATATTCTAAATATTTGCTTCTCTGTTATTAGTGTTAACAACGTGTGTATAATTGGTTGGTATACCTAATACATAATTGGTTTGTTCACGGACTAGTTATTCTCTATTGAACGAAACGCTGTCAGATCAATATATGAAGACGTCATACCAAACTATCAAGATTAATAAGATTAAATTCCTATCAGCAGGTGTACTAGTCTCTGTATTAGCTTTTGAAACTGTTGAATTGAAACTGTACTCAAATTTTAACCAAAACAAATATATTTCCAAAATGAATAATAAAAAACTGCGGTACAAAAATCAATGAAACTCTTGACATAATGAAAATAGCTGGAGTGAAAACGGATGACAGAGACATAATTATTTTATAAAAATTACCTAAATTGTTATTGGCATATTACCTCAACACAGAGATGGCATCACGGACACAAGTTATGCAAGAATATTTACAAAAGTTATTAATTATTTTATCTGTCTGCCGTCGTATTCCTTGTTATGGGGTAGGTCAACATTATTATCATTTAAGGGGTGTTATTGAGTGGGCAAAACTCCGACCTTTTTAGAGTAGTTACCCCTATTAATTACCTACAATTTGACGTACTAATCAAAGTTATGCATCAACTTTCGCAATTGTTATAAACATTTATATAACCGACTTGATAAGCCGCATACCAATATACCGTTTACTTATGTAAGAGGGGTTATAACCATAAGGGTAGTATCGTATTGATACCATTACTAGATGCAGAATTTCATGCAGATTACGAATTTGTTATTCCCGATGTTCTATGGTAGCGGCGGCTGGCGGTCACTGGCGGTATTTGCAATTCTATTTGAAGACACCATGAGCTGTTTTAGATGACGCGCTGGTAATTAAATCATTTTTTATGCTAAACCGTTCGATATTTTTTGTGGGCAAAACTCTGGGGTGTACTACTCGAATAGCTCTATATTGACATATGTTTCATTAAGAAATTCGAACAAAAATGGATATCTTTTATGGCTATCTTCTCCCCGGTACCGAACCGTACGTATTCGGTGGGTAAAAAGCTTATTTAATAAAGTTATTCCAGAAGAGAAATATCACCTGCAAATAATAATTTATTTCCGTGGACTGGTTTTAATTAAATGTTAGTTTTCAATTCGGAGAAGTGAGCCCTTGAATAAAGCACCGCAGCAAGTTTTTATCAGAAAAAGTAACTTCAATTTCTTGAAATTCATCTAGTTTCTACAATATACACGTAAAATAAAGTTTCCCATCTGTGCGACAGTAATGAACCCAGCGCCTTGCGGACCGCCAAATCTAGAACATGAAATTTAAGCAATTTAAGGAACAGTCTGGACCATAGAAGTCAAGTATAAATATCCGGGGTGATCCCACCCAACGTTCCCACATTGATGTGTCTAAACACTTTTGCAGTTATTCAATTTCGTGAAGCATTCAATATCATGATTGTCATGTCAATGTCATGTCATGTTGATGCTCACTGATATTGTGCGGTTTATGCCAACATCCCGTTATGCGGTATCTATTACTGTATTAGAAATAAGCTGTAAACAAACCGAATTGAGTATTTTTATGAGCAATGAAAGAGACGTTCGATCTATTGTTTAAAGAAAGCTTAGATCTTGTGGATTGGTGTATAATAGGAAAAGTTTTCAGGGAGGACAAAAAAACAAGAATATCGACCCCAAAACGCGAATTTCCACTAAAATCTAAAAAGAAATCCATCGATTACAATACTTTCCTTCTAGGATACTAGTCGGAAAGTAACTAGAAGTAAATAATGTTTAAGATGATTTGTAATTGGCTTGGACCTAAACTCAACTACGGATTGCAACATTTGTTAAGCAGATGTCAGCTCCATCACCACTTGAAATTAATACTTACCCATTATCATTTTTGAATAAATAGACTTGGTGTTTAGATTATTCACGGTCAGTGCAGAATCTAAACAGTGAAGGATCTAAACAGTGCGGAGTTTGCATAATGGTTTTGTCGGATGCACACGGACCTGCCTAAAAAGTGAACTTATAATAGTAAATAATTCACTGCAGCGGAAGGCGCGGTTGCCAACGAAAACCTCTCGCGAGAGCATTGGTCAAGATACTCGGAAGTGTTTCCTGTGCAATTTTTAAGCCGTATTGGATTTTCCTCCCGGGAGATATTTAAGCAACGATTGCGATAAACACAGGGGGTAGAGGGCAACCCATACCCCGCGGGGGTGATGTATGAGTGTCGTTCCCGGAACGATCGCATTTTCAAGGGACTGAAAAATCCAAATAAATGACTGGCAAACGTGTACCTTTTGGTCATATTTGCAACCGTTTAATTTTCTTCTATCCCGGGATATATAAGTCGTTTGTTGTTGCACTCAGTTGGAAAATAAACTTTTTCTGAAAAAAAAAGAAGCCTGAACTTTCAATCGACACACCCGACGAATAAAACTGGCTTTCAGCGTTGTACATGCTTACCGATGTTTGTTATCGGTTATTGAAAGTATATTAATTGAATCGCCAATTCTTCGGGGTAATGGCATACAATATATAATAGCTTAATTCGAGCAACAGTCAGAAATTTTTATGTTCGGGAGCGGACTACATATATCCTATTACCTATTACCTATTGAGCCCACCCCCTCCGTAGGTCTCAGCCGTATTAAATTCCCCTGAAACTATTATACTTTCAGGTGGAAGCTATCGTGAAGGGATCAAACTTTGGAAACACAAACCCTTCAAATAATACAATTCCAGTCAAACTGGGCTGCTGGTTTTCAGTTTAAAAACAAACAACTGGAAAGTGTACAAACAATATTTTCAGTAAAAACTATTTCTTTTTACTTAAGAAATATTTCAAATAAAATATTTCGTCAATTAGTACCGAAAGGAAACACCGCAGGGCGGCAGATATTGTCTTTGTTTCGATATTGTTATGTGAAACAATAACGTAAAAGTGGCATGGGACTGTAATAGTAGGATGGTGGGTTCTTGGAATGTGATTAGTGCATGACAAAAAAATGTTCTAAAATATTTAAAGTCAAACACCACGACCCCCCAAACACAAGCCACCACTATTATTGCTCTTACACTCGCTCTGCACGTGAGTTCTTGCAATGGGACCAGTGCAGCATTTTAGCAGGCAAAACTAATTAAACTACTCATATTGATATTTAACTCAAAGGAAAACACTTCTCAACAAAATAACAAATTTATTAAATTAAAAAAACATAAAAATGAATGAATAAAAAATATAAAAGAGACACTTTATTCATCCTTAAAATTACCATCTGCAGGAGCTGTTAGATTCTCGTAAAAATACAAAGAAGTGAAAACACAAAGGAGGAAATAATAATCAGCTTACCATTTACCAAAACACAAAACACTACACTAAGTAACATTATAAAAATAAATGAAAAAAAGACTACATCTTAAGTAGAATGCCGAATGTCGGCTGTTAATCTCGACTGTTCTCTACAGAATGTTTTTCTCTACATCTTTGTGTCTTGAACTTATACCTCTCATGTATAAACTATCTCGGTCCACGATACCATAATTTATAATTAAGCAAATAACACACACACAAAATATCAAGACACAAAGCACTTAACGAAAGGGCCCTACTGATTTGGGCCATAAAAAAGAAAGATTTACGAGTCTTCTAAGTTGAAAATAAAACAAATCATACCCATGCGTGTGAAAAGGTCAGACAGTATCACCATTCACATATCCGGCATCACATACAATTTATCTCAAATTACAATGAACAAAATATGGATGCAGCTGAAATCCCCAATTATTACAGGACGACTTTTCACAACAGGGAAGAGGCCATATCGTTAATCGCAATGGTTGGTAAGAATAAAACCTAGTATTATGTTGTGTTCTATTCGTTTATATGGAATTTTCGAGTTATTAAAGTCCATTGAGTATTGATCTCTAGCTTTGTTAGTGTAACAGTTGGTGCTTACGTAGATTGCAGATTTTGCGACAATATAGTTTCAAACAAAACTTTTTCTGTAAAGAGTTAAGCAGAACCCTTGCTCAGCAGAAACATATTCTGAGAGCCCATGAACAGCAAAGTGGAAAGGATTTCCAAGATCGATATATGCAAATCTTTTACCCACGATTTTGAGACTGACCCCTAGTTGACGACGTTGTCAGGATTTTCGGTAAGTCATGGCAGCCAATGTCTTACTCCTAACGGATTTAATTTACATATTCCCATGCAGCACTTGTTCTCCTACCACACATTTTCCTTTCGAGAAAAAGCCTGTTTAATGGCTTTGAAGGATAACCAGTATTTTAGATCAAATCCTTGACTTCTATTCTGAATTTTCCTTACATGCGTAACAAAATTGCAGTAGTTCATACTACAATCGGGCACCCAACTTCCAAAACGAAAACGCTAAAAGATAAATTTATTTTTTGCTTTATTTAGAACTTACAACTACCCCATGACAACTTTACTGGGTACACAAATCATGTGCAACATTTGTTTGTGGCAGATCCAAATCTGTACCAAATGTACATAATTGAGAAATTCGTTGAATTAAAAATGCACCAGGCGTCTGCTACAATCACGTTTCATCTGCCCGCATAGCGGGGTAACTTTTTAACGGCATTACCGTCCAGGACTAAATTAGCCTTAAGGAATTTGAAATTCTCCATGTGGTGGTAATGTGTGCAAATGCCAGGCAGTGCTGATGCCGGCGCCTTGGTTTCCACGAACTTCGTTGTGAAATCAATACTTTCATTGTTGATACGAGGCCAGATTAAGCAGACCAAATTCTATTTTGGAGCAACCAGCGGATTATGTTCCTAATTTATGATAATGCTCTTGTACTGAACTAATAGGGAGTCGATATTGATAACCGACAATTAATTGTCGGTCTGGACCATAAGCAAATAATAAATTGTACTAATATATATATTTACGTCACTCCCCAACCTTTTGAGTGGTGTTTCATAAGAGGCTTGGTCCAGCAAAATATTTCAGATAAAAAGATTGGTATGATCCGTATGAACAACCTATTCATTCTAAATAAAAAAATCTGATGTGACCAGACACATGACTTTATCATCGACTTTATCTAATTGCAGCCGTGTTCAGGGGGGCAATTTGGAAGTTCAAGGGGCATCCGCTTACTATGATTTAATTTTTTTTTCCAAAAAATGGAATGGACATAAATTATACAAAATTTTCTCTACTATAGTTTATTATTTAACTATTTTGACGAAATTACAGAAATGGCGGCTAATTTGCAAAATCGTTGAAAAATGATAAGAGTAAACCTCGAGTTCCTTTGGGCCCTTTTGGACACAACTTCTTTCAGCTCTAAGTTTAGTCACGAAACTTCTAAATATGAAGTTTCGTCTCGATACCTTCAGTGGTTTCTCCAGAATCGTCGCCACAAAAAACGGGCACACACACACAGACATTTTTTTGTACCTTGGTCAAAAATGTTCAGGGGGCCCAAAAAGACCTATTTCCGCTAAAATCTCAATTTTTAGGAGTACTATAACCCAAAAAAGTTCTAATGTTCCAGTTGCTTGGAATGCAGGGTATTCCAAGCAACTGAAATGAAACATGTTTTGGTAAAATGAAACAACAGTAGAGTTTTTTTTCTCAAATGCCTATTTGGAGTTTCTCGTTTGCACCATTATTGGAACAATAAGTGACATATAGATCTGTGCAACAATTTAATTCACTATCACCGAGCAAAATTGGGCACCCAGTATTCTGCGCCAGTTTTAATTAAAGCCTATAAGTTTTAGTATAAACAAAAATAGCTCCTGAGCCGTTGACATTGCCATCGAGCGCCCTCTAACGGGAGTGATATCCACCCACGAAACACGGGAAAGGAAGACGCCAATTCTTTTGTCGTAACTTCGAATTGATTCTATCCTTTGCAGCTTTTCGCCACCAACACAGTTTTATGTTGATTAAAACGGATCTTAGGTTATGAATGCTATGTAACGAATTTTGCAAGGTTGATTTTTTTCTTGATCTACCAATATCTAAAAACGATGGGTGTTCTAAAAAAAAAAATAGTGAAGCCGACTTTAAATTAAGCAAAAAATAGGATTTTTCTACGTCTGTTATTTGGATTAGATAAATTTCCGTCTTTCTAGTTTCTCCTATTATGTACATATTATAAACATTGTTTCCTCTCATTTCAGGAATGTACAATGTACAGTACATGTGCCAGCCATTATTTAAGTATTAAAGTATCATAGTACATAGTTGCGTCTGCATTTCAAACTTGGCGCTTTTGCGACACAGTTGGTAAATCAGGCATCGGTTGATAAACATTACCTTGCGTTGCTCAACGGCGAAACTTTTAAGAGGTATTTTGGTAACTTAAAATTGGCAATTGTTTGCGCCGACCAGGCAAAAGGGCAAAACCCATGTAACCTATGCATACCTCGGTCTTCCGGTTTTCTGTCTGTGATAGCAACAGGTGAAAGATATGTAGCAATTTAAAACTGTCGTTAATCCCGCTTAAATGATCATTTCTTTGTTATTTTCACAAATATGATATATTCCACGTGACTGGTTAATTACAATTGTTCTAGCAATCCTACGACTTTGGAAGTAGACTACAACTTTGTATAATCTAATTTTCGATTCAATAATATTTTGACTGTGATTAGGATTATTTATTATTTATTTATTTTTTTTTTTTTTATTTATTTCGTTTTCAAGTTATGTTAAGTTTTCTAACCATTTATCACTATTTCCTTAAAACCACAGTCCTTTTTAATTTTCCGATAAACACTAGGAAGATGCATCGCAAAATGTGTGGTGTGCAGTTTGTCCTCATGGTTTGACATTTAATTAAAAGAACAACGATATATCAGTTTTAATTAATGCTGTCGCACCGTGCTTTGCATGTTGTTAGTCTAGTTTTCACATAGCGCTTATAGTGGTATGATGATCCGCTATATTTCATTATATTCTGGGACACAATCGGACAATTCGTATTCAACCAATGACCATTATTTCATGGTTATTTACATTTACCGCCAAAATATCTAGCAATTTCTTTAGATCCATTATAAATCCTACCATGCAGGTTTGCAGTGTATATTAACCACAACATCCTTTGTATTTCAAGTACCAAATATTCTATGAGATTCCATCGGTTTCGTTAGCTTAATTGGTCAAAGCAAGATGGGCAAAACACAGAACCCTACGTTCAAATCTAGGACCAGGCATATTGTTTTCCACTGGCATTTTTCTGGATGAACACCTAAGCATAATACTAAGTAGAATGCAGTAGGAAATTATACAATAGTTTTCAATTCAATTAGGAGGTCAAAATGGCGGGAACAACCGCGACTCCCTAACATGGTAGCATTTTGGCCAAGCGCGGTTTAAGGGCTTTAATTACTGGTCAAAATTCTAATTCATCAAATCTCTTCCAATTTATTCGAAGGCAAAACTAACTGGGTTCTTTTTCTTGAACCTTGTGAACACATTTTCTGACTACTAACTGACGCGTTTAAGTATTTAACATTTAATAAGGGCTGATAAAGCAAGACTACTCAAATGAAACAAAACACTTATCAAAACAATAACATCTATTAACAATAATAATCAACAATCCCGTTTGATAGGTTACATAGAAAAAGAATGAAGCTTTGAACATATTGACGTTTAAATTAAACCTAGGAGTTGATTTAGACAGACACACTTTTAGCAGAAATATGAATAATTTAATTTACAATGAAATGCGAGACAAGTTGAAAAGACTTACCAGGGATAAACTTAAGCGCCTAAGAACGCTCCACAAAAACGTGTACTTTACATGACGGTGGTTGAAATGAGAAGAGCGAGATCTGTTCGTTTGCATCCCTCGACCCCAAAGGAAGCCGGAAGCATTTCTTCTTAGCCAATGACAACTCTTCAATTTTAAACTTATAACACGCGGTCAAATCCTAAACCAGATGTTCAACCCCAGCAAAAACCTTTGACATTCCCGAATGTTCTTACAAATATCTCGCTTAATTTGATCATATCTTAATAAATAAATAATGGGTTTCCGACCCATTACACAATCCCATGAATAATGCAATTCTTTCGATTTCTAATCCAGGATAAGTTGTCCTGTGGGACGACTACGTGGTTGCCCGATAACCATGTTAAGCTGTCGTTATCTAGGCACGAACAACACAAAACGACATGAGTCGTCTGAAACGCGTACTACGTATAGTGCAGAGACCATATAAACGACTTGACACAATCTAGACATTAGACAAAGTACAATATATATGATATGTGCTAATTTAGTACAGGTGTTTCTGTTTTATTTAGTTAGTTTAAGTATTATTTTATGATGGTATGAGAAAAATAAATAAATGCACCGTTCAAATTTGATTTGTTACGACATGTATATGATAGGATGAGTTCGATTTGTTTTCTTATATAGATTACAGAACAAAAATATAATATTTAAATATTAAATATTTTTTAGCAAACTTATTCTGTGCCGCATCCCCGAAAACCGTGCAAGCCTGCCCTTGAGCTTGTATGGCGTTTGTAATAATATGTTTCAATTACAATTACTTTTACAGTAAGACATTACATTCCTTTTAAGATCACTTCCACATAAGAGATCACTTTCGTATAGCGCTGCTGGCGTATACATAGACCATACACCAGTTCGAAAGAACATTGAGGCCGTTAACTATCCGTAATGGTTAATTTCGGTGCTTTTCTTCGCACGTTCGTTCCAAACCCGGACAGTCGAATGGTAATAACGGCCTCTGTTATACAGATGCGCGGCTTTTTGTTTGCCGGAATAATATTGGAGCGAAAATGGTAGGAAATTTGTAAGGAAAGGGCCCGCTTTTGTCACTCCTAATGACAGTTATTTCAATTGTCCCTGTTTTTCTACTTTCCGACTAGTACCCTAGAAGGAAATACGCGTTTTGGAGACCCCTGAATCGATTGCGATAATTTCTGGAAAATATATGTATGTATGTGTGTATGGCCGTGAACACGATAGCGCCCAACGGAACAACGGATCAGGATGAAATTTGGCATCCTGATCTGACATATAGGTGTATATTTTGTCATAAAACCTTTTCGTCAACAACATTCCTCATCTTATCCTGTATCGTGTCTGCTAATAATTTTAACTGCACTCCTTTTGCTGGTCCCAAATGTTTATTAATAATATCAAAGAAACAAAAAGTTTGATATTTGTTTTAACATTCAAATTCACAATATTTGTTTAGTTTTAATTATGCCGATATCTAATAGGTTGTTTATAATACGATTAAAAAAGACATTTGGGACCGACAACTGGGGTACAGTTAAATTTATTATATGATACAATATAGGAAAAGATTTATAATAAATAAATAAAGTTTTATAATAAAATTTATACTACCTACGGTAAATGGATTCATTTTCACTGGATAACAAAATTTAAAACAAATTATTATGCTATTTGCCAAGGCAAATAGCTTTTGCCTACATACCAATTTACAGATCAATGGGATGAACGGTTTAGGCGCCATAAGCTTTTATGCCCGTTTGCACCGTTTGTGTTAAGAAAGGCTTAAGTATGAGATCGTACTTATGTCATCGATTTTGTTTGCACCGTCACATATCCATTACCTAACTACAGTTAAGAACGACCTAACTTAAGCCTAGAAAATCGACGGCTTAAAGCCAGCGTAAATATAAGCTTAGTTGTGATTGGTTGATTGTGGTGTAGACACACATTGCACATGAAATGTCGTTTTAAGAAATGTCAAGACAGTACCTATATGTGTCAATTTATCATGTTATCAAGCGATTTTAGGAGTTTGTAGTGTAAAATTACAGTTTTATTGTGTATTAGAAATAATGGTTTCATTTTGATCATAAATTCTTTTTTTGTGCCGTAATTTTTGTAGTTATGAAAGTAATTCAAATTTGCCGCCACATTAGCCTATTGAAAGTTTTGACAAGTGACGCAATACTGTTGATTTTAGAACCAAGTATTTCCAAATATAACTAGAACTTTACAGTGTTGCCAACGTCAGAAACCCTTAAGTAATGCTTAAGGTAGGAAAGGCTGACATGCGAACGGTGCAAATGATGCCTGACTTAAGTTAGGCATAAAGATAAGCTGTTCTTAAATTTAAGTCGTTCTTAATAAATCTACAGCCTTCGTCGCCGTGTTGCAAAATGTCAGATTTTGACAAACTTCAATGCCACTGACATATGATATTAAATATCAGGGTGACAAATGTAAGTCTGTCATAGAAATTGACGTTACGTAGCACCTAGAGATGGCTCTGGCTTTACTAAATTGAATAATTGCAAAAGTGTTCAGACACTTCATTGTGCCAACGATGTAGTCGAAAAGTTGGGTGAGGGCCACCCCAGATATTTTTTCTTGTTCACGTAATATTTAGGTTAATTTATATTTTATGGTTATATGATATTTTATGGGATGGTGAATCACATATTAAATATGTTTCAGAAATTCGATCCATCTGTTGTACAATACATCGGTACAGTGTCGGCTTTCTGGGCCATAGAATCATCAGATTCACATCAGAAGTTTGCAATAGCAATACTTTGACGTAAGGTCGTTGTGTCTTTTGCAAGTTATAATGTTTGTTGTATTTGGTGGCGTTAATCCAGAAGTAACGTCTCGCTGGAGGTAATAAGTACACCCCGAGGTAGACCTTGGATTGTCGGCGATGAATTTAAACAATAGTTCTTTCGGGCATAGCCTCCATCTAAAATGCAATGGTAAACACGCATTTCGGACTTATTAGTCCTCGTCAGTACGGTATAGCCGAAGAATAAATGTGGAAGCTCAATGTAGATGTTAACAAAAGGAACCTCGATCAGGAAAAAAAAACATTCTATTGTTTAAATTCACCGCCGACAATGTTTTTATTGTTATTATGATTTACAATTAACGAACTGATATAAATATCTTAGGATGAAAATATCATTCCAGAATCGACTTCGACGTTTGCGTTGGTCGGAACTTCGTAAATTGCTGCCAGTGTGCAGCGCAGAGTACCTATCGCATTCAGTTTCTCGTCGTCCACCAATATAGACGCGACTGAGCATCCCTTGTATAACGCGTTGTAAACACGACTCCAAAAAGTTGTTTTTCCTACGGTACGGTGTTGTTATTGTGCGTGGATGTCTGTTTGCTCTTGTGAGTTGGTAATTGTTGTGTGTGAATGGTGCTTCGTGTTTATATTCACTGAGGATGCCTCGGATAATCAAGGATTACTCATTCTTTTTTTGTTTTCGATTTCTTCTTTTCTAGTATCATATGCGCCCTGAACAATATTAATAATTTAGGGATTGTACAGTCAGTTGGTTGTTGGAGCAGTACTTTAGACTGATTGGTTTTTAGTTTAGGCTAGATAACTAGATGCATTGTAGCAAGAAAGTAAAGTATTGAAATACACCCAACATCCATGACCAACATCCCCCGACATATTTCAGAGGTCAGTGAAGAGCTGCTGTAGCAATAATGAATGTCTATTGATCTAAAAAATCTGATGTGACCAGGCACATGACTTTATCATACGATACAGCCGTGTTCAGGAGGGCAAAGACTTTACAGCTATGCTATTCCGTAACAATACTATTAGCACACAACAAAGTTTTTGCATTTTTTTTTAATTATACAAAATTTTCTCTACTATAGTTTATTATTTAACTATTTTGACGAAATTACAGAAATCGCGGCTAATTTGCAAAATCGTTGAAAAATGATAAGATAAACCTCGAGTTCCTTTGGGCCCTTTTGGACAAAACTTCTTTCAGCTCTAAGTTTAGTCACGAAACTTCTAAATATGAAGTTTCGTCTCGATACCTTCAGTAGTTTCTCCGGAATCGTCGCCACAAAAAACGGGTACACACACACACACACACACACACACACACACACACACACACACACACACACACACACACACACACACACACACACACACACACACACACACACACACACACACACACACACACACACACACACACACACACACACACACACATACACATACAGACATACACACATACACACATACACACATACACACATACACACATACACACATACACACATACACACATACACACACACACAGACATTTTTTTGTACCTTGATGAAACATGTTCAGGTGACCCAAAACGACATATTTCCGCTAAAATCTCAATTTTTTTTTTTTTCGACACGATTACAATACTTTGTCATACTACGTATGATAAAGTAAAAAAAAATGTATAGATATGTACTATATCGCATGTATATCGCAGGCGTGTGGGAGCTCTCATTTACCGCCTTGTAAGTGGACATCGTTAACATTTCCTTTGCACAGAGCTCCAACATGGTAGGGTTCAAATTTGCTTTTTACGTTAAAAAGAAGTCTAACTATGCTTGCCTGTAACTGATAAAATATTAAATATCTCGAAAATGTTCCTGGAGCGATAGTTGACTTTGAAACTTTGTTTGATCGACTTCAATTTTATCTATAAACACCATCACTATCCGTTCCTCAAAATATAGAAACTAATCTTATTGAATTGGTCGCTTGATATTACAAAATTTCCAATAATTTCGGCGACAGCCACAGTTTTAAATAGATTAAAAGAACAAAAGAAACTTTACAAAAGGACTTTAAATCACAAAATATCTACAAATCTTTTTATCATTCCACGCTCAAGCTCACAATTAGCGCTGTTGTCGACTTTGTCACGAACTGTCACGGATCGAGTTCTGACAGTTCATAGCTTTGAAAACTATCAAATAATAGCTACAAATTGAAGGAATTTGTACAATCCTAACAAAGCCTAGTGTTAACTTCTTTCTTTTTAGGAAAAACTGTACTTCTGTTTTGTTTTCGATGTGAAATGTATCAATTGTGGTTCCAGACTGGTGCTGACCCACGTCAAGAAAATTAAGTGAAATGTGTTGTACGGCTCAAAAAATAATAAATGTGTCGTGAGGTTTATTTTTTAATAAACGGAGGCGTGCCCATATATGTATTGAATAATGCATCAAAGCTTCCAGTCGGGAGCGGGTGGGCGTTGATATTGGGGACGGACGCGAGAAGTCGCTAAGACATCCCTCGCCAAGTTTTATATTGTTTTATATTAAATGCCGGGTCGGATTCCAAGACTTCCGCCTTGGAATGGAGCACAGATCTATCTCTCGCGCCAAGAAGAAAGCTGCCCTCGCCAGCTGTGAGAAATTTACCACCAAGCTGTATTTCATAATGGCATCTAATTTTATTTATTCTTAGTTTGTCCTCGTAAAGTTGTGCAACAAAAACAAGTATTTGCTTCACTAACTTATTTAAAAAAAAAATGCGTTGTTCGATTGCATTCTCAGATAATGATGCGTTTTTGGAATATAATGGGTCAAATAAGAATTTAATATTATTAATATCCCAAACTAAGTTTATATGATCAAATCAGGTGCTCAAAAGTACTGACATTTGTGTAATTGTAGGCCTACAAACTTCTTCAGAGTTCCTTAATCACGTCCAATTATCCCGCGCGCTAAAGGGATGGTTGGCATGTTAGACCCTGCGCGCCATATTGAATTAGCCAATATCCTGTCTCACACATCGACCCATTAGATTAATTGAAATCCGAGTGAATAGGGCCTTACAACTTCCTAACTTGCTTATCTCGCGCTGTGTTAAGCTACCATATACTTATAAACTGAATTAGTCTGTCATTATCCGGGGTATCCTTTGATGCGTCACGTGACATCACGTGACTTTGTATTACTATGAAATCGTCAATATCTACAGACATGTTGATAACAGTGAAGTAGAATGATCCGGTTGGGATTCAAACTTGTCCTGGGAATGTCGCCGTTTTATGGACATCTCCTTCCATACACATGAGGACGATCTGGATGGCTTTCACGGATCTACATCTGATTGCTTCTTTACTGCGGTTATTAGTTGGTGAGTTAATGTTGAAGATATTAACTGTTAACTGAAAAGTTTGAACAAATTCTGGAGGTCTAATGTGTAAACACAACAAAAACACATATTTTATTGATTAATAAAATATGGAATTTTGAATAATATGGTATTAACTAAAGAGAATTTGTCTATAATTTGCTGGAAGAGTCATGGATATCCAGCAAATATTATACTTTTGTGAACTTATTTTGTATGTATTGCAAGAAATCTATTGCATCATTTAAATATCTGTAATAATATGCCTCATTAAGAACTTCTGGTACCGTGCTCTAATGAGGTACAACTTGCAACAATGCTTAACCTAAATAGTAAGTCCTGCACTTTCAACGTCTTGATGAATGGCGAGACCTCTATTGTGCGCCGTCCCTAACCAATGCCGAAAAAAGCGAGATAATCCCAAACAACGTAAGAGCACAAACTATGAATTAAATTACGAACTTTCCTCAAATACATTAGGGAACAGAGTCAATCCCCTGGCGAAGTTAACATGTTGATATAAAATATTTCCAAGAGAGTTATCTTAATAATAACACGCAAGACGCTGTCAGTAGGTATATATATATTTTACACACCGACCCATTGCAGGCGCCTTTGTGTAGTTACACACGGTGTTTGCATCCTTAATTCAGAGAAAGAAAGTTGAGGTTGGGTACTGTTTGAGTTGGTTCTGAATTATGGTGCGCTCACAAACAACTCTACTACACTCCGTTATAATCTGGCCAGGTATGAGGTGTGTAAGATTAAAAATTTGGGGAAATAATGACCTTCTCTTTTATTTTTTAGGTAGTAAAAATGATTTACTGCCGTTCCCATAATAACCATAGACTTATTACGTTATGATTGGAAAGAGTTTACAAACTATAAAAATTATTTTATAATTTTTTTGGAGCTTTTTTTTATTTTGAATGAGTTATTTAGGTGTTTTCCCTAATATTCTTAAATGAGCACAAAACGTGTTTCATTTAATCATTAACTTTGGGAAATTACTGAAAATTAGTGCTGTTAATTTTTTATTACATACACCCCCAATTCCTTGTGTAACAAGATAAGGGTGTAATTAAATTTATGGCGGTCTACTTCGTCTACGATGTGTCTGGCTAACAAGAGCCGCCACTGGTAAAACCTCTAAAGTGCGATTTACGATGATAGGGGTTGACATACAAATTGACAATATTTGGTTTCGGTCTCGATTTTTTTTTTATTTCCTGTTTCTCTGCAGTTATACTGACAGTACTTGACATCCAATAAGGGACCATTTAGTATAATTAAAATTGAATTTGAAAATTGGTTTTGCAAGAGTGCTCTTACAATCGGGTCGGGTACAGCCTATACCAGCACAACTCATATCTGGACAACTCATACCAAGACAACTCTTGCCAAGACAACTCATACCAGGACATCTCATACCAAGGGACAACTCATACCAAGGGACAACTCATCCCAAGGCACCTCATACCAGGACATCTCATACCAAGGGACAACTCATACCAAGGGACAACTCATCCCAAGGCACCTCATACCAGGACATCTCATACCAAGGGACAACTCATACCAAGGGACAACTCATCCCAAGACACCTCATATCAGGACAATTCATACCAAGGGACAACTAATAGCAAGGCACAACTCATACCAAGTGACAACTCATCCCAAGACACCTCATACCAGGACAACTCATACCAAGGAACAACTCATAACAAGGCACAACTAACGCCAACACAACTCATACCACAACATTTCATTCCGAATTCGACAATTTTGACTGAATTCAAACTTATTGAAAATAGCAACAATAACAGAAAGACATTAAACATTTAAAAACAAAATCAAAAGCAAAACTGTAACTATATTGAAAATTGCAAGACAAAAAATCTGCTGAGAAGTATTTAAAATATGTATTGAAATTTATTTGTTTCGTTATAGATATTTTATTACTATGGTGATATCTCTACCTTCCTCTATGGACACTGTTATTATATGTAAACTGTTTAGTTTGTTTTTACATTACACAAATATAATCTAAATTAAAAAATAACAAAGAACCAATTCATACTTGTTACATATCTACAAAAAAAATTTACTCTCACTGCAAATTATTTGTTTGTAACAACTTTTAGCAGTGTGGCTAGTGTCATATTACATTGTAACGTTTTTAGCTTTCGTTAATAGAAAATCTTTAATTAAATTAGTTATATTTATTGAATCTACGGTCTCATTTTCTATTAATATTAATTTCAAGCTTGACAGTTGTTCTTGGCTCATTGTAAAACGTAAATATTTTTTAATTCGGGCAAGTATTTATTTGAATGGACATACTGTTTTAAATAAGACATGTTTAAATACAATACAAACCTTTAATTATTTATCAGGCGGTACTGTCATGTAAGCAAAATCTGTTAAAAGTAGCTAGTAGATTATTAATTCACGTGAATTATATTATTAATTAACACTCGACCTGTTTAGATTCTGGTTTGAATTACATATCGTGGTATGAGTTGTCCCTTGGTATGAGTTATCCTGGTATGAGTTGTCCCTTGGTATGAGATGTCCTGGTATGAGTTGTCTTGGTATGAGTTGTCCCTGGATATGAGATGTCACGGTATGAGTTGTCCGTGTATGAGTTGTCTTGGTATGAGGTGTACCGACCTCGTTTTAATCATGTTTTAATAATAATAATAATGTTTTATTAAAAAAACATGGAGATAACCGGTTCTGATCTTCAATAGAAATTGGGTCGACAATTCCTGAAAAAAAAAAGAATAGTGAAAGTGTATCATATCAGATCATAGATAACGTGGACGAGAAAGAATGGAATACCACGAAATGTCTGTGGCAGATACTGTGAACATTTGTCCTTCGTTATAAATTGGGGTCAGAAGGCGGGATAACTGCTTTGATCCCGTTCAAATACTTGGCTGAAGATCGCGATCCTTCGGGAGAACTGGAAAAGAATACAAAGAGGCCTTCCCCTCATCTTAAATTTACCGGTTTTTTTTTTGTTTCAGTGGTGTTAATAAATTCGCATTAACTTTATTACGAATTTATCACTATGATTCTTAAAAGGGGCTGCAAAGTTTGAATTTATTTTTCCTCCGGGCCTACTATCTTAAATTTCTTTCCCCCTGATTAAATTTTTGAGTATTTTCTCGCATTATTCTCGCTTCCGGGCAATTTATTTTTGCGATTTCCTCGACTTTGTTAAATACAAACATTAATGGAATAATATAATATAATATAATATAATATAATATAATATAATATAATATAATATAATATAATATAATATAATATAATATAATATAATATAATATAATATAATATAATATAATATAATATAATATAATATAATATAATATAATATAGCAACGAAATTCACCAATGGTTATAAAAAATATTGGAGATCCGCGTAGCATGTTCATTTTTTGTCAACTTACAAATTAAATTATAAAACTTCAATGCAAATTTAATGCTTCGCGCTACACGAAGCGCTGTACATAACTCCATAAAGTACAAGTGTATTTTCAGTTACTCTGTATAAAAATATGTTTAAAAAAAATAGTGTCAACGGAATGAAAACTGTGCGAGCGAAAAATGAGTTTATGTATCCCTGCAATACAGCCAGCCACCCTTTGCGTGTATGGGGTGAGTGGATGAGCGAGCCATTTTCAGCTATGTATCCCTGGAGGACTGTAAATTTCGACACGAAGTACTTCAGTCACCGTTCTGTGAGTGGTTAACTCAATTGTTGTACACAATGGTCGGTGAATTTATGGGGGGAGGGGTAGAGACAGTGTGTTTCGATCTCAGGGTATAGAAGATCTTCATGCAAATGAGCGTGGATGAATTTATGGGCCGATCTACAGCCCCTTCTATGGTTTCGTACACGCCCATTTGTTAAATAATTACCAGTATGATTTGGGTGTTATTTAAGTTAAGGTCTTGAGTGAAAATGTCCGGTCAATTTTGAAATAGCAAGAAATTCTCAGAAATCATTTTCAATATTGAACATTAATTTGAAAATGATCTTAATATTAGTACTTCTCATGCAAGGAGATAAATCCACCAGAAATTCAGGCAAACGAACGAATAAATGTACTGATCTATTGGCAACAAAACTGTGGATTGGATTCTCAAGAATGTTGATTTCCTGAGTTTTAAGTACCTACTCTAAAACTACTAAAAAATGTTCCTAGGATAGTATTGGTACAATTCAGTTTTGAAAAACTGTAATAGCGAAGACAAATGTAGCATGACACTTTTGTAAAAAATATTATTTAGTGAACCGAATTTTCATTTTAAATAAGGAATCGCCGGTGCGATACTTTTTCGAATTGACCGATAAAACAACTAAATTATTACTCGACGAGTAACAGCAATTTATCTCCAAGGGGTGCCTGATATTCCTCGACAATTGGTGAATAAACTTCCGCCCTCTAGAAGAGCGCGCCGACAGCTAAGGAAAACTTCTTCGGCGACGGTGACACGACATTGGCAAGTTGCCTCTTTTACCCATAAAAAATTCATTTTTAATCAATGTTTTCCGCGACAGCCGAAGGATGAATAACGACTCGCAGAGCTGTTCGTGAAAATATTAATGATTTTCTAATATAACAGTATTTTTCGTATAGGGTACACAGAGAGAAAAGAAATATAAAATCAGATAAATGTATTTCTTTATACATACATACCTATCTTTTTCGTATCTACTAGTCCAAGATATATAATGGAATAAGAGGTCGTGTACTTAGAAAAGTACAGCTTGCCGCTATTTCTTTTCACCATCTTCCCATCGTTTTCGTTTGTTTTTTGGTGAGTTCTAATTACTTTCGTAGGAATGTATGAATATGAGGAATGTTTGAAATTGAAGTATGCTTCCTAAAAAAGCCAAAAAATATGTTATCAGGTAAATATCCAGTTATGCAAAAAGAATGCTTTTATTTTGTGAGCGAAAGCTTTAACTAAAAATTGCTAAATGATACTTTCAGAAAGCGAATTCTCCCAAAGAGCTTTACACGTAATCCACCATCAAATAATTTACTTTAGCTTCAATAGCTTTGGTGATAATGGTCAGTGGTTGGGGTGGTGAAAGCAGGTCGGCGGGGGTGGGCGGGACGGCCTCAAGCTGGCGTCGGTCGCAGCGCAAAGTATCCGGTAAATCCAGCCATTATTCGCCAACGATAACGCCACAAAAACTCAGCTAATTCAGTTAAGACTGCGCCGACAAACGACGCCATCTACTGGCCATCATTCACGGGACTTTTTATCTTGTCACTAGTCGGCCACCTCATTTTTCTCACTTAAGTACTCATTCAACTCTATTCATCTATTCCCATTGTATTTTATATGTTTGTTTATTTACTTTAGACATAGGTTTTGAATCTATGTCATCTTCAGTGTTCTTTAATACGTAATATTAAAAAAACTATATAATCTATATTTGAGACTGAAATTCAGCTCTTTTCTTTTCGATGTAGTTTTTCCAATACTATGATATTTTAATATATAATATTATAAAACTACCCTGAGATAGTTAAGTCCATGTTCCCGTGATTTATAGACCGCAAACTTCAACAAATTTCATAAAATCGAGTTCGAATTATGCAGCTTCGTATATATCACTCTCAAGCATAACGGCGGAAATAAACCAGCCTCGACGTCCTCTTCGATGGCGCCCTTTCCGGTGCTCTTCTAACGCTTGGAATTTCCGTGAAAATTTCGTTTTAAAAGGAACCCCGCGGCAGTTAAAAGTTTGCTCGCGTAAAATATTAATAAATAACGGGGTTCCTGGTTGTAAAGTATCTTATATTTGGGAATGTGTTTTCCGGTGACATTTCCGTTACGAAAATGTACTTCGCAAGCAACCGAAATACGATTTTTTGGTCTGTTTGTGTCTGTGTAAGTACAGTGAGATATTAGTTGGTGTGGACATAGAACAGGATAAAATACGTGACGAAAATTTTGGTAAATGTAGTAAATTTATTAGAATCACTGGGAACATTCATGAACTTTCGTTCGTGTAGTCTCTGCTGAATTAACAACAGAAATTTGTTTTGTTTTACATACCTAATTATGCCAGAGTATATGTGCGAGTAGGTCGTCTTCTCTGTGGTAGGCATACTCTTCATTTGTTCGGCTGCTCTCCGATTCTTGTGGTGTGCAAACAGTATGGTTCACTACGTACGGACGTGAATAACAATACTAAATTTCATCTTTGACTATATAGGTCATCCGCACTTTCTGAAAGGGCACTATTTTTTCAAGCAGAATTTTCGTCAAATTATTTTCACCTTTCCCTACAGATCGCCTTCAGTTACTTTCACAAATTTCAGGGGGGTCTGTTACCCTCCATCAAGGATTCACCGCGTAAGGGGACTCTCGCTAGATGGCGCCGTTCAAGCTTTGCAGCCCACGACTTTTATTGCGTGCATTGATTTTGGTCAAAAGTTTCCGGAATAATTAGTTGAGGATTCTCATTAAACTTTGTAGATTTAGGGGGACTTATTTTGATACCCTAGTTCGGAAGTTTTGCAGGAAGTATATTAAGATATTTCGAAATGCGAGCAAAGAAAGCCTAATATGTTCTCAAAGTTTGATGTCCAATAACCTTTGGGCTCTTGGAGTGAATTATACTTTAATAATCTTGTAGATAAATGGCATCATAATTCAATATAACTGTTATTAATTACTTTACTACAACTGTAAAGATAGCTGTAAGTTTTGATCAAATTCAAAAACAAATTTTTATGAATACTTTGAACATCTGGAAAATCTTCTGCAATTTTTCAATTTTGTGAAGCCACAGCCACTGTGGATCCCAGCCTTTTATGAACGTTTATAGCGCCTAACCCGCGCATGCTATTTTCTATAAATTGGTATAAAAGTCACTTGAGGATGACCTGAAATCACTCCAATTGGTCACCTGGTAATTCTAAATACTTACACCAAATTTAAGACTGATTAGTTCTGTTGCTTGGACGATATTCAAGCATTTTTTCAGTCGATTACAATACTTTACTTCCTTGACTTAGACTCGGACCATTCTGTCATAGTTATGACATTCAGCGAAAGGATAATTAAAAAGGAATGTAGTCCAACCCTGACCAACAAAACTACCGACTGGGAAAGTTTCCAAGCAGCGTGAAGTAATACTAAACAAATCAGCCATAGAACTATGGGAAATAATTACCCCATGGAGATTAGAGAATTAGTAAAAGAAAAAAGGCGAGCCAGAAGAAGGTGGCAGCAGTCACAGGACCCAGCGGATAAACCCATATTGAACAATAAATCCCAGCAACTGAAACGAGAAATACAAAAACTAAAAGAGGTATCATTAGAATCCTCCTTAGCAAAACTAAAGTTTAAGAGGCGAATCACCCATGTTCCTATTAGACAAAAAAAAATCTGATGTGGCCGGCACATGACTTTATCATACGATACAGCCGTGTTCAGGGGGGCAATTTGGAAGTTCAAGGGGCATCCGCTTACTATGATTTAATTTTACAAAAAGAAGAATTATTTTAATCTCAATTTGAAATAAGCGTAGGTACGTTAAGTGTTGCACACCAAAAAATGGAATGGACATAAATTATACAAAATTTTCTCTACTATAGTTTATTATTTAACTATTTTGACGAAATTACAGAAATGGCGGCTAATTTGCAAAATCGTTGAAAAATGATAAGAGTAAACCTCGAGTTCCTTTGGGCCCTTTTGGACAAAACTTCTTTCAGCTCTAAGTTTAGTCACGAAACTTCTAAATATGAAGTTTCGTCTCGATACCTTCAGTAGTTTCTCCGGAATCGTCGCCACAAAAAACGGGTACACACACACACACACAGACATTTTTTTGTACCTTGGTGAAACATGTTCAGGTGACCCAAAACGACATATTTCCGCTAAAATCTCAATTTTTTTTTCGACACGATTACAATACTTTGTCATACTACGTATGATAAAGTAAAAATGGAAAATGGTCAAGAGATGATGATCATGAAAAAGCTGAAACATTTGCAGAACTCTAGCAGAAATGCTCCAGCTAAACAATGCCGAAACAGATCTAGTCTTAGAACAAAATAAGGTGATGGACCAAGAAGAAGAAGAAGAAGCCATTCAGCTCGTTACACAAAAAAAATGTTGCTAATGAAATTAAAATCACTGGTGATATCCTTAAACACCTACCAAAGAAAGGTATCATGATGCTTACATACCGAATAAACGCAGTATTTAGACTATAATATGTCCCCGGTGCGGTGTTTGGAAAGTAGCAGAAGTTATATCATTGCTTCCCATCATCCCAATGCTACTTTTAAAGAAGTTGAGACCTGTAATCGAGAGGAAAAATCTTATACCAAACCACCAGTTTGTCTTTAAACAAAAACACTCTACCATAGATCAAGTCCATAGAATAATGGACATAATAGAAAATCACTAGACGAAATGCTTATTTGCTCAACAGTCTTTCTTGACGTATCACAAGCTTTTCATAAGGTTTGGCACGAAGGACTGATCTGCAAATTGAAGAGTATGCTATCCATTCAATATGTCGAGCTACTAACTTCAAATATATCCAACAGACTGTACTAGAGTTAAGCAGATGAATGAATACTCAGCTCTATGAGAAATAAAAGCAGGAGTGTCCCAGGGCAGCGTCTTGGGACTAATACTCTGTTTACTATACACCAGTGACATACCACCAGAAAGCCAGAAAGCGCGACAGTCGCCACATTTGCGGATGACACAGCAATAATTGCTGTAGAACAACCGTTGATGAAAGAACGGGAAAACTTCAACATGCTTGTGACCAAGTGCATTGATGGACCAAACGTTGGAAAGACAAACTCAACGAACTAAAATCAGCTCACATCAACTTCACTAACAGGCATATAAAGTATATACTTCGAGTCAGAATAAACGATGTTATAGTGCAGCACGTCAATACAACAAACTATTTGGGAATGACCCTAGATGCAAAGCTTAGGTGGAAAGAACACGTAAAAAACAAGAGAGCTGAACTGACCCTTAAATATAGAGACCTGTATTGGCTTTTGGGAAGAAAGTCACATTTGTCAACTTTGGGGTTGTGCCAAACAGTCAAATATTCAAGGCATACAAACGTTTCAAAACAAAGTACTAAGGAACATCGTCAATGCCCCTTGGTCGTACGGAATAGGCACCTACACCGTGATCTTGGAGTCACAGACAAGATAAAAAGATTCGCCGAAAGGCACGAATCACGCTTTCATCATCATGTCAACGCAACAAGAGGCCTTGCAGCTACTGGACAACCAGCACCTAGTGAGAAGATTAAAAAGGACCAAACCCTTCGAACTGGTGTCGAGTTACGTGTAAAAGCAGGGCACAGTAAGTGAAGTGTAGTGCTTGTAATTTAGGACGAAGTGAATTATAGGACTCAATGGATAACCTATGACAGACAAGTACCCTAGTTTTAGAAATCAGATTTCAATTGATGGTTAATCTCCTAGATTAGTTTCAAGGTTCATGGCATCTTATGCTTTCTAATAAAGCATAAGAAACGGGTATTTCCCGAGAAAGGACATCCCGGTATTTTTTTCCGTCGATTACAACTTTCCTTCTAGGGTACTAGTCGGAAAGTAAAAATCATTACATTCTGAATGAATTATTGTGACTAAAAGGCATACTGAAGGATTTCGAAATCTAATATCCTAAAAAGAGGGCCGCTTTGGCTCCTTTCACCCTTAAAAAGTGACTGATTAGAATCGTTAATTTAAATGTGATTTATTACGGACAGATCTTGATAAAACCTAAAACGAAAGAAAAAACAAAGCAAATGGATTTTACAGACAACATCGGCTTGAGAGAAAAAAACTCGAAGTGAGACAGACCTTTACAGGGCAGCTTTCGAGAAAAAAATTTTAGTCGAATTTTAGTAAATACGATTTAAGTTTAAGATAAAAATTATTGTTATTCTTGCGTTCCTGATAAAATCAGAGATACTTAAAAAATGCTTTTTACTAATAGCCACACGTGTAACTTTTTGTAGCGCGACATACATAAGTGGTCTCACTGCAACCAGCTCATCATCTAGTAAGCGGACCTAGTTGTCATTTGTTGCCGGGCGTAATTTTTCTCTTATTTAGGAAGATGTTTAATGATATTTTAAGAGTAACTTTTACGTTTATATTTCTTGTGAATTAACTTTTTTATAACAAGAAATGTCACTTACATAACATGAAAACAACGGACACAAAGGACGTTCCATATCCCTGTAACAATAGAGACGTAAATCAATAAAAGGTCCATACATGGTACGTGCTGAAGCAAAAAACTGCGAAAAACGCGAGAAAGAGAAACAAAGTTCAGCGAAGAGCGCTATTGACACAAATGATAAAGTCGTGTTTTAGGAATTCCGGGTTTTCTCATGAAAATTAGCAACATCTTTCGAGGAAAAAGAACAGCGAAAAAGCACTTTCCGATTGTATGCTATGCGCTCCACTGCACGTCGCCTTCACCATGGTTTCCCAAGTCACCGTACGTAGTTTTTTCCTCGATTTTAAGCAATAAGGGTAGAGCCAGACGAGCAACTTTTTGTAGCGCGGAAATCCTGACCCCAGAAACGAGTCAAATAACAGGAAATAACGGTAAAATGATTGGCGGAAAAGTGAAAAATGTACCAAAATACTAATTTTTCGAATAGCATCATAGCCATCGATGGAAAACCTATTCGTATTACCAACCCATCTCACTCACAACCACAGTTTTGTAACTACAAGAACTCTTATTCCATTATATATCTATATTGGCTTAGTAGACGCTGAATTCTGCTTTATTAACATTGATGTTGGAAAATATGGAAAGGGCAGTGATTCTGATGAATTTAGATATTATGTGCTTGTCAAAAGAATAGCTGCAAACCAAATGAACATTAACTTGAAAGTTACCAAATGATATATCTGGTACACCCATGTCATGATGAGGATTGCATTATTCAATAACATTATAAATAACAGGAAATAACGGTAAAATGATTGGCGGAAAAGTGAAAAATGTACCAAAATACTAATTTTTTGAATAGCATCATAGCCATCGATGGAAAACCTATTCGTATTACCAACCCAGCTCACTCACAACCACAGTTTTGTAACTACAAGAACTCTTATTCCATTATATATCTATATTGGCTTAGTAGACGCTGAATTCTGCTTTATTAACATTGATGTTGGAAAATATGGAAAGGGCAGTGATTCTGATGAATTTAGATATTATGTGCTTGTCAAAAGAATAGCTGCAAACCAAATGGAGATTAACTTGAAAGTTACCAAATGATATATCTGGTACACCCATGTCATGATGAGGATTGCATTATTCAATAACATTATAAATAACAGGAAATAACGGTAAAATGATTGGCGGAAAAGTGAAAAATGTACCAAAATACTAATTTTTCGAATAGCATCATAGCCATCGATGGAAAACCTATTCGTATTACCAACCCAGCTCACTCACAACCACAGTTTTGTAACTACAAGAACTCTTATTCCATTATATATCTATATTGGCTTAGTAGACGCTGAATTCTGCTTTATTAATATTGATGTTGGAAAATATGGAAAGGGCAGTGATTCTGATGAATTTAGATATTATGTGCTTGTCAAAAGAATAGCTGCAAACCAAATGAACATTAACTTGAAAGTTACCATATGATATATCTGGTACGTCCATGTCATGATGAGGATTGAATTATTCAATAATATAATGAGAACATATCCAGGTCGAAACCTTGGCAATAAAAACTTACTATTAATTATGGATTGAGCAGAGCTAGAAGAATGATGTGGCTTTAGTATATTAGTATTACTATTCAATAGCGTTGTTTAATGAAGAATAAATGTTAGTGGACTATATGAACTAAACCCCTTCACTATATCTGGGGCGACAAAACAATCCCTCGTTGATATCTGTATTATTGGATTGCGGGCGACAACGTCCGACGACAAAAATCGCTGGCGAGACCGACGATAGCAGAAAATGGAACGAGGGACGAGAGCAAATAGCTCATCTGTGCGTCTGCATTTAAATTGTTAGTTTTAGTTTTGGCGCCACGCCTGTCGAACAACAAAAGTCACTCGTCTGGCCATACCTTTAGCATTATATTCTAGGAGACCAAGCCAAAGTTTGAACGTATGGAGAAATGTTTATCAGCTAACTATTACTAGGGACATGCATTTTCACTCTAGTAGAATTTTTCTCTTCGAAATCTTGGAGCATTTACTAGATTATCGATATTGGAAGTTTCCTTTGTTCAATAAAAAGAACCAAATAGAAAAGGCTCTAACTAAATCTATTATGAGAGTAAGAACGGTTTGGGATCAAAGTGTCCACTTCTATCATGTATGACCACCGATTTTGGCTCCTAAAAGGCTGAAAGCATTTTTCTATTCTTCCCTCTGAAACTATTCACTTAGAAGAATTTTCAAGCCCGTCGCATCTAATTAATCATAAAACATTACTTATCCAGAAAAATCTGTTCTAACCTCTCCTACAAATTTGTTATTTTCCTACACCGAGCGCGAATAAATATATTTCCGGCTAATCGAATTTTCGTGTTCGGAAAATATTTTGATTAATGGATTATTAAATGGAACTCGCGTGTTCTATTTGCTGTGATAGCATTGGGGTTTATTTGGCCAGATATAGGTAAACAATTGCTTGCAATTATAGCATTCCACTTTTATTTAAAACATTGGGTTAATTTCGACGTACGCACATGCGTTCTAGTAGTCCTGCGTTTTTTGAAATTCAGACTGTAGAGGTTTCTAGAACCCAAAAAAAGTTCTAATGAACCTACTGCATGGAATAACCTATACATATAGGTAAGAAAAAGAATATACATATAAGAAAGGCGATATAGAAAAATCCAAGGAGAGGAAAATATACCATGCTTTCCGGCATGGTAGTTGCTATCTGATCTGTCCGCATAGTCCAGATATACGCGAGAACATTCAAGCGCGAATAGATTTAGACGTTTTCCTGTTTAAAATCGACGGAACGAACAAAACCGCCATCTAATGGGTCTCGTTAAAAGCGGTTCGATTCTACAGGGTTCGATTGTGGGCCAGAGATAGCCGTACATTTAAGGACCTCGGGAGTCGTGGGACAGAACTATCGTATAGTCCAGGTAGAGTTTTCACATCATATAAAGAGTCTCATGGTTGTTTTCTAAGCAATCTTCCTCCAGACTTAAGTATTCTTTCTTTTGAATATTACCAACCTGTCCAACATAAATTAATTCAGAAAAAGTAAACGAAATTAAAAATAAATGAAAACATGAATTAAAAGAAAAAGCATTTTGCCCTTAAGTAAATAAATCACTGTCCTTACCTTTGTTCTCAGTTATTATTATGAATGAAATATGTTTTTATAAAAAGTTTGTCTTATAATTCGCTTGACTAATTTTGATATTCAATGACTTATAATCCTAGATGGAATATTTAGATTGGAGACTTCCGCGGTCCGAATCACTAAGTTCTAGATTTCCGGGGGAAGACCGCGTCAACGACGATAACGTAGTCAACGTTTCGCACTCTGTTGCAAGAGGCATCTCAGGACGTAACAGTAAGACGGCTACGAAGAGAACGAACGTGTGTGTGGACGGAAATTTAGACAGGGCATAAGTGGGACTACCAATAGAACTGACGATCGGACGTAATGGAATTCCATCCATTTAAGCCAAAATGTTGGTTCAGATACGTGGATGATACTTTCGTTATCTGGCCACATGGACGGCAAGCCTTAGACGATTTTCTGCTATTCCTGAACACCCAACACACAGACATACGCTTCACTATGGAAGTAGAAACAGATGGCTGTCTCCCATTTTTAGATGTTCTAGTTTCGCGAAACCCCAATGGTTCCCTCAACCACACCGTATACAGGAAACCCACCCATACTGACAGATACCTGAATGCCCATTCCCACCACCACCCAGCTCAGAAACAAGCCGTGATCAGCACACTTGTAAGACGAGCTATTGCAATAACCCACCCCGACAATCTCCACAAGGAACTTGACCATCTCACCAGAGTCTTATCTCAAAACAGTTATCCGATTTCCTTCATACGAAAAACCATCACCAAACACCTCAATAATACAGCGACACAACCAAACCAACAGCCTGACCCACCAATTGCAACTGCTTTTCTTCCCTACATCCAAGATACGACTGATCGCATTGGTCGTATCCTTCAAAAGTACAACATCAAACCCATTTTCAAACCCTTAACCAAAATTTCTGATTTACTGCCATCCGTTAAAGATAAACTTTCCCCACTGCTAGCCCCAGGTGTATACCGTATCCCATGTGCTTGTGGCAGTGTCTACATTGGTGAGACAAAGCGCTCTGTGAGCGTTCGGGTTTCAGAACATGAACGCTGTACAAGGCTGCGCCAGGTCACCACTTCGGCTCTTGCTGAGCACAGACACAACACGGGTCACAAAATACTTTTCGACCAAACAAAAATTATCTCCCGGGAATCACACTATTATCCTCGTAGAATCCGTGAAGCGATCGAAATCTTTAAACATCCCTCCAATCTTAATAGAGATGACGGTTGGCATTTGCATCATATCTGGAAAGCAGTTTTACGACCACCACAGCCTATCACAGCCCCCAATCGCCCTCCCTACCAATAGTTGTTTGACTACTGACTATAGGCACCTACTGCGCACGTGCCTGCGCCAGGTTCGTAGCCGTCTTACTGTTACGTCCTGAAGATGCCTCTTGCAACAGAGTGCGAAACGTTGACTACTTTATCGTCGTTGGCGCGGTCTTCCCCCGGAAATCTAGAACTTAGTTATCCTAGATGGATCTTGATGATTGAATACTCGCCCGAGGTCAGGCGATTTGTGGGGATGCGTCGCGTGACGTCCAAAATTATCTCGTATAAGATAGAAGACTACAGAGCAGTCGCAGATATTGTGAACATGTCATAAATAATAGACAGAAAGATAGATCTGACACAAATCAGAAATTTAGTTAAAGCATTTTACTATGCTGGTATTATTTTAGAAAAATACCAGTTCTAAATCGTTTTTATTTTGCTAAAATTAACTTACACCACCAAGCATTGTCATATGCTTGGTGGTGTAATAATATTCTTTCATATATTAAATATTAGTTACAGACGCAGCGACATGTTATATGCAAATTTCCACTTCTTGCATCATTATCTACTTAAGATATCCATATCTCAGACATCGTTAACATGTTCTTATCACACACAGACAACCACCTATACGGTCGTTATTAAAGTTTTCATTGTGGGCGTTACTCGCAAAGCTAAATCATTAATTTCGTCAGTGATTAATGAATAATACAAATTACTAATACAAATGTATTTGTTCCAGGTACGTTTAATTCCGTAATCCAGATCGGTGTACACGTGTATTGTGAGTACATTTAAAATTCGAATAAAATTTAGTTTTAACGAACAGCTTTAATAACGCCTTTATTTACCGCACAAAATAATTGGCCGTACAATAAAGGCCGAACCTAACCGCTGCGAACACGAACACGGACACGAACGCGAACGCGTACACGGTCACTTAATTCAATTGCGGTATATGGCGGAACCCTAACCGCCGCGTTCGCATGCGTCCCATATACCGCAATATAACTGACCGCGTTCGCGTTCGTGTCCGTGTTCGTGTTCGCAGCGGTTAGGTTTGGCCTTAAATCTGTTGACAACATTCTGGTAATAGTCATTCACCTCTTTGCAAAAACTGCAGCGCCCTCTGCGACACAGAGCTCGAACTTGGGATATCATTCTCGCTTACAAATCTCTGCCATTTTGCCTACACAATCGGTCTACCGTCCAGCAGCTGGCGCCACATCGGGAGAAAATCAATATCATACGCCACCCAGCGGTGGAATGGAGTACCCTCCAACTTGAAGTTCCTGTTAATTCCTTTCAATGCAAAGGTTTCTACTTCTATGAATCCCTATAGCCATATAGCTCCAAAATCGTTCATAAATTCATATACTAAAGTCACTGGAGGACGAGCTGTTATCAAGTTGGTCCAAATCGGTGCAATCCCTAAGAAAATGCATGTAAGAACCACTTCCGTTTGTCAGAATGTCACCAAGACATTCCATTTCGTCCACCAAAAACATCCCATCTCCTTTAAGTATAATATTAAACAGAATGCAGTAGATTGCCAGTACAAAATTAAATCGTAGTTTTCAATTTAATCCTATGAATAATGCAATTCCTTTCATTTGAAATCCAGGATAAGTTCTCTCGTAAAACGGCTACGTATGTAGTTGTCCGATAAGCATGCTAGGTGTCGTTATTCACTGGGCACTAGGCACGAACGCCAACGACGCGAGGCAAACGAGTCGAATTGTATGAAACGCGTACTGCAGATGGGGCAGTTACCCTATAAACGATTTAATACTGATTTCCAGAATGTAAAACAATGATTATTATACCTATGAGTATTTCTTTGCTGATAGAGTCGGCGGAGATTTTATATTTTGTTAATTATATCATTATATATTTTGTTTGTTATATTCCATCTGAACTTCATTCTAAAATACTTTCAGTTCCGGTCACCGGAAGTCAACATCAACTTTGTTATTTTAAATGGAATACTATGTTTTTTTATATCATATTTTAATTCTGCGTATGAAAGTGCATCGGTGTTTATCAAGGTATACCCAAATGTCAACGTTTTTTAATAATTTTGATTTTCCTATTACATATCTTTGTTGTTTTCGGGGTGAAGGTTAATGTTGATTATTTCGGTTAATATTAAAGCTAAAAGTCTGATATTTGGTAGGCAGACACTCTAAGGGTGTACCATTGGAAAGGTATTTATTATTTCGACGTTTTCAAATGCCGAAAACATTTTGTTTTAAGTAGAACACCTTGTATATAAATACACCATTGGAAAGAGAATTATTGTTTTCTCTATCAATCGGTGTTAGGATTCCCTATACTTATCCTCTGTAGTTCTTAAGATATTAATGATTTCGCAAAAATGCATTCACAATAGTTGATTATTTTGTCAGGTAGATTAATATTTTTAATCATGCTATGTTTATTGTTATTTATATTTTTTATAAGGCTAAAGTAGGAGAAAAAAAGTATTTTCTTTAGATTGAAAGTTCATGTTCATACCACCTGAATAATAACCATTACTAAGTTTAAAAAATGTCGACTAAGTGAAACGTCAGAATCTTCTAAGAGACCAGTTCCGTAAGAATTTTGTGGAAATTAAAAATCAACTGAGATCGTGCTATCTATCTATCTTAACCACAATCGAACAACTGTACGTGACTCGATAAATAACAACCGTAAAATATAACACCGCGTTCACGAGCAAAGGTGATTTTAATCTACTCGCCGTTAAGCTTTCTTCGATCCTGGAAAATGGTAGCAGCGCCACCTATCATCACCACATCCCGATCGATTTAAGAAAGATTAATTAAAAGTATATCCACCAATCACATCACTTCCTCTACATCAGCACGTCCTTCCTGTCCTATTATTCCATTTTTTCCAAGTTTCAGTGCAAAAAAATAGACTCTAGATCAGTGTTTCCCAACGTGGGGCGTACGCCCCACTGGGGGGCAATATGATTGTGGAGGGGGGACAATTGGAATATAGAATTTTTTTAAAAAAAACCTACCTTAAACTCGCTTTATACCGCTCATACTGCAACTGTTAATCATACCCTTGAGGCTAGTTATCAAATATCCCTACACAATGCTAAATCTGAAAAAAAATCACACAACAGGGAAAAATTTAATTAAGCCATCAATATCAATATTTGTAAAAACGGTTTTAAAAAAATATGTCAAAGGTGTGATAGCTATACCACTTAAGATACATTGTTGAGGAACATTTTGTTGAGGGAATGTTATTCTTTAAATTAGAAAGCATCCCATCCTCCAGAGATATTCTCCATAAGCTAAAAACTTACTTCAATGTCTTTAATATTCCAATACAGAACATAACATCCTGTACTGCAGACTGTGCTCCTAACATGATGGACAAGAAAAGCGGCTCTTTAAAGATAAGAATCCAGAAATGCTTCTTGTGCATTGTCTAGTATAGCTCCATAGGGAAAACTTGGTAACCAAAAATGTTTATCCAATTCTCAATGAAGTATTAAATTCGGTTATAAAATATGTCAATTGTATCAAAGCTAATGCCGAATGTGACTTTTCAAGTTAATTTGTGAACAACAAAATAATTTATACATTTTATAACTAAATTTAATACTATACAACAAATATTTTTGGCTACCAAGTTTTCTCTGTGGATTACACAATGCACAAGAAGCATTTCTGGATTTTCATCTTTAAACAGCCTCTTTTCTTGCCCATCATGTTAGGAGCACGATCGGCAGCACAAGATGTAGGTTCTGTATTGGAATATTATCGACATAATTAATAACATAGTTTTTAGCTTAGAAAAAATATCTCTGGAGGTCGTGGTGCTTTCTTGTGATTTGCAGAATAACATTTCTTCAACAAAATTTTCCTTATTAATGTATCTGACATAAGTTATCAACAAGGCCTCACTGCCTCTCACCGCTGATTTATCCATTTCCTCATTTTAACCATTCTTTTTCTGACAGTGTTGTTACTAAGAGACACAGCTATCACATCTTTGTCACCCACATTGACGGTTTAATTAAATTTTCCCCTATTGTGTGT
Organism: Aphodius granarius; assembly: GCA_963971325.1. Lineage (NCBI taxonomy): Eukaryota > Metazoa > Arthropoda > Insecta > Coleoptera > Scarabaeidae > Aphodius > Aphodius granarius. The sequence goes on from OZ020224.1 coordinate 4,754,757, forward strand.
TTTTTTCACGATTTAACAATAAGCAGGAATATTTAATAAGTATAAGACCCAAGGGTACGATTAACACTTGCAGTGACAATTTCAGTTTTTGAGTAAATGTTTGTGTTGTTATAATAAAATATAAGACGGCTACGAAGAGATTCCCTTCGTAGCCGTCTTACTGTTACGTCCTGAAGATGCCTCTTGCAACAGAGTGCGAAACGTTGACTACTTTATCGTCGTTGACGCGATATTCCCCCGGAAATCTAGAACTTAGTCAAAGTATGTTGGGCAAAATGTGTACCAATGACGAAATGAGAAACGTACACCGTTCCGAGTAAGGTTCATTTCCAACTCTGTTATAGGTATAAAAAAAGGCAATATGAAGGGGGGCATAAGATTTTTAGACCAGCTTCGGTGGGGCATAGCTCAAAAAAGGTTGGGGAATACCTCATAGTAACAGTTTATCACTAACAGTTCCAAAAGTGTTTTCAATTCATTTTTCACCGCTATAATCATTACCATATCCGGTACTGAAACAATATTGTTTTTACCTTTACCCTTTGATATTTCAGTTATTACAAAGAATTGAATAATTTAATATACAAGTTTTGTTAACAGCTTGCCAAAACCTATTATCTTCCAATTTTTGCGCAGTAAAACCGTTTACACCCTGTATAAGAAGAAAGAAATAACGCGAGAGATCTTTACTTTGCAAAAATCCCTTCGAGAATTTTAGCCAAAGTTCGTGTCGTACAAATATTCAATGTCTAATCAATGCTTATAAGCTACAATCAGGAAAGTCAGGGTAGAGTATAAAGAGGGCGGTGTAAGCCTGGGACGACGGGTTCGCAATTTTAGAACATTTTTCTTCTGGTCCATTACTTAAGCATACCTCGTCCACGTCAGCAAATTGAAGGTAAACAATTTCAGGCATGTAAAGATCTACCTCGATCACTAGTAAAATTTATTTCTTGGTGAAAACGTGTCCTAAGAAGAAGCAACGCATAATAAAAATGTACTTAAACATTGTAGTTGTGGTACAAAAAAGCGGGGATTTCTTCACTCCCAAATTCCTTCAGTAGATCTAAATAGCAAGAGCTAGATAAACTGAATTTACAAATTTACGCAAAAACTACAAAGGTGTCTGTTGTTTTTTTTATGTTTGTTTTATTACATTATTAAGTCGCGCAAGTAAATCTAGCTTTTCCTTTATTTGATGCTCAGATACGGCTTTGTCTGGAAGCTTGCTTCATTGTCTTGTTTTATGTCGCACAGGCTCTCTATATAGCTTGCTAGGAAGCTGTGAGTGTTTGTGATACGTCTGCAGCCATATAAAACTTGAAATAAAAATATGATGTAAACAGTTCTGCTCCGTCTAAATATGTGCTGTTTGAGTTATAGTATGTACCCCGATTTTGAAATATCCGCTTTTGTACAACTGGCCATGACAAAGAATTGCTGTTTTAAGTCAACTGTACAAGTAATAACAAATACAGACATGTGTCTTACGGCCAAAACTTTAGTAATAAAAAAATAAACGAATAGGTATCTTCAGTAAAAGCTTCTGTGGATAGTTACAGAGACGTTTCTCAAAATGTGTAAAAAAATAAATTCTCTATCTGATGGGTTAATCATACATGGGATGTTTCATTAAATATTTTCATGTTTTTCGCAATTTACATAGGAAAATTGTTTAAGGACCAAAGCATAATTGCTAGAAAAACTAAAAATTAAAATAACTCGAAAACGAAAAACAGTCCATTTTTTCAAAGACTAAAACTTCTAATGAACCACTTGCGTGGAATAGCGTGTATAATAGTAGATATATCATCAACAAAATTAGCTATTTTTACAGCACAGATTATTGAATATTTTTACTTTATCATACGTAGTATGACGTGTCGAAAAAAAAAATTGAGATTTTAGCGGAAATATGTCGTTTTGGGTCACCTGAACATGTTTCACCAAGGTACAAAAAAATGTCTGTGTGTGTGTGTATGTGTGTATGTGTGTGTGTGTGTGTGTGTGTGTGTGTGTGTGTGTGTGTGTGTGTGTGTGTGTGTGTGTGTGTGTGTGTGTGTGTGTGTGTGTATACCCGTTTTTTGTGGCGACGATTCCGGAGAAACTACTGAAGGTATCGAGACGAAACTTCATATTTAGAAGTTTCGTGACTAAACTTAGACCTGAAAGAAGTTTTGTCCAAAAGGGCCCAAAGGAACTCGAGGTTTACTCTTATCATTTTTTCAACGATTTGCAAATTAGCCGCCATTTCTGTAATTTCGTCAAAATAGTTAAATAATAAACTATAGTAGAGAAAATTTTGTATAATTTATGTCCATTCCATTTTTTTTGTGTGCAACACTTAACATACCTACGCTTATTTCAAATTGAGATTAAAATAATTCTTCTTTTTGTAAAATTAAATCATAGTAAGCGGATGCCCTTTGAACTTCCAAATTGCCCCCCTGAACACGGCTGTATCGTATGATAAAGTCATGTGCCTGGCCACATCAGATTTTTTAGATTTATAAATGATGAAGTCGCTGGAGAATTATTAAATTTTCATATAAATCAGATTCTTTCACTATTGACATCATAGATGTCTTTTTCATCAATTATCATATGATCGTTTATTTTGGCGCGAAACCGATTGTTGAAGGTCTAGTGCGCGCAGGTCTTTTGTTTCTTGGTGGAATTGGCAAGTATGCTGCTTCTACCAGGCTGCAGTAGCGGTAGTTCAACTCATGATACGACTGAAGCGCGCTGCACGGTTGTCGCCAGTGCGAAAAATGTGATACATACGTGAAAATTCGCTGGTTTCGGCTCGTGAAGGTGGTGATGGTGGATCCCCTAAAAGTGTTCTGGGTGTTGACCAACAGCACTTACCTAGGTAAACTGCATGTTTCTAGACAGTTATTTGATACCAATTATGATAAGATTACTAGAAATATCGCAAGAGGAAATTAAAAGAAGTTGGTTTAATTTTTCATAGTTGTAGGAGTTGTATTTCGGATATTTGACTCAATTTGCAACAACAGTTAGCAACCTATAATAAAATAGCAGGAATTTATTTACTATGTTAAATTTTAATAATTTCCTACTAATACCTGACTATGTTCATCAATAAACTATGATTTTAACACACTTTGAGGAAAGATCGTCAATGCTTTTATTTTTGTATTTTTTTACTGTGTATTTTGGGCCAAACAACGTTACTATGTGGCGCACTATGGTAAATATTTCCAAAAAACGTGGCCAAAAGCTCCGCAAAAAATAGTAAAAATACTGCATAAGATCTTAACATAGATAAGGTACTAATGTACACGTAAAACACAAAAATACTCCCAAAAAAATCGACTTGTTGCACAAAAGGCTCATTTCTTACGATTTACTCTTCTTGTAAGGCAACCTTTTGTGTAAAATGTTGGCGCATTGTAGCTGTGTGAGTAGCTTTGTAAAAAATGTATGTTATTAATTTGACGTCAGAATTTTAATTGAGAAAGTAAAAGTATAATACTAACTCAATTTCATCTCCATCAAACGTTTTTACTTTATCATACGTAGTATGACAAAGTATTGTAATCGTGTCAAAAAAAAAATTGAGATTTTAGCGGAAATATATCGTTTTGGGTCACCTGAACATGTTTCACCAAGGTACAAAAAATGTCTGTGTGTGTATGTGTGTGTGTACCCGTTTTTTGTGGCGACGATTCCGGAGAAACTACTGAAGGTATCGAGACGAAACTTCATATTTAGAAGTTTCGTGACTAAACTTAGAGCTGAAAGAAGTTTTGTCCAAAAGGGCCCAAAGGAACTCGAGGTTTACTCTTATCATTTTTCAACGATTTTGCAAATTAGCCGCCATTTCTGTAATTTCGTCAAAATAGTTAAATAATAAACTATAGTAGAAAATTTTTTATAATTTATGTCCATCCCATTTTTTGGTGTGCAACACTTAACGTACAACGCTTATTTCAAATTGAGATTAAAATAGTTCTTCTTTTTGTAAAATTAAATCATAGTAAGCGGATGCCCCTTGAACTTCCAAATTGCCCCCCTGAACACGGCTGTATCGTATGATAAAGTCATGTGCCTGGCCACATCAGATTTTTTATTTTTTATTATCACAGTGTTAATTATGTAATATGTTTTTTCAAACGTTTAAACATATTCTGAGTTTTGGCCACTGTGTGGCTCCCCAACTTATCTGAAATCACATTCTACTGATGAATTTTCTGATTTGCGACTACATTGGCACATCGTAGCGCGGCGATTTTAATGCTTTTTGACGTGCCATGATGCCGTAAGGGCGCATTTAAAGAGGTCGCCTTTATAATTTTCATTTTGCGGCAATGGTTTATTGTTATCGATTTCGGTTTCGGAATAACCAAAATGGTAACAAATTGTTTTGTCTTATACTATGCTGAGCTATCTAAGATAATTTTGACGTGTGCTACAAATTTAGCATTTGATTGATGAATAAGTAGCTGTGTAGAAAATATATACAGTATGTCCGTAAAGTAACGTATATTCTTGTTAAAAACATTATGATCATTTTTAGGGAAAATCGCTGAAAGTTTTTATTTTTTCTTAAATACCAATCCCCGATTTTTGTGGAAAATATGAAAGAGGATTTTGTTCCGATATGTGTAAAATAAATATTAACTATTTTTTTCGAGAAAAATTGCATCAAGTTTGAATTACTTCAAATTACTTGATAGATATATAAAAATAGAAGGACCCAAGAGTATCCATGGTAGCCAACCGTATTAAATAGGTTTCTAGTGTCAAAGTTTGTTATACAATGGTATTAATCAGGTTTATTAATATTATTAAGATTTATTAGTCATTGAATTTGCGTTGCTCATAATGGTGTGCTGTTCGCTCAACCTGAAATATGGTACTTTCACTACACCTTTTCCAGTTGATATTCAGAAAGTAGCAATTGTAATTCAGAACGTAATAATTGTAATTCAGAAAGTAGCAAATGTATTTCATATTAAATTAGATGTAGAAACTCTACAGTGTCTTGTATACAGTAAATGGATGACACATGACAGAATGACGAATTTTTATACCATGTACGCTTACCAAAGATAGATAACAAGAAGAATAAAAATAATTATTAAATATGGAGTTATTATTCCTTTAAATATTTGATTTTATTGATTCATTGAATATTATGGGTAATATCTGAATATTAATTGCTACTGTCCGAATATCACTTGCAATAACTGAATTGCATCTGCTACTTTCTGAATATCATTTGCAATATCTGAATAATATTTACTACTTTCTAAATATCATTTTCAGTTGCAGCTTTCTGAATATCACTTGCTACTTTCTGAATATCAACTGGAAAAGGTCAACAGCCAAATCTAGATAGACTACTGGGTACTATAAAAACATCAGGAAATGAAACTTGCTGATTTATTTTTCTCTGCGCGTACATACGAGGGATATTGGATTCTTGTGAATGCATTAACTGCGACACACATTTGATTACTATAGTGCCAGCAAGATTTTTTAATAAACATATTAGAATATAAATTGCATCGAAATAATGACGATGCGACGGGTCCAGTACATACGATCTACGCATAAAAATTATAGGAAGTTGTGTTCAGTCAGTAATGGTCATCGTTTAGTTTATCCTCGCAGGACTCGTACAGTCTGTCGTCCATAAATCGCAACGCTCCTATTTTTATTACTTAGACGCCACTTCTATAGGACCATTAAGGGCACAGAATTTTTATTGCGACGAAAAGTTCATTATTACAGGATCCAAACGCCGAAATATAGATAAAGGTGAATCATCCTTTAAATAAATCATTCTTCCCCATCTACCTTGCAAACTCTACACAAATCTTGATTCGGGAAACAAATAAATATTTAATCATTTCCGTTCATTCGGAAACGGTTTTTATACAGAAGTTATTACTTAAATTATTTATTTGTAAACTTTGAGTACTTCGTAACGTAGATGCCGCTATTTGGCGCAGTAGAAATTGATGTTAGGAAGCGAGTTCCCTTGTAACTTGCGAAAGCGCCAAGGCAACACTCTCAAGTAAGATCTTTAATCACCCTTTTAGAGCCCTGAAGCACAGTTGTTGGTATTTTATACTTCTGTAGTTATAGCTGAAATGGCTAGAGTTGAAGTTTTAGCAGTTTAAATGTTGTTTGATGCTTTTCTGTAATGCATATTTTCTCATGTACTTCCCTTAGAACGATCAAAATTTCCTCTGTTTTGTTTAAAGTTGTGTTTTATATTAAATTATATATATATATATATATATATATATATATATATATATATATATATATATATATATATATATATATATATATTTTCTCCTTTCATTCCACGCTTCTTTGTTTTAAACCTAAAATAGTACTAAAAAAGACACGCATTGCTAATTCCTGGGGCATAATGCCTATCATTTAAACTAACAAACGACTTCTGAATGTGTTCGTTTCGGTGACGACGCTCTTGCGGACGGTCGAGAGATGGCGCTACGCTGTAGCAACAGGCTAGAGGGAGAAACCGTTTGATTGATGAAGGGTTTGACCGACACTAGTCTGCTCGAACATCGCATATTTGACATTTTATCGAAAGCAGTCGCTTTTTGACGCTTTTTTTGTTTGAGCTATAAATTAAGTTTAGAGTTGATTCTGGGGAAAATTCCTTTCACGTTTAGATGAACTTGCTGGGATATTTATGACAAAATATACGTAAATTATCGATATCGTTAGAGGTTTTATCCATCACTTTTATTTACCGGGAAAACTAATTAAAGCAAACGTTTTTTTCTGTTCAATGCTTGATTCAACTTATAATTTTGACTTAAGTAATCACAATTTAAGTTTACGCCACCATTCCAGTTTTACTTTGTTATGTGGTACCTAATTATATTTATGGTAATAAATCATGTTTAAATCCATTTTGAATTGATGGAGATAAACATGTTCGATATCAACCGACATTAATTTTAATTAATTTTCTGTAACATTCTCTCTCTAAAAGCAATATTATGTGAACTGAAATATGTTTTCTCATTAATTTACTGTACACAGAGAGAAAAGAATTGCAAAATCAAATAAAAGTATTTCTTTGCGCATATTTCTTTCAAGGAAAGAATGTATGTTTGAAACAAATAAGTACTTTTAAATTAAAAAAAAGAGCTGCATAGGCTGAAAGAAATATTTTTATTGAAATTTTTCTTAAGTAAAAAGAAACAGTTTTCACTGAAAACTATTCTTTTACACCAAATGGTTTTTCAATTTCCGTAAAGTAGAAATTGCTTCTGTTTAATTGCAGAAAGCCGTTTGAATGAAATAAATATAGCTTATTTTGAAATAAAGATCAGCTTTGAGGTAAATAAATATTCTGTTTGCAATTATTTGGAAGAGAAAGACTACAGATTTCAAAACGTGCGGTTTCATTAAAAATTTTCGCTATGTCTAGTAGCGGGGATATGGCGCTAAGTTGCATTATAGAAAGCGAGCGATATTCTGGTTTCTCTTCATTTGGGAATAAGTCTGCAGTCTTTACTAAAGATTTCCGTGCAGAAAATAATCTAATGAGTCCACCATAATCTTCACGGTAGCAATATTTATCTAATTTCAAGGTAGACTGTACTGAAACTAAATTGCTTTTTTATTATATCAAAATTTGTAGTAATTTGTAAGTACTAAATTGTCAAACAGTAAAGGAAGATCTTTTTTATTTAAAAAGAACGTAGAGTTATTGAATCAAAATGTTTTTGAAAATATTATGTTATTAAATTTGAATTAATTAACATTCATACAAATATGATAACTTTGAATTTAATAAATCTTAACAAAGAAATAACTTCTTTGCGGCAACCAAGCTTTGTCTGCCACTATTTAACATCGATCTTTCTTTGACTTGAAGCAAATTCGTTTCATTCAAATTTTTTCTCTCTCTGCGTAGGTTTTATTGTTTGCTTGTCGATGTGGCATCCTAAGTAAAACTAAAAATGTTAAATTTTGGTCCTATTGATCTTCGGATCTGTGTCAGAAAACCTTTACAAAATAAAACCGATTATACGAATTGACAGTTGTCAATTTATGGTCGACCGACGCGACGCCATCATTGTAGCGGTCGCTTAACTAACTTCGCGTTTGGGAAAATTGGTAATTTTCAATCTCCGATCAGCGGTGTAGGTTGCATGCACAATAGGCCCAATTCAGTGGTGTGTAGTTGAGTTTGTTTTGTAGGGACCGCGATAAAAAATGGGACAGCAAAACGTATGGAAGGGAGCAGCGACATGTACATAATTGAATCGGATAGCAGACTTGTGTGGATAGTAGACTCTCTGGGTGTGTATACGTGTGTGTGTGTTATGTACGCTACAGTGGGCGACCACATTCCAAGAAGGCAATTTCAAACCATGAATGCAGCCATAAAAGGATGACTAACGTGCTCGCCATCGTATCCTGAAAGCTTACTTGATATATAGGTACTAGTCCTAAGTTGCAGCTTACATAAAATCATCTTCAATACTGCAATTCTCTACAGGCAAATCTGCAGTAAATTCAAGGTTTTATTTTAAATTCTCGTACGTGCACAGTGTGAATTGGTCCGTACGAAACAAAATTTGTCGGGAGTCTATTCCCAAAGATGCGGTTGAACCGCAGTGAAACAGCAGCAAGTGGGTTAAGTTCTTTGTACAGTTTTTTTTGTCAAAGTGGAATGACGGTATTAAAATGCTAAAGACCGTGAAATGTATTCCTCGCTGGATCTTGTGATTATAGAAATTCTACCACGAACAATTAAGCAGTACCGCCTGAAAAACTTTTTTTTCCAGATTCACCATCAAGGTGTACGTAATACTAGGTTTACCCAACAACGCTCACAATTTGGACCAATCTTGAAATCTCTTTTAGTAATTTTTTTTAATTACACAACCGTGAAGTCAAAAGCCAACAGTGTAGCGCTGGGTTGATGACACCAGTGGAGACTACAGTGAACCAAAAGGTAAATATTGACGAAGAAAAGACCTTGCAGCATGATGACCACCCTGTCCACCAGAGTTCAGCCCTACATTTCATTGGAAAACATAACTATATGTTATGTTAATGGACGGTTGACAACAAAAGTCTTACCAAATGTTGTTCAAATTTATTCATTCTTTATGCAATGTCATATGTCCCATTCCCTCTTTTCTCAATTGACTGCTTCCAAGAAGATTATTTACTGCGTTTCTAAAATTATATCCACAAACTACAATTTCCATTGAAATTAAGAAAAATATTCACATTCCCAAGTTCTGAAATTAACAATGTCTCTCCTTCGCCCCTTCGCGTAAGTTAAACTTTCTATTAATGCAGTAGTAAATAATGATTTGTAATCAGTTTATTGTGCAGTTTTTTAAATTGCTTTTATGTTTTAATAAACCTTAGGACATAATATGTAGTGTTATTTAAAATAATTGATGTAAGAATGAAGTGCATGTAGTGTCACTACACTCACACCAAGATAGCAGTGCAGATCCCTGTTCCTTATGTACCAAGGGACGTTAACAATGTTCGTTAGCACTATATTTTGTAAAGATTGAATGCCTTGAACATTTGTCGTTTTTTGAGGTGAAGCTCGAACCTTTCTTCTTGTCATGTTCTTTCCATCTTAACTTTGTGTCTAGGGATATACACAAATACTTCGTAAGTAGTATTTGCATACAGAACTATGGTGTTGTTTATTATGATGGGAGATATATCCTCTATCCTTTTGATGGTGAAGTTGAGGTGGACTGATGTTGACTCATTCATTTTGGTCTTCCATCTTTTGGTCACATGCCTGCTGAAGCTTTCTTCTGGATTCTTCAACGGTTGATCCCACTGCCATTATTGCAGGTCATCTGCAAATGTGGCGACTGTTACGTTCTTTAGTTGTGGCAATTTACTCGTATACAGTAAATATAGGATTGTTTCCAGGACGCTGCCCTGGGATACTCCTGGTTTTACTTCTTTTAAGGCTCAGACTATTCAGGATCAAACAGATGGACGAATCATCTGTTTGATCCTGAATAGTCTGTCAGTTACATATGAAATTAATAGCTAAACATACTTACTAAGCACACCTTATCAAAAGCTTGTACCCGACATGATAGTTTCGTAGTCTAAGCTTGGAGGATCCTACTGACAAGCTATTCTGCTTTTTTGCATGTTGTAAATGAAATGAATTGGTTGCGGCAGGCTACAAGGGCAAAAAACTAGATTAATTGAAGTTAGCCGTCAGCCGCTGATCCCGCCGTTTAAACAACGTACGACGTCCACTATGAAAAATACGTTTTTATCGGCTTTGGCAGAATGCGGCACTTGGAGAGATAACGGTTGATTTATTTTATCACAAGTTGTAACAACCTTTAATAAAAGTGACTTTATCGACCCGACTGCAAACAAAGATACACACAGATTTGTCAAATGTTGGTCTTTTTTTGCGGAATAAATTTACTATCGATGTGCTAATAGCGCCATCTGTACACGCGGGGACTATATAAGCCGTTAATTTTGAAACGCCAGCAGCGTTTATGTAGTAATTTCTGAAATGGTGTAATAATTTGCAACCTTGGTTTTGCTTAAAGTTTGACATAACCGGGGCTAAACGTGTGTGATTTGTTCAAAATGTCCGCCCTGATCTCCAAGATGGCAACATAGTAAGCGGAAAATTTTGTGTTATGCTCAAGTAAATTTAATGGTACGATGAGGATTATGTCTCGAAGTAACGACCCTCGCAGAATAAGTGCATTAAAACTGTCGTTATTACTTTTTAGAGGCTCGCTAAAATGGAGCGTCGTTATCTTTCATTAATTAATGAGGAGTTAATTTTTCCCGGCTACGATTTTTACGGCTATGAGTTAATAACTACGTGATTTCTTATCAATGGCATCTCGTAAAGAGGCGTGTAATGCTCGATGTAAACATAATTTCGACTGCAATAAACAATATTAAATTGTCATTTAAGAACGAACCAATTATTTTGAATTATTAGTTAAATTTAAAGTTTCATAACTAGAAAACGTACACTACAAATAGAATTCGCAATTTTTAATACCGTTTACACATTATAAAGTCAAAACTAATTACATTTCTGACTCAAATGGCGTTCAACGTGATTTCTGATCAAAGAAGTTCACTTCCTTACCGATCAACCAACAAACAACGAACATAACCTCGCAACTGTCAATTCTACACATACACGCCATCTTGTGTGTAACTAACAAACTACTGGCACCAAATTTCAACAAAAAATCCGATTAACCTCTTTTATTCAATTTAGCTGAGATTAACTGAATTAGGGAACATATTCACACCCCGCATTCCTTCTTGAAAAGTGAATGGGGATCTGCATTACTCAGGCTTTGTAGTAGACAACGCATTGTGGAAATTTCCCGCGAGGTGGCGTTGTCGGCAACTGGAAAACTATGCTAATACCGGGTGAATTATTTATGCTGCCTAACGGAAGAACAAACTTATTGCTCACCGCGCAGTCTACAGGGCGCTATGCGAACTAACACACAACTAAGTGTGCCAAGCCATATACGAAGTATAATTAATTAACGCAATAATTAATTTTAAACAAGCTTATTCTATATGACGAATTATTCATAACTTGTTCAGGCATACGGTAAGGCAACGCACAAAGCATCCTTACAAAAAAGGAGAATTTTTGAGTGGCTTAAAGATACTCATCGCTACTGTAATACAGGTGCTATTGGCCTCAAAAATTTGACCCCTACTCTACACTATGCTCTACTCTACTATGTACGTAGCCCTGTTGGAGATGAAAATTTATAAAAATTTTAGGTGAGCAGTTTTATTTGGCGTTGTGTATATAATATTTTGGAAGGTTCTGGTTACGAATCCAAAGTTTATCACCTATGCGTTCATCATTTTTTTGCTTATCACTTATTTTCTGATAAAAAAAAACTAAGCATTTTACAGGTCCTTTGTACTTTGTGACTGTTGGACTCGATGTGAAACCAACCCTTAATTTGAGTAATATCTTAGGCTGTCGCCAAAATCTTATAAAATCTGTCGCTAAAATCTTAACCTTCCGATAATTATACACTGAGAAGAAATCTCGTCGAAAGAGAAAAGTAACTAATGGAATTTTCTCATTATCTTAGCGATGCGAACGACGGTGAGTTTGTATAGCCCCGTGGGCGAACAAAAAAAAGGAAATATGATCGGGGTTTGTTTAATACATTCTTAATTAACATTGGGAGCTGGCCGATAACTCAATTTCGAAACAATTTGGCCCTTCCTTTATACAGGGTGTCTCACGGAACGGGTTTGTTTTAATTTTCTGACGTTTCACTTACTTGACATCTTTTAAACATTGTTACGGTATTATATTCCATCTGGACTTTCAATCTAAAATACTTTCAGCTCCACTGCCATTTGCGGTCACTGGTAGTCGACATCAACATTGCTATTTTAAATTCAATTATAATATATTTTTTTATAGTAAATTTGAATTGTGCGCATGAAAATGCATCGATTTTTATCTGAGTTTCCTATACCCAAATGTCACCGTTTTTTACTTTATCATACGTAGTATGACAAAGTATTGTAATCGTGTCGAAAAAAAAATTGAGATTTTAGCGGAAATAGGTCTTTTTGGGCCCCCTGAACATTTTTGACCAAGGTACAAAAAAATGTCTGTGTGTGTGTGTGTGTACGTGTGTGTGTACCCGTTTTTTGTGGCGACGATTCCGGAGAAACTACTGAAGGTATCGAGACGAAACTTCATATTTAGAAGTTTCGTGACTAAACTTAGAGCTGGAAGAAGTTTTGTCCAAAAGGGCCCAAAGGAACTCGAGGTTTACTCTTATCATTTTTCAACGATTTTGCAAATCAGCCGCTATTTCTGTAATTTCGTCAAAATAGTTGAATAATAAACTATAGTAGAGAAAATTTTGTATAATTTATGTCCATTCCATTTTTTGGAAAAAAAAATTAAATCATAGTAAGCGGATGCCCCTTGAACTTCCAAATTGCCCCCCCTGAACACGGCTGTATCGTATGATAAAGTCATGTGCCTGGCCACATCAGATTTTTTTTATTATTATGATTTTTCTATGATTTTTATTGTTTTCGGGGTGAATGTTGAATATCTCAGAAAAGATAACACTTTCATATTTGGTAGGCAGAGACTATAAGGGCGTACCATTAGAAAGGTGACTATTCTTACATTATATCTTATACAGGCTGTTCAGAATGTAAAAATCCATTTGGACATTTTCAAATATCAAAAGGTCTTTTTTGAGAAAGAGATTTGTTTTCTCTATCAATGGATATTAGGGTATACGGATGCGCAATTGTAAGCTATTCGAAAGGTGATATTGTAAATATATTGACAATTCATGAAACGTAATACAAAATTGTGGAAACCACATGACATACATTTAATGAGAGAAATTAAGGTGTACCGCCATCAAGAAGACGCTATTTAGAAAAGTAGATAATTGTTTTGTTGCCATAAGAATAAAAGTAGAAGATTAATTTCAACCAATTCTTATGATACTGTTATATTACAAAATGTTCTATGTGGTTCTAAACATGTAAGTAGTTTAATAAAGGTAGCGGTTGCGTTGTCAGCAAACGACAATAAGCAGCAAAGAGATAATTGTCAAAACGAATTTCACAGCTTGCTGTAAGAATTTCCACATAAAAGGAATTGATCATGTAAAAGTCAAAATATACTTCTTTAAACACGTACTTTGCGTCATAGAAAATACTTTAGCATTATACACGCACACACATACATATATAGATACATACATACATTCCAGAAATCATTGCAATCGAGTCAGGGGACCCCAAAACGCGTGTTCTCACTGAAATGCCGAAACAAAATTTTCCGTCGATTACTTTCCTTCTAGGTACTAGTCGGCAAGTAATAGTAGACTCTAGTACAGATGAAAATACTCACGTCAAAACAGTTGACAAACTTAATATTTAGGTAATGGATTTAAACTTACTTTTGCACTGTTAACTGTACATCACAAAGTTTTAAACGCTGACATTCACATTCATTTTTCGCTGGCAGGCAAAACTCGCACAAAAGTTTTGGTCTTATATCACTAATCTGTGGGAAACAGCGCTCCATCTGAACGCAGTCGACGTAATTGTTCTGGTCGTGATTCTGAACTTGGGGGTTGAATTAAAACCTCTTAAATAGCGACGATATCTCTATACTATAGTATTTTTCATCGTTAAAAGTTTGTTCTAATTTTGTTACAACGGAGAGATTTACAGCACTTGGTTATAGCTTTACCAAAGCTAAAATTCTTCCTTCTCTCTATGCTTGACTATCTGAATTCCGTATAATAATAATTTGTAATAATCTTGCTGTGCATCTGGTGTTTATTTGGCAGTTGGGAGATTTTGTGTGCAAAGTTGGTAATATCAAGTTTGGTTTGCATACAGTTTGAAAGCACCACACAATTTACATAAGCGCAATGAAAATTTATTATGTTATTGTAATATATTTGTTACTTGTAGTAACAGTCCTCAAAATTATTAATCTTTCTTTAGCGTAGTCTGTACAGTTTTAAACAAGGTTTTAAATCGTTATTTTTCCATTCCGGCCTTCGTTCCGGTTCAACCCGAAATATATATATTATATCTGTTCAGTTGCGATTTTTGTTCCGGCAAAAATAACGTTTTTTTTGCGATTTTTTGGTTCGGTTCCGGATAAAACTAAGTTTATTTCTTATTGTAAAAAGCACATATTAAAAGAACATTAAAATTTATTTAACAAAACTATACTCAGCAAAAAAAAACACCCACTGAAAAATTTCACAAATTTTTATATGCTAAACCGTATTCACATTTTTTCACTTCAAATACGTATGAAATATGGGTTACGTTATATCTCTCAAGAATCGTTTTGACAGCATTATATAAAGTAAGCAAATTCGCGAGTTTTTTCTTCGCCTTTCCGCCTACTTCTTTCACTAACCGTACATTATAGTTCTTTCTGAAGAGCGTGAAAAATCTTACGAAATATCCTTGCTCGTGCATGCAAAAATACTTTCGTACTGCCTAGGCCGGAAAGCCCAAAAATTACCAGCCATTCTTGCCTGCATTGAGGGTCTATTCGGCTTCCAGTATATTTTTCCACATGCCTTTTTTCAACGTACGCTTTTCGCTTATTAAAAAAGCTTTTTTGCTAGCATTCATATACGCTATTATTAATTTTTTTATTTAGTAATATTTTGCTAAAAAATACTAAAGTTATCGGATCAACATCTGCCAAATTTCCAGGAAGGCTTTTTTTGGTGCTGAGTAAACGTAACAAAAATAATATAGAAGTAAGTTTTAACCAACTTTAAAATGGATCACGCCGAATGACAAAACATCGCATCGCCACGAAAACAAGAACCGCAAAAACAACGAGAAACTGTCTAGCTTCCTGCTAGAAAGTATTTATTTTCGCGGCACGGCTGGAGGGCCGCGGGTGTAATTACGGACGGGTGAGCCTTCACTTTTAGAGAGACTTTTAGAAAATTCAAACTACGACCACACTCACTTGTCACCGGGCAACATTTTGAAATAATAGTTTTAGCGGGGGGAGGGCACCACATGTGGTCCTGCAATCTGTGCTAGTGAGATTGCGCTATTTTGTTCAAGAAGGGCAAAAAATATTGCATTTCACATGTGTTGTTTCGTAAGACCACGTAGAACAATATCTTTTATTCTAACTTTGTTTTTCTTTGGACAAAGTTTGGTATATTTAATGGCCAAGATTTGAAATAAATGTAGCTCGGAAAGCATTTGATGGACGATCTTAGAATTTTCTGTAGGGAAACTTACGTTGAGATAAGATAAGAGAAAAAAGGAGGATCAATTTTTCTTTTCCAATCAAGAAAAAGCAATTTCATAAAACATTACGACCGACGAAGTTTATTTTTTAAATGGTTCAGTCTCAGAATCTCATTTTCTGGATTGTCAAATCAGTTTCGAGTTACTTGTCAGTTAACGCTTGAGAAAAAACTTTTTTTTTGTGGCTTAGGCACTTTTACTAGCGCTAAATTTGCCCTCTCTACCCTAAATTTGTACCCTATATATTTTCCTTCATCCCCGCAGGCAATGGAACCATCCCGATAGATTATAACGACAGAAAGAAAAATAAGTACCATATAATACCGACTCACACCGAAGCTTTTCTACTCTTTTCCGTTTTTATGGTACCTTATGTGATAAGAACGAGAATGGGCCTTTTCATACAGTCCGTACGAAAGAAAATCCGAACGAACGGTTCCATTGTCAAAATAGATATTTTGCCCTTTCAAAGCAAAGTGTGTCTAATCCAATCGCGTGATATGGATGAATCGGACAGTACCAGATGTAAAATTCTCCTGATGTAAAGACCTCGCCCTCGGTGCTCTAAAATGCACTACTTTGCGAATAAAACGAGAAACACCGCCTTATGATTAAATATTCTGGGTAACCTGTGACTATGGGAAAACCAATACCATTTTTGAAATCAGCGCCGCCCAATAGATAAGCATGACTGCATAGTGAATGACCATATTACAGCTCCGCTCTTAGTAGAGAGCGTAGATGTATGTACTCCTAGGTTATAATTGGCAGGAGTTAAACTGAGTTAATATGCGATAACTTGACTATGATCCTTTTTTTCCACAGACTGTCATTGTATTAAACTTATACCATCAACACATCAGGTTAGGTAAAAGCGGGTAAAATACCAACAAATTTGTCTGTAAGTTAACGAAGGAACCCTCAAAATTCATCTAACTTAAGATGTGTATATGTGCGTGTATTTGTCATTAGTTTATTAACTTGCAAAGTTATTAATTAATCATTAATCAATTATTTTGTCTAAACAGTAAAGCTAACAAAATACCGAGCATATTACCCAAACCAAACACTATAGTAGATAGGCACATTTGAACAGGGTTATCTTGCGCCCTTTTCACAAAGTATCGTGTTATCCTAGAGCAGAAATTTCGGGTTTCGGACTATGTCCCATCCCTTCGAACAAGGACACAATTAAGTGTAATTGATCATTAAGAGCTCCAGCAGATTTTGCTGGACAGGCGGCGCCTTGCGACCACCGCCTCCTACTAATCCCATTAAGGTGTACATACGTCTTAAGCCGCCGCGGGCAGCCCCTGTTTGCAAATAATTCAGATCATCGCCGTAGGGGTAGGGTAAAATTACAGACGTTTGTTTGGTTATTTGTTGAGGAAGGAATGAGTTTGCAGGGAGTGTTCCTTTTGTGAGATTGTAGGATTATCAACGGGGATATTCTTATTAGATTATTAGCGGAAAAAATGAGGGATGAAAGTCGGTGGAAGGGTGAAAATTGTTAATTGAATTAGATTTTTTGGGAAGTTCATAGTTAAGAGGTTATTTGTAGTGACATTATCGAAATAAGTACTTAAATTTGTGAAGAGGTAATTCTGTATTAGGAAAAATCGAGAAATAACAGAACCGAGACGAAATACAGTCTGCCTTTCAATCGTCATTCCCAATCACGTTGTTCTGCTATTTTACTGAGTCATGGGCTGTCTGTCACAATAAAGCCATATTGTCTTTAGAAATTCAAAACATTTCAATATTGGAGATGTTTTTCTTTTGCAGATTTTAGAATTATAAGGGTACATTATGCCACAACCTATATATTATGTACATTATTTTGAAATAATGCATCAATTAATTAAGCTGCTATCATTATTTTGTATAGCTTATCAGACTGCATGAACAACTACGCTTTATTTTAGCAGATAAACCTCATAATATTGGCTTTCTCTGCGTACAAGTTTAGATGACATTCAGACATTTTAAGAATACATTAAAAAACAATCTTCGTCTCTTGATTTGTTGTTGAACGTCTCTTGTTGAATTATTGAACACTACACACAATTCAACTCGAAATAAAACAACCCTTAACTAAACAATGTTAAAGAAATATTTGCGCTACGTTTTACTTCTTTAGTTGTCATATTCCCAAAAAATAGGAATATTAAATACACAAATTTAGAAGTGATGTTTTCCGAAAATACTGAGCAAGGCAGATTTTTTTTGTATAGAACTAACCCAGGCATTTTTGATCTCCAATACCTTTTGTATCTTTCTGGATTTTCATGATGACTGATGAAACCAATATGATTGTGCTGCTAATTAGTTGGGTTTTAAAATTTAGTAATTAACTACTTGACCAATGTCCTTAATTGTTCCACATGGTGTTCCAAACTTAAACCTCGACCACATCATGTGGGTTACACCGATCAAATGAATGGTAAACATAATTATTTTAAAAGTTATGTTAGCTAGACATAATAATGAATAAAACTGAAGAATTTGTCTATAATTTGCTGAAAGAACATAAAAAACGCCAAAGATGACGAAAGTTATTGGAGACCAAAATGTCTCAAATAATTAGGTGAGCGTTTGTACTTTTTAATTACTACAATTATTCCTTAAAAACTGTTTGTTTTTGCTGGTTTGAAATGAGAGGTTAATTAAATTGACCACAACTAGCCTTAATTCTAATTTGAAAATTTTTCAGAAAAGTTCTGGCGTAACAAGCGGTATACGAATAAACACAAAGTCCTCTTTCATAAACAACATCAAGTCCACGTACGTTTACGTTGCATATACTCCACTTCGTAAAAAAATTCATATATCTAAATATTATTTAGATGAATTTCATCATTTTAATTACTAGCCCCAATCTCACTAGAAGGAACCTTAAAATATTAGTATCAAAATGTATCCCTCATATTTTCACAAATACAAGAACATCTTAGGGCAAATAGCAAGCAATCCTCAACAGTTTTAAAAATGGCAATTACATAAAATTTGTATAGTCGATTACCTCACCTGAAAATTACGGATGCAAATTGTACAACTGCTGTACTATAGAACTGGTAACATGGTAAAATTGTTCCCCAGCTTTTTTTATTACCTTTTTGCAGTTAATTTGCACCAGTTAAAATTCCAATTTAATTTTCCCTTTTAACAGCTGCGCACTCTACATATGTACGTCCACATTGTCACTGTCAGTACGAGCGCCAAATAAAAAAGTCCACGTAAAATTGACTCTAGTCATTTGACAATGGATAATTACGTTCAATTTGCGACATGGAAACTACAGTTTGTGAATATATCATGTATTTTAACCCTAAAATAGTTAAATATTTAAAAAATACGTATCCAACATTTAGTTCAGCGATACCAAAAGATACCGTCTTCCCCGAGGGGGGGCGTTTTGTTGGGTTGTAATCATTAAGTGATCTCAAACTAAAAATATCTTTCAAAACTGAAAGAACACCACTAAAAGTTGGCCATATTGACTAAGTATCTATGTATATGCTTATACAGTTCATTGTATATTTTCCTAATTCGAATTATTTTCTTTTTCCAGTTACCAAATTTATCCGCATTGGAATCGCCGATAAGAATGACAATCCCCTTTATTTCGACAAGGCACTATACGAGGCAGAAGTGGACGAAAATGAAGACATACAACATACCGTCCTCACAGTTACCGCCAAAGATCACGATGAGTGTAAGTAAATTGAATGTTTTTATCCCAACCCTGGCACAGCAAGTTTTCTGAATATTAAGCTTATATTCGCCTTGTGTGGTACAGTCGTTCAACAAATAAATATTGTACTTACAAATGATTTTCTTTCGACTTTCTACATATTTACAAGGTAAGAGTTTGAGATTGTACGGTTGAATGGGTAAACCAGCACTAAGCAGATTATGTTATGTCGTAAATCGTTTTAGTAACGGACAGGAAACAGGTTGAAATGGGAGATTTTGTCAAATGGATGAGACTAGTGCTACGTTGTATGATATATCATAACATAAATTGGCCGTATTTCATAGTAAATAAGGAACAAAGTGTTTCGGGCTCTGCGCTTCTGAAGCTTCAACATTAAATATTAAGCTCCGTGCTCATCTGCCACAAGGAATTATGCCAAGATTTACCTGGATAGTACTAAGCCAGAAATATTAGTCAATATTTCGCTAATGTGTCTCTTAGTTTCATAGTCTTTTAGGGTACGTCCAGATGAGCGACTTTTTGTAACGTGACAATCGTGACGCCAGAAACGACGACAATCCTTGTGATATGTCGAAGAAGAAAATCGGCATGTGAGACGATGTTGAGAGCAAGGCTTATTAGAGAATGTGTATTTATACCCATACAAAATTATGGTTTGCCAATGAAAACTTGGTCGTAGATTTTGTCGTCTTTTTTTGTTTTAATTTCAGGAATTGTAAGGTGTTTATTTCTGTAAAGATCTGAAACAGTCCAGCAACAACTTTACCGTTTTTTTGGACTTCTTCTTTTAAACCTGATTTAAACTGCCTATATAAAATACCACCGTCTTTTTTTTTCTTGTGATACAAGTCGTCATAAGATATATTTTGTAATAATAACTACACCGCATGTTAATTCGGACAATCATCCTTACATCGTGTTGAAAAAATCGTCACAATCTGTCAAAAAATCCTCGACTTTCGGAAGATGAATCCTAAATCTACAAAGTTTCAGTTAAAATTTAAATACAGAATAGTAAGTTTCAATAAATACCTAATTAATATATGGGACCTTAGCACCATGTTTGGTCTTGCTCTGAACTTTGTTGTTTACTATAACAGCAAATACATTTTTACATTTGGAGGAACCATTAATATCGCTCCTGAAAGAAAGAATGTCGGTATGATTAAAAGCAACATTAAATTTGCAAGGAAAATTTGTATTTTCCTTTTATGTAATATTTAATCATGATTTGTACTCTCAATAAATTCAGCTTATCCACAATACCCCCAACTCCGCATCTGCATGACAACAAGTTTTCATCCCAGAAAAAGCACACAAAACCATAAAAATGTGCTGAAATTTCTCTGTTTAATTTCACTTTGATAAAAAGTCAAGTAAAACTGGCGTGGGATCAAAGGAATTTTGCATGCTGAATCTAACCCGAAGGAAGAGATTAAATCAAAGGAAAATCCCCATTTTTCGAAAGCTTCGACATAACATTATATTACCATACGTATATTGGCCCTTGGGTAGGTATTCTTCGGATCGATTAACGGCCATTCGTATCGCAGCAGGGCCTGCAGGGGACAGTGTCTGACTTTTCGTGTACGTATGTTGGATAAATTAGTTTAGAAGGGATATCTTAACAAAAAGTGGCTTGAAATCATTGGTAACGTTGAAATAAGGGAAGAAATCATCCTCATCTCGAAAAAACTGATGTACGAATTTATTGGCTCGGCAACAGAACAAAGGGTCAGGAGCTCCATTCTTGACACTTCCCTAAGTCTTCCTCTCGTATTTATGTTATTGTGATCGCTTCCTATCCTTCACCACTGTCCATGGAACCTTACACGCTTATTTTCATTCGCTCAACAACCAGCGCTTTTAACATGCTGCTTTAGTAATGGCGGATGACAGTTTCGAAAAGTGTAACTTTCAAGAGATTTTGTAATTGACTAAGTTGAAGTGATAATGTGTGCTTTGAAGTTAAGCAACTAATCCTTCACTCGCTAAATGTGTCTTTGCCACATAACCATTCGATAACTACAGCGAAGGGTTGTCAAGAAACTATTCGCTATGGTAGTGGTGTTCGCATTGAAACGGGAGTGGTCTCAAGAATAGCAGCCCATATCTCCACGAACGAAGGTCAATAAAATTTTAGGGTGTCCAGTCACCCTACTCTAACCGCGAGCGGTCTCGGCTTTTCACTTCGGCTACTTTCTCTTTTTTCACCACGTTCCCGGGTAAACAGGACCTTCTAGGCGATCGGAAGTGGGCCTCGGATCCTTAATGACGAAGACCACCCAATATAGTCAGTTGAGTGATTACGCGCTCTATCGACCCTTAGAATTTGCTCAAAATCTTTTTATTAGTATTTCGCAGATCGGGCGTGAACAGTTTTACCCTTCCTCTTCATATCGGCTAATTTATGGGGTAGATGTGTTAGAAATTTCTATCATATTTGCCACGGAGAATGTGGGAAGAAAGGGCATACATTATTTCAAGTTCTATCCATAGTCTCATATATATCCTTAACTTCGAATTGGATGTTGTTTTTTCTCAATTGCTGACATAATAAACCCAAATCTTGAATGGTCAGAGTAAAGAGCAATACGTAGACTCCGTGCTGCGTGCTGAACGGTACACCGTACTGAAAGTTCCCCCACTTCAGAATCACCGTTATGTCGACGGTGTGTCAAAGAATTTGCTTAAACGTGTGAAAAGTATATATTATTTAATCTTTTCAATAGTTTTGGGGACGTTGAGTTCGAATCGGATATCAGATTCTCAAAATTCAAAATGGAGGAGCCAACATGTCGTAAAAAAACATAAAAGTCTTTTGATTAATATGAAATTTAGTTAGTACAATATTTTTACCTTCTCAATTAAAAATCTGTCGTCAAATTAAAATATCTGGGGTGGCCCTCACGTTACTTTCCGACTACATCGTTGACACAATAAAGTGCAATAATGTGTCTAAACCCTTTTGCAATTATTCAATTTTTCCTAAAGTCAGTTTCTAGGATACAATGACATTTGTCACGATGATATTTAATGGTATAGTAAATATAACTGGATGTATTATCTTACTCTACAACAAATATGAAATGAATGATACAACATTCCATTTAAGAGGACAAAGTTGATGTCGATTTCCGGTGACCGAAAATGGCAGTTGAGGTGAAAGTATTTTAGTTTAACATATCGAACACAACATCATTCAAAAGTTTCAAACATAAGTGGAAAGTTAGAAACTTATAACAGACCAATTGCGAGAGACAAACTGATGTCATTTATATTGGAACCTGACGATAAGATAAAACAACTTAAGGTTTTATATTATATGAATGGTAAACTGCAATTATGGCATTTAATTATGAATAACTACTGCCTATATCGCCTTTTTCTCTGTTTTACGAATAGTTATGTGTCTTATACGCTACAACATTTCTTTCTGATGGAAGTTATTTCACAACTCAACATACAAATTGCATTTTGTCACAATATTGCTTACACTGTCTAAAAGATGAAGGTTTTACCCAATATGTAATGTGCATGGTTCAGCAGGATCACAGAACAGCAGGACATTTTCTCTCATTAAAATTAGATCAAGCACGTATTTTTGTGTTTTACGTGAAGATTGGTACCTTATCTACGTAATGGAGTATTTTTATTATCCAAGGATTTGACCACGTTTTGGGGGATGTTTGCCATAGTACGTCATGTGGCACGGCATGCGGCACTAAGTTCGTAATAAACGCTACTTTATTGAAGCAAATTCACCCCGAAACATACTAACACCGAACGTGTTCTGTTACAGCCTCCCGTATTCGATATGAGATCACGAGCGGTAACATAGGGGGCGCTTTCGCCGTCAAGAACATGACTGGCGCCATCTATGTAGCCGGAGCCTTGGACTACGAAACTAGGAAACGGGTGAGTACACACATCATACAACATCATACTGAACTACACCTGTATAGAAATTGATATGTAAACGATACACAACACTGGTTGAATTTCATATGGAGATGTAAATATTATACTCAAGTTACGCACGTCTGCCAGTTATAAGTAAGCGGAACTCTTCTGCTTTCAACGTGTTATGTAACATTACTATTCGTAACATACCACTCGTATAGTAATATATTTATTTATGAATATGTAATGTAGCGAGAACAAAACTGAAAAAAGACTTTTGATTAGGACTTATTTTTTCTATTTTCTGCTCTCCACTATGTACGCAGCTGAAGAAGACCAATATGTGATTAACAACATAACTAGCCTTCTCCTCTCTTGAAACATGAAAATTTTCGTGCAAATTCAATCATTTCCAATTAGGAAATGGATTGCTGTATTAATTATATCCGTTCTTGTTTCTCCCGCTGCTCGCTTATAGTACGAGTTGAGATTAGCCGCTTCTGATAGCCTGAAAGAAAACTACACTACGGTGGTAGTCCACGTGAAGGATGTGAACGACAATCCTCCGGCTTTCGAGAGGTCGACGTACCGAACGCAAATCACTGAGGAGGACGACCGCAATCTACCGAAACGAGTCCTACAGGCGGGTGACTTGCATGACCTCTCAAGACTTTCGTTTCTTCTCTTCTCGTCCTGTTTTGCCTCCTTCATTTCTTTAGTTTATTTTCTTGTGTGCGCTGCACTTCTCCTTAGGATGTTGATTTATTTTTTCTTTGTTTGTTGAATGTTATGCTTGCCCTATTACACGAGATCTGGTTATTATTCATTGCTTGTGTGGATCTATATCTGGTATGATGCATGACTTGTGGTCGATTTAGTCAGGCACCGTAAGAACTCCTTAAAAGCCTTACAGACGTTGCACATAGGGGCAAAAATGACCTTTCAGGGACAAAATTCTGTAACTTTGTCATTTTTTAGATGAATTCTTATAAAATTTTGTGTGCATAACGTAACAACTAAGGTTTAATCTGAGTAAAAAAAAACATTAAAATGTTAATAATTTATTTATTATAAAATAACAAACAAGAATCCTTTATTATGCTCTATGTATTTAATACAAAATTCCATTTTCAAATAACCAATCAGTTTTTACACATGTATGTCAAATAGACGTCAAACATTTAAACATTACATCTAATAGGTATAATAAGTCATATACTCCAGGACATTCCAAGTTTTGCGAGCAAATGTTGAAATATCAAGTTTTCCAAATGTTAGTATTGTATAAAAGTACGGCAAATAATGAATTCTTGCTACTAAAGATACATTTGCTTATTATAGAATTTTTCAATTTTAGCATAGACTTGCACCCCCGCGCAGAATATACCTATGGCATTCTGTAGCTAGATAAAAAAGCTATCAAACGTAGTATGTTAGACGTTGGAGGCAAATGGAGGCAAAGATCAAAAGCTTAGTCAAGTTTTTTTTTACTACATATTTTGAACATGGTCATGGAAAATATTTTATTAGTATTAGTAATTAAGAGTATTAGAAATTAAGAAAAGCATTTTTGAAATGTAGATGTAATGCTCTTTCCAGTGATGTATAATACGTTAAGAAAAGTGATGCATACATAACAGTAAATCACTACTTGTGTGGGGTATGCGCGCAGTAATTTTTTGCTAGTAACCAATAAGGTCAACTTTAACGTCGTGTAGAATAACAACAAGACCTTCAAATAAAAAAACAGTTTGGGCAAGTCAAACTTCAATCTATCTACTTTATTATAAAAATAATTTCTACTTTGTAGGAGGTAGTTGGTGAAAACCATTTTTGTCCCTCCCGTATACAGCGGGGTCTCACTGTGCGTTGTGGCAAAGTAAACATTCCCTACCACAGCAAATGTGTGGGTATAAAAACAACAAGAATGTTTTCAAGTTGTTCCTGATGTACCAATAAATAATGAAGCACTATATCACCGGCGACTCCACCATTTAATGCTTATCGAATCCGTTCGATTACCGCGCAGATGTAATGTAAAATTACACAACTTGGAATATTGTTTACAGTTAATTTAGTGTCATATTTCGTAATACATACTATTTTATGGGATTTTTTATTCTGCACATTCAAATATTTATTTGTATAAATGTGTACATTTTCTTTGAATAAATAAGAAAATACATACTTCCATAATATGTTCTAAATGTTTCGAAGCATAACTAAAAAGTAAAACTCGTAGTTTAGAATATATATTCTAGGTCGATTTTTGTGAAGAATCTATTTATATGACTGGCACCTGGACCATCATTTTCCTCAGAAATCTGAAAGGATAGACACATTGTGTCATAGAATCGGCTTTACTCCTGATAAATTTTACCTACCATCAAAGTAGCAGTTTTAACATCCGTGCCTGGTAATAAACCAACACAACTTTGACTTACCTCACTATCCCAATGCACTTTTCTACACAAAACAGTATACTACACCCAAATTAAAACCCAAACAAAGCGGTTGGTCGTAACGTGTTCACTTTATGACTTTTGGCCGACTTCGACATAGAACAGTAAGGTACACTATATATTTGCTGTAGCAACAACAAAGTACGTTGTAGTTTGTGTTTATTTTTAAACAAACAAGTGTTTTTACTTTCCGACTAGTATCCTAGAAGGAAAGTATTATGATCGACGGAAAAATCGGGTTTTTAGTTGAAATAATCGTTTTGGAAAATTTTGCATCGTAAAATTACAATAAACACAGTGTGAAATGTTTGCACAGAATATATACTATAAAAGCGCAGCCCTGTCGTATGGAACATTATGCACAGTGTGACTAGTGTAGAGAAACAAATATCTGTAAGTTTATGAATAACGACGTTTTTTGTAAAACAATGAAAAGTAGTTTCATTATTCCCAAATTGTAACAAAAACCTCCGTCGGCATTAAACAGTTGTACGTGTAGAGTGAAATTCATACAAAGCGACAAATCAATACTAGGCAACAAATTCCAATAACAACTGGATCGTTAGCGTACGTATTCATTACAACATGTGTGCTGCTTACAATTCAGTTCATCAAAACCAACATCAAAACCATTCCCTGTGTAACCAGTCCCCGCTGTAACGTAAACATTTGCCGAAACTTTCTCAAACAAAATTTGTATTTTGTCATTGCGTCATGGTTTTGCATATTTGTCACTATCCATCATTATATCCAATTCTTACCTAGATCGCAATGCCCAACAGCCCAAACACTCACTGTTCATTATTTAATTTAAAACTTCCACGACGTGTCGTGAATTCGGGCTAATGTCTGAGTATTTCATATGTTTACCGCTCGTCTCCTCGTAAATATGTGCTAGGTAAAGTTTGTTCGAAAATTCAAGCATTAATTTTACGGCGATTTAGAGACCACTTAAACTTAGCCAAAATCTGCACTAAAAGCGGAAATATTGTCGCAGTTTTGCTCAGGAAGAGTTGTTAAAATGTTTACCTCACTTCAACGATCTTCTTTATTCATGGTGTTCGTAAACTAGCACGCATGAATTTATAACGTGCTACTTTAAGTTAACTATCTGTTGAGTTTTGGCAAAATATATACCGTATATACATCATATAACTAACACCTGGAATGTAAAAATGACGCTAAGGATAATTAAAATTATTAATGAGCGCAGTTCGATATCTCGGAAACTAATGAATCAGCTCTAAGATAATTAATCAACGGTAAAATGGATCGAAACTCGCTCAGCTTTAACTGGTCGTCCTTCAATCAACCCAGAAGTAAGTCATTCCTTTCTACTGTTACACTCTCCCATTCATTTTTGTTTTGTTAAGCATGAGCTTTATTTGATTCGACTAGAACTTTAAACATCTAGTTTTCTAGCAAACCTATGCACTAATAATATATTTAATCCAAACAGGTTGCAGCAACGGACGGCGACATAGATAGGCTACCGAATATAGTCTACTTCTTGACGGGACGTGGTATAGATCCCGACAATCCTGCCAACAGCAAATTTGACATAAACAGAACCAACGGCGAGATATTTGTTTTGAAGGTACGAGCAGTTTTTGCGATTTCTTAGTTTTCACTCCTTGAGGAAAGCATTTTCCTGTGTGATTGTTGCTCAGGTTCTTGAACTGTTCTGGGATTTATGAAACGCAGTCGCACCCATAGAACATTTTACCAATTCCAGGACATTTGTGGTATGGGATTCAGCCCGACTGCCCACAGTCTAATTAGATTTATTTACGGAAATGTATAGAATCATTTCTCAGAGGCTGTTTAATTGTGATTGACACGTTCTGGCCGACCAATAGGCGGCGCCACTTCTTACGTGAACGAGGGACGCAACGTTAAGTACACGATTCCTCAATCTCCGCTCGAACAACGTTGTTAATGGTTGACCAACCGCTGACTGTACCCGTGTCTGAAATGAAGACTAACGAATCGTACAACACCGCAAAGCTTGTCAGACGTGATTTATTATTGAGAAGTCGTTTATAGCGTTACATGGTCTTGATTGATAGAAAGTGTATTACTGACTTAAATAGTTAAATACTAATGTGAGAAAGAAGTCGTATGAAATTGAAAATAATTGTTGACTAAGAAGTTCATGACTAACGACGTTTAAGGTAAGACGTTGGAAACATATGTATTTGGACGACAAAGGACTTTAGCACAAAAATTTAGTGGGACTTGCTTCTCTATTCCCTTTGCCCTTAGGCCACAACAAGTAATAAACATGTGCAGACAGTTCAATTAGATACATGTTTTCAGTTTGGCCTGGTGGTTTCGAAGATTTTGAACACAAACATATAAAAAGTAGTACTTCTTTTATCGTCACTTTTATCCACAAAACTCATCGTACTTACCCATTACCATTCTTCTACCATTTTCCAGCCTTTGAATCGAGATCAACCCAACGGTCGTCCACAATGGAGATTTACAGTCTTCGCCCAAGACGAAGGTGGCGAGGGCTTGGTAGGTTACGCTGATGTCCAAGTCAACCTCAAGGACATTAACGACAATGCTCCGATCTTCCCTCAAGGGGTCTACTTCGGAAACGTGACCGAAAACGGAACAGCCGGGATTATGGTGATGCCTATGACAGCTGTAGACTATGACGATCCATCGGAAGGAACCAACGCCCGTTTGATCTACTCCATTGAGAAGAACGTCATCGACGAAGAGACGGGATCTCCAATCTTCGAGATCGAACCCGATACGGGTATCATCAAAACGGCTGTGTGTTGTTTGGACCGTGAAAGGACACCGGATTATTCGATCCAAGTGGTTGCCGTGGACGGTGGTGGTTTGAAAGGGACGGGTACGGCTTCTATAAGAGTGAAAGACATTAACGATATGCCGCCTCAGTTTACCAAGGAAGAGTGGTTCACCGAAGTTGACGAAACGGATGGTGCGTCTCTACCAGAGATGCCTATCCTGACGGTTACAGTGCATGATGAGGATGAGATTAATAACTTCCAGTACAAAGTGATTGAAAATAGTGGTTACGGTGCGGATAAGTTTACTATGGTGCGTAACAATGACGGTACGGGTTCCTTAAAAATAGTGCAACCTCTAGACTACGAGGATCTACTACAGCGCAACGGCTTTAGGTTTAGAATCCAGGTCAACGATAAAGGCGAGGAGAATGATAGCGACAAATATCACGTGGCTTACGCGTGGGTTGTCGTAAAACTCCGCGACATCAACGACAACAAACCTCAGTTCGACCGTCCAAACATCGAGGTGTCAGTTTTTGAGAACGCTGAAGTTGAAAAAACCCTCAAAACGTTCAAAGCAACCGACCCTGACCAAGGCGGTAAGAGCAAAGTATCATACGCAATAGACAGAGCCTCGGATCGGAAGCGGCAGTTCTCCATAAACCAGGAAGGCACCGTCAGCATTCAAAGGTCCTTAGATCGAGAGGATAATCCCAGGCATCAAGTGAAAATCTTGGCTATTGATGATGGCGCTCCGCCGAAAACTGCCACCGCAACTCTGACCGTGATCGTTCAGGATATCAATGATAACGCGCCGAGCTTCCTCAAGGACTACCAACCTGTCCTCCCAGAGGATGTCCCACCAGGGGAAGTCGTGGAAATCCTGGCTAGTGATAATGATGATAGGTCTAAGGGCAACGGCCCTCCGTTCCAGTTCCGGTTGGACCCTGCTGCCGACGATATCATCAGAGCTTCCTTCAAGGTGGAACAGGATCAAAGTAAGTAGTCTTTTATATTCTTGTCATCTATTATTACCGCGTAATACTCTTTACAGACGGGCCTAATGGTGACGGTATGGCGATTGTTTCATCTTTGAGGTCTTTCGATCGCGAACTACAAAAGGAATACCTAATTCCAATCGTGATTAAGGATCATGGTAATCCGGCCATGACAGGCACTAGCACGTTAACTATAGCAATCGGTGATGTCAACGACAATAAAATGCAGCATGGCTCAAAGGTGATATACGTGTATAATTACCAAGGCCAAGCGCCGGAAACTGAAATTGGTCGAGTTTACGTTTACGATCTTGACGATTGGGATCTTCCTGATAAGAAATTCTATTGGGAAACGACTGAACATCCCAGGTTTAAACTAAATGAAAATACAGGCATGATATCGATGAGACATGGGACTCGAGAAGGGAAATATTATTTGAAATTCAAAGTGTATGATTGGAAGCATTCGCAGACGGACGTGCCGGCTGACGTCACAGTCATCGTCAGTGAAATTCCACACGAGGCCGTGGTCAACTCAGGTTCTGTGAGGATATCAGGTCTAACCGATGAGGACTTCATCAGAATATGGAACTATAAGACTGAGAGTTCATCAAAATCTAAAGCGGAGAAGTTCAAGGAGAAGATAGCGGATTTATTGGACATCAAAAGGGACAACGTTAATGTCTTCAGTGTACAACTGAGAAGGAAACATCCTCCAGTAACCGACATAAGATTCTCCGCCAACGGTCCTTCATATTACAAACCAGTTCACTTGAATGGTCTTATCCTTATGCATCGGGAGGAAATCGAAAAAGAAATAGGAATAAATATAACAATGGTCGGTATAGATGAATGCCTGCACGAGAACGTTATGTGTGAAGGATCATGTACAAATAATATAAATATAAGTGCCTTGCCTTACATGGTGAACGCTAACAAGACGTCCATGGTCGGCGTTCGAGTAGACGTACTAGCACAATGTACCTGCGGCGCTAGAAACTTCAGCAAGGACGAAACTTGCCGGAATAACCCTTGCTACAACGGCGGCCGATGTATAGAGACCAGAAACTACCAGAAATGCTCCTGCCCTCCCGGATACAGCGGGCCTAGGTGTCAACAGACCGCGAGAAGCTTCAGTGGAAATGGTTGGGCTTGGTATCCACCGCTTGATATGTGCGACAACTCCCATCTGAATTTCGAGTTCGCAACTCGCAAATCAGATGGATTGCTATTGTATAACGGACCAATCGTACTACCGAAAAGCGATGAGGTTATGATTTCTGATTACATAGCGATTGAGTTAGTGAAAGGATACCCAAGACTATTGCTTGATTTTGGATCGGGAACGTTGGAGTTACACGTCAAGACCAAGAAAACCTTAGACGATGGCGAATGGCATCGTTTGGACATACTCTGGGATACGGAGAACGTCCGAATGGTGGTAGACTATTGCAAATCGGCAGATATACACGAATTAGAAGATGGCACAGCGCCCGAATTCGATGGTTCTTCCTGCGAAGCAAAAGGAACCATCCCACCGTTCAACGAGTATCTGAACGTGAACGCACCTCTGCAGTTAGGTGGACTATTCGTTGAGCAACTCGACCCGACGCATTACCATTGGAAGTACATGCCTGTTGGAGAAGGTTTTGACGGCTGCATACGGAACCTCTTCCACAATTCCAAATTATACGATTTAGCCCAACCTGGATTGTCAAAAAATAGCGGACCAGGTTGTCCTCAAACGGAAGAGGTCTGCTCAAGATCCGACGCCACGTCGCGATGCAACGAACACGGGACTTGCGTTGGTAGTATGAACGAAGCCCGTTGTAGATGCGAGCCTGGATGGACCGGCCCGGCTTGTACCGTGCGAACAACGCCGACTTCCTTTAAACCGCAGTCATACGTGAAATACGCGCTCAGCTTTGAACCGGATCGCTTCTCAACCCAGATCCAACTCAGGTTTAGGACGAGGGAAGAGCACGGGGAGTTGTTTAGAGTGTCCGATCAGCATAGTCGCGAATACGGAATCTTGGAGATTAAACACTCGCGACTGCACTTCAGGTACAACTTGAACTCATTGAGGACCGAGGAGAGAGATATTTGGCTGAGCGCGGTGGCTGTTGCTGATGGACAATGGCATGTGGCAAGGGTTTGTAGGTATGGATCGGCTGCAACGCTAGAGTTAGACGGTGGTGAAGGTAGGAGATACAACGAAACGTTTACTTTTTTCGGACACCAGTGGTTGATGGTGGATAAACAAGAAGGAGTCTATGCTGGCGGAAAAGCTGAGTATACCGGAGTGAGGACATTTGAGGTGTACGCAGATTATCAAAAAGGTCTTTACCCATTTGATGATTTTAGATGGTGTTGTTATAAATTTGCTTGAATAGGTTGTCTGGATGATATCCGGTTGGAAGGTAAGCATCTTCCACTTCCACCGGCGATGAATGGTACCCAGTGGGGTCAAGCGACCAATGCGAGGAACCTTGAGAAAGAATGCCCATCGAACAAACCATGCGCCAGAGTGATCTGCCCAGCGCCGTTCGAGTGCGTGGACCTTTGGAACGACTATGAGTGCACGTGAGTGATTTTCTACTTATTTCACCACCATATAATTATTTTTTTATACCTAGCCTAGAACTGTGGAAAATAATAGCTCTTGCGTCTGAAACCCAATTATACGCGAGACACACTACAAGGTTAAATCATTATTTATCCAAAATTGGAACTTAATTCGGTGGTGTGACACGTCAAAATTTCGTCAATCGTAATGCAAAACATCATTTACCCTAAATCATGATTACTTGTCATATTCCATAATCACAACCAAAGGGGACATATTACCTAGTGAGTACAATAGGCAAACATCTCTGTCTAACATTCATTCCATTTTCGTATATTATGACTTAGAAATGACCAGGAATGCTAACTACCAAAAGGTCTCTGGTATGTTGGAAACTTACAAAAACTCCCCAAATGTTTGACCGCTGGCGACAATTAAGTTTAACCTCTAATCTTTTTTGTAGAGGTGTTATGTCACATTGTGTTATGTCAATGTTTTACCTTGACATAACACAATACCACAAAGAAAACATTATTGTTGCTTACAGTTTAGTTATTCCGTTCACGTTTTGTTCCCTTATACAAATAATACAACCATTTCAGAAATTTTGCTAATACCGCAGGGTATTATTAATTAAATACCTTGTATTTTCGGAAGGTATAATAACATTAGCTTCCCTACTCTGATTGGTCCGGTAAAGGTAGAAACCGTAGTCACCGTGTGTTGTTTGGTCGAGTGTATTGTAGGTGCGGTCGCTCCCTCTAGGGCTACTTGCAGTCGTTAAGTTCATACACGACATAATCGGCAAAAATTTCATTGTAACGACTACGACAATTCTTAAATATAGTTTTTTCTATTAAAATAAACTTCTCTTTCAGCAAAAGAATTTTTTTCGTCGATTTTATGTACGCTGAGACCATCGGATATTTTAATGCACAAATTTATGTTCATTCAAACACATTGTGAACGCTGCACAAATGTGCGTTTACAATGCGCGCACATGCATGCTGGCAATCAATTTTACAACATTTGGAAGCTAACCGAAAATCTTTCTTTCGTTTTTACTGCTATTGAGACCCGTCGGGACGAAGCAAAGAAAAGATATGTAATCGGTTTTATATCCAGCTAGATTACTTTTCTGGCGAACCTATAGCAGATTTATTAGACCAGCCGAAGGCTGTCACGAAAAAATCCTTATTCCTTCATGTGAAAATGGTGCGGGGATTTATTTAACAATCTTATCGTTGTTTCTGTTAGCCTATGCAGTCTCTGCACTGTAGAACGGTACTAGTTAATAATTTCAAATGTCGAAATCGCATAAGGCGTTTCCCCGTATACCCCGCTACAAATGAGAGAAAATTGCTGAATGTGGGAGAACTGTGCTTTAGTATAAGTAAGAAATTATAATATAAAGGAATCTACCTTTTGTGAAGTAACCAGAATGTCTTCGGGTTTGAGTATCTTGTTAGCGTCGATAAGAAAATTCTTTTGGCGAAATCGAATCTTTACGAATAGGACTTGAGGTTGGTATTAGTGATTTATACCAGGGCACTCCAGATAGATTATTCCATTAAAAAATCACGATTCAGGGAAAAGTTAATCAGGTACTCTGTCGCAGGTACATTTCATCTTTGCTTTCTGGTTAAATAATTGAGTTAAGTCAAAGTTTTTGATGTAACATTAAAACCTAGCTTCGTAACAATTAAAACAATAGAGAAAGCACTCCGTAACTATCACAATAAAGAAAAAATATTATAATGTAACAGGCACAAGCTTTAGCTTTAGCGAAGGGGTAATACCCCATCCTTTTTGGGTCATTGTTGGTTGCCAGATTTCTTCAACAGCTATTGCTGCAGGTTTCGTACATTTTCACTTTCTTCTGTAATAAATGCCATAAATTCATTCATTTTAAGCGTAACGCGACCATAAGTGAACATCGCATGAAAAACACGAAGACATTTTTACTTTCCGACTCCTAGAAGGAAAGTATTGTAATCGACGGAAAAAAAAATTTGAGATTTTAGCGGAAATACGCGTTTTGGGGTCCCCTGAATCCATTGCAATGATTTCTGGAAAATGTATGTGTGTATGTGTGTATGTGTGTATGTGTGTATGTGTGTACGTATGTCCGTGAACACGATAGCGCCCAAACGGAACAACGGATCGGGCTGAAATTTGGCATACATATTTAGAATTACCGGGGGACGAACTGGATTGTTTTTGGTGACAATCTGACAACCGGAAGTGGCAGTTGTCAAATACGTTTTCTTAGGTATTCATCCGATTTTGACCAAACTGACACCATCTGATTCTGCAGTGACATTAAATATGTATACAAATTTACAGATCAATGGGATGAGCGGTTTAGGCACTATAAGAGTTTATACCTATCGGGCGCCTTCGGTTTGTGTCGTAATGAAGGGCTCACGGATGGCTCACTGTATGTGTCAGCATTTATGCAGCCACATGTTTTCGGCTCGCGATCGAAGAATAAATAAACATCTCGCAGAAAAATACAGATACGTGACAGTATAATATTATGGTTATTTGTATCGAAAGGTGCCTTGTGTTATGATCTAATAGTAGTATTATTATCTTACGGACATTCGTTTAAATGTCAACATTGTAGTCGGAAAGTTGGGTGAGGGCCACCCCAGATATTTAAATAATACACTACACAGATCCAAGATTACTAAATTGTACAGGTTGCCTGGTAACTTTCGACCAATAAGCGGCCAGCATTTTCAGCGCGGGAATACGTCACTCGGTTGGACCGTTCAAATTTATATGGATCGATACCTATCAGTGAAAGCCTGCGAATACGCTGTACGCCGTTTTATGGCTCAACTCTGATTAGTTTTAACCAAACGTAGAACTAAAATTGATGTACAGGTACCTACATATTATAACTACACAATCAGAATACATAAACCAGATTTATTTCGATTTTTTTAACTGCTACCTTCCTACGGCCAAAGGTGGCATCTATCACCGACAAATGGTTGCTACACTCTTATGATTGATATCACTAACGTATACTATATTAAATATATAGTTCAGAGACTACTATATGTGTCAAAAGCGAGAAAAGTTAATTTGAAGTACGTCAAAAACTGCAATAAATTATAATGTGATAGATGTCGAATCTAGCTGAAAATAATGTTTATATTTCTACCAGGATAATCAGTATAAAACAAAATAATTAGCCTATGTATTCTCTTATAAGCAGTGATATTTTATTGTATGGAAGAGGTAATATCCAAACTGTAGCAAATATGCTACTTAAGAAACTAGTAAATCCCTTTGACACAATAAGTCTGTACGCTAAACATTTTCTATGTATACTTACCTGTCATAAAAACTACTACTGAAGGGAATAAAATATAACATTGCCAGAGCAAGCTAATCAAAATGACAAGATGTCATTGACCACACCATTCGTCCACTTTTATTTACAAACAACTCTATAAAAAATTTTATTTAACAATTTTAACAAAATCTTAGCAAAATACAAAATAAATTAATTCAAGTCACAGTTTTTCTCAGTTTTTTTGATATCTGCCTTGATTGAGACGCCTTTCTTTTTCCCAATTTGGCCTCATCCCTTTTCATATTCAGAAATTTAATCCGAACAAAAATTCTTTGTCGGCAAAATGATCTTATGTTGGAATGGCGTTATGTTGTGGCGATCCAAGCCAGTCCAGGACTCATTCCTGAACACAGTCGTCATGGATATATATATAATAGCTAGTAGTGATTATGAATGTCTGATTGATGTAATATCATTTTGATGTATTGTTCCGTATACTAATATATACGTTCAAGTTTGGTAGCTGGTGTTTAATTGAAACCAACACTCGCTCCAGCAATACATCTTAACAGGTTATGGGCCCAGGGTGCATGTAATTGTATACTCTGGAATTTGATATGAGCTTGTCAAATATGTCACGTATTGACGCTCTTACCAAGGAAAATTATGACATATGGAAACTTCAAATGGAAGCTTTGCTCATAAAAAATGATGCTTGGTGCTATGTAAGCGGTGACTGTATTAAACCTCAAACGGAGGAGGAAATGGTCAAATGGACGATGAATGACAGGAAGGCAAAGTCAGACATCATCCTGTGTATCAGTCCGTCGGAGTTGAAGCATGTGAAAGGTTGCGATACGTCACGAGAAGTCTGGCTGAAACTGAAGAAGTCGTTCCAGTCAACAGGACCAGCCAGGAAAGCTTCTTTATTAAAGCAGTTGACGTTGCAGCGTATGCAGGAAGGCGCCGATTTACACGAGCATCTGAACAAATTCTTCGATGCCGTGGATAGGTTGGAAGAAATGGGAGTTACGATTAATCACGATCTGCTAGCTATAATGCTCCTCTACAGCTTACCTACTTCGTTTGAAAATTTCAGGTGCGCCATCGAGTCTAGGGATGAACTGCCGAAACCGGAAGCGCTGAGGGTCAAGATAATAGAAGAGAACGATGCACGGAAGAACAGTCATGTCGGTACAGAGGGTGCAATGTTTACACCTAGGAAGCTGTGGCAAAATAAGAAACCCAGTCGGAATGAAGCTGAAACGTTTAAATTCAGGTGTCACAGGTGTCACGAGTACGGGCATAAAGCGGTTAATTGCAAGAACAAGTACAAGAAGAAACATGGTGAGAAATCTGCAGCTCAAGTTGTAAGTGACACTACGTTGAGTGCATGGACCACTTCAGGAGACATACAACACTGTGCCAAATATAAGTGGTGTTTGGACAGTGGTGCGACATCACATCTCAGTAAGGAAGTGGACGACTTTAAGACTTCAAGACCAGTGCAGCAAGAGCTGAACCTGGCTAGCCATGAAACTGCCAAGGTCGTTTCAAAGGGAGTTGCATCATTGGAGGCCGACGTGTATGGTAAGAAATGTCATATAACTCTATCGGATACTTTACTTGTTCCTGATTTGCGGACAAATCTACTGTCTGTAAGCAGGATGACAAGTAAAGGGTATAAAGTAGTATTCAGCAATAATAGCGCCTCGGTGATAGGGAAGAATGGTGTGGTACTTGTTGCTGATCGAGTTGGGGATTTGTATTTTGTAAAAGAGCGCATGAATTTAAGGGATGAACGCACTGACTCAGCATCTGCAATCCAAAATCACGCATCGTTGGATATATGGCATCGACGCCTGGGTCATGTAAATTTTCAAGACTTGATATGTGCCACCAGACGTGGTCATATCAATGGTTCAGATCCTAGTGAATCATGTGAAGGATTAACTTGCAAAACTTGTTGCATTGGAAAGATGATCCGTGCTCCATTTCCCAAAGCATCAGAAAGAAAATCCAATATTTTGGACATAATTCACACTGATGTGTGCGGTCCAATGAGAGTGGAATCATTGGCTGGATCAAAATATTTCGTTGAATTTATTGACGACAGTTCCCGTTGGTGCAAAGTCCGATTTATGAAATCGAAATCGGAAGTATTAGAGAAGACGCGCGAAGTGCTCAATCTAATGGAAACTCAACGAGGAAAGAAGGTGAAATGCATTCAATCCGACAATGGAACAGAGTATGTAAACCAAGAGTTTAACAAATTCCTCAAGCAACGTGGAATTACGAGACGCTTAACAATTTCTTATAACCCCGAACAAAATGGAATAGCGGAAAGAAAAAACAGGACTCTTGTGGAAATGGCTAGGTGCTTACTG
This sequence comes from Aphodius granarius, assembly GCA_963971325.1. Lineage (NCBI taxonomy): Eukaryota > Metazoa > Arthropoda > Insecta > Coleoptera > Scarabaeidae > Aphodius > Aphodius granarius. The sequence goes on from OZ020224.1 coordinate 4,792,706, forward strand.
ATAGATTCTGGCCTACCATCAACTCTCTGGGCGGAAGCGGTCAATACGGCAAATTACATTCGGAACCGATGCCCGACGAAAAGTCTGAACGGAAAAACGCCATACGAAGCCTGGACAGGAATAGCGCCCAACGTCAATCACTTGAAAATATTTGGTTCCAAAGTATTTTATCTGGATCGGAAGCCGTCCAAGGGAAAGTTTGACCTTAGAGCAAAAGAAGGTATCATGGTAGGATACTCAACAGAAGCGAAAGGATATAAAATTTGGTCACAAGCCGAAAGAAAGGTGCTGGTAAGTCGCGATGTAAAATTCTTGGAAACAGTAAACAAGAATATGAATGCGGACATAGAATTTGTGGAGGAAGACAAGAAAACTGTAGATTTGCAGCCAACTCCATTGTACCCACCAGACGACCAAGACCAGTTCAAAGATGAACTGTATGAAGAATTAGAAAATGAAGAAAGAGAGCCAGAGCCAGAACCTCCTGAAATGCGCCTGTCAGCGGGCAGAGGGTCTGGAAGACCGAGACTGTTGAAAACGGGGCGACCAGGAAGACCGAAAAAGATATATAAAAACAAATTAGAAAAGGAAACTAAGGCGGAGTCCAACTTAGCGTCCGAAGTATCTGTACAGAAAGCCATATCCGGACCAGATGCTAGCGATTGGTATAAAGCTATGGCAGAAGAAATAAAATCAATTGTGAAAAATGATACCTGGGAACTAGTTGATAGACCGTGCAATGACAACATTATAGGATGTAGGATGATACTGAGGGAAAAGTACAGGGCAGATGGATCATTTGACAAAAGGAAAGCAAGACTTGTGTCACAAGGATTCAGTCAACAGCCTGGAGTGCACTTTAATGAAACATTCGCTCCAGTTGCACGCCTTAGTACCATTAGGACCATGGTAGCATTAGCCGTACAACAGAATTTGTTGATTGAACAGCTCGATGTCACCACAGCCTACCTCAGAGGAGACTTAGAAGAAACCATCTACATGGAACTCCCTAAGCAGCTCAAGGAAATACTGATGAATGTAGTCAATGATAAGTCAACTTGTTGCGAAATAAGAGAGAAGTGTGACCGAATGCTCAAAGCGTTAAAGACTGGAAACAAGGTGTGTCTCTTAAAGAAGGCACTGTATGGTCTACGTCAAGCAGGAAGGGCATGGAATAACAAATTAAATGGAGCCTTGATTGATATTGGACTTAAACCAACAAAATCAGACCCATGTCTCTACATGAACCAGGATGGGAAAAGTCCTCTGTTCATCATAGTTTATGTTGATGACATACTGATATTCTCCAACAACGCAAAAGTTATATCAGACGTGAAGCGAAAATTATCGGAACATTTTGAAATCAAGGAACTTGGTGCTGTTAAAAACTGTTTAGGGATGGAATTTACAAGACGCGAAAAAATGATTTCTTTACGACAACGAGGATATATCACGGATACACTGAAGCGATTTGGAATGATTGATTGTAAACCAGTATCCACTCCAATCGATATGCATGGCAAGTTGTCAATATCACATGAAAGGGACGAGAAAGAGTTGGAACATGTACCATACAGAGAATTAGTGGGAGCGCTTACTTACTTGTCAACTACAACGCGACCAGATATCAGCTTTGCTGTCAGTTATTTGGGACAATTTAACGATAAGTTTGACCGAACCCACTGGATCGCAGCTAAGAGAGTACTACGTTACCTGAAAGGCACAATAGATTATGGCATAACGTATATGAAGAAGTCGACTCCTACAACAGGATTTGTGGATGCCGATTGGGGAAACTGCCCCATCGACAGAAAATCATATACCGGATATGTATTCGTACTTGGTGGTGGACCCATATCATGGGATTCGCGGAAACAAAAAACCGTAGCACTATCATCAACTGAAGCGGAATACATGGCTCTAAGCGATGCTGTAAAGGAGTCCATATACTTGCGTCGATTACTATTGGAACTGGGATTTAAAAAAACAGCGGATACTACGATTTATTGCGACAACGCTGGTGCTCTAAAACTGGCGGAAAACCCAGTATACCACAAGCGTAGTAAACACATCGACATAAGATACCATTTTATAAGGAATGCTTTGAAAGAGAAAATAGTTAAAGTTGAACACATACCCACCGAGAGCATGCTAGCCGATGTGATGACAAAGGCATTACCACGTCCTAAACACTACGTTTGTTTGGATGGAATGAAAATGAACAAAGCGGCGGGCAAAGAAAACTGAATATGGCTCGTATCGAGGGGGCGTGTTGGAATGGCGTTATGTTGTGGCGATCCAAGCCAGTCCAGGACTCATTCCTGAACACAGTCGTCATGGATATATATATAATAGCTAGTAGTGATTATGAATATCTGATTGATGTAATATCATTTTGATGTATTGTTCCGTATACTAATATATACGTTCAAGTTTGGTAGCTGGTGTTTAATTGAAACCAACACTCGCTCCAGCAATACATCTTAACATCTTACCAGTTTTTTCGGTACTTCCGGAACTTTTTTAAAGATATAATTAGTTGTATCAACCACAACGTTATTTACATTCTTGAAATGCTTTTTGTGCAATGTTTGGAAATATTTTTCCATTTTTAAACATTGTGCAGACCATTCCTTTGAGGGTTCAGTTAAACCACCAAACGAGAGATTTTGTACCCAAGATGGAATGCTGTAATTATGCAAGTTAGTCTGCTCCGTTTTGTATGTAAATTGGCCGAGATGTGGAAATTCTTCCCTGTGCTTTTTAGCAAGATATCCTGCAATATACAGTAGGCCATCTTGCTCTGACTCTTGTCTCTCTGACAAAAGTGATGTCGAACTGCTGGAACTTGATTTATTTGTATTTTATTTGTATTTAACATCAAGATCTTCTTTCATGGAATCGTACAAGCCCTGCAGCGATTTTGTAGATATTATGATTCCTTTTTGGAAAACTTGGAGACTTCTTTTGCCTTTGCATCGCATTCCATTAATGGTTGCTGCCATTTCTTCCAAGTTTCGCTTTTGATTATCTAAATCTAGCCCATAGGGCGTCTTTGATGCGATGGATGTTGCGGGAGTATACGAATTCATGGTGTCAAACCAAGTATTGACCATTTGGAAAAAACGACTAATTTTTGTGGCCTGATCTTTATTGCCTAGCAAATAGTGTCTTAAAGCTGTGGCTGTTGTGTTTGAAAATAGCTGCGCTGCTAGTTTCACATTCTGCCGTTGTGCTTTCTCACAATTTAAATGCAGTGCTGTCAGCTTGTAGCACGAACTAACTTCTGACCTGGTGCAGTCAATTAATTGCTTTATAGGTTCTTTATTTATCTCCGACCCATCAGATAAAATAAATCCAGTATCCACAAACCAGTTTCTTAATAGTTTCAACAAATGGGGAACGTCAGCAAAAAAGAAGATAGGCTTGTTTGTCGATGGGTGATTAATGTAGGTGTTGTTTGTTGTAATGCCCAATGTCTTCCATAATCCTTGATTGCCGCTACCAGAATCCGAAGTGCATGCAACTACATGGTAATTAAATCCATGCAAACGGGTGATTACATTTTCCAGCAAATCCTTCGTCATCTTCTGGTCAAATCCTATATCATACACAGTACAAATTAGTATTAATATTTTACTTCACATAAAATATTAAGTTTATATTTAGTATTTTACTATGTATCTAAATAAGTATTCCATGACAAGTTTTGAATTAAGCAAACTGATAGTAAATTTTATTTACCTATATATACTGGTTGCTTCCATTTATCAAACAATCCTCTCGCCATTATAACTTGCATGTAGGAATGTGGTCCTACAACGGCATCCTCGTTTTGATCGTATTCATACATTTCACACACTTTGACTTCATCAAATGACAGAACAGTGGTTCGGGACCTACTAGTTTTTGTTTTTCCCACTGTATCCATGATGCGTAAAACATCTTCCAAAATTCCACTTCGAAGATTGATGTTTGCAGCCCATGCTTGCAAAGTTGATAGCCCCGGTAGAGGATAACGTAAACTATTTCTCAAGTATATATATAGGATGTTATGGTCTAAGTTGAATAAAACAACGTGAGTGTTCAATACTTTATACTTTAGTTTATTCTCAAAGTACAACTTCTTTAAATAAGAGCTTACAAGCGACTAACTAATATTTGGGGTTGTTGGCAAAGGCGGACGATAACATAAACACATTCCCAGGCCCACTGGGGTAGTGTCTTGACTCTAGACCTTTTAAAGTGGGTACATTAACGTCATAATAATATTGTGTTCTAAACTAATCTAAACATAAGATAAGTGAATACAGTTTTTGTATTAAGTTTCACACCAAATACCAACACACCCCCTCAAAAAGTGTATGAACTTATATTTGCTATTTTATGTATATGGGGAGTATAACAACTGATGATCCAACATTTGTTGCAAAAACGGGTTAGGGAAAAACCCCACAAAAACCTAACCAGATCATGACACATGAATAACAAACACTTATCAAATAAACAACTTATTTGTAGTGTTTTCATAGAATTTATTCTTCTATTTCTGCTGTAGTCCCATCTTCTCCCTCAGTTCCCTGAACTGATGCGTTGGAAGAGATTTGGTCAGTAAGTCAGCCTCCTGATGACCTGTGGACAAATATTTCAAACGGACAGTTTTGTTCTCTACTTGTTCTCGTATAAAATGGTACTTAATGTCGATATGTTTAGAACGTCTATGATTTACTGGATTATTTGCCATTGCTATGCAACTTTGGTTGTCTTCATATAATGTAATTGGTTCTGACATATCAACATTAATACTGACTAATAAAGATTTAATCCATAAGGCCTCCTTTACTGCCTCAGATACAGCCATGTATTCGGCCTCTGTTGATGATGCGGCAACTGAATTTTGTCGTCGTGTAAACCATGTTACTGTACAATTTTTAAATAATTTAAATAAACAACCTGTTGTACTTCTACGATCTAATTCATTATTAGCCCAATCTGCATCAACACATCCTGTTAAAATTTCATCGTAATTCTCATTATGCTTATATATTAATTTCATATTAATCGTTCCTTTTATATATCTTAATAGATTTCCATCTCTGTCTTCTTTTACTGTAAATACTCATTTACAGTCGACAGTATTCATATTACTATTCTTTTGTACTATTGTTCATGTTTATTTTGTTTAAAAGATTCTAGCTCATCTTTTATAGCATTTTCCCATTTTGTTCTGAACGCATTTTTAGCTACGTCTTGATAACATTTGGGAATATCAATTTTAAACATTTGATCACCTATCAAATAATTATATGTATCAAATTCAAAGATTACATCACGTGCAACTATGAATTTGTTCGTTTCCGGGATAAAAATTTTATATCCATTTGAAACATAACCTACGAGAATTCCTTTAGACGATTTACTATCGAATTTACTTTTTCTCGTTTTATTATGCACAATCGCCGTGCAGTCAAATATTTTTAAATGACCTAATTTTGGCTTTTTATTATGCCACATCTCATATGGTATCTTATTTATGTTTATCGCTTTTGTTGGTGATCTGTTCACCAAATAGGCTGCAGTTAAAATTGCCTCGCCCAAGAAGCGTTTATCTAAACCTGCACTGTGCACAATTGCACGTGCCTTCTCTGTCAAAGTTCGATTCATACGTTCCGCTAACCCGTTTTGTTGCGGAGTGTATGGCACCGTGAGATGATACGTTATTCCTTTTTGTTTACAGTATTCCTTCATTTCGCCAGATAAATACTCCCTACCATTATCACAATATAAATTGACCAATTTTATATTAAAATGAACTTCAGCTTTTGAGACATAATCTTTTAGACAAGTAAATACCTCTGACTTATTTCTCAATATCAATAGTTTACAAAAATAGTTCTTTTCATCTATCTCGATATAGTTTTTATCTTTTATTTTTGCGAAAGGAAGACGTGTTTGTTTTGCATTTATGCAAGCTTCGCATAATGAATTTATAGGGTCTATATTCTGTAAACAATCACAGGCTAATTTATTTACTTTAAGTTTTGTAAATTTTTCTTTGCTTATGTGACCCAAACGCTCATGCCACATTTTAATTTTATCAATAATATGATCCTCAGCCACATGACCTACAGTCTGTGCTGTTTTATGCGCATTTTGTATTATTAATTCTATAATATACAGATTATTCATGCGCTTACCAATGATAACTGTTGTGTCCCCTTTTCTGACCTCAACTTGTCCAGTTTCTGCGAATAATACGGACATTCCAGCCTCCTGGATGCGCCTTACTGAGATAAGGTTGGTTGGTACACTTTTGCTGTAGAGGACATCCTTCAGCTCACTATTGTACCCTAGGCTGGTGGTGACTTTGATCCTTTAAACTTTGCTTTTTTCTTCGAGTTTCATTTCCACCTGTGGTGCGGAAATGAAGAGCTTTCATACTTATATCAGTATTTTCACGCATTAGATATTCTTCGTGTTCCAATAACATTCCTTTTACAAATGCTAGCGTGAGTCGGTCGTCCGTCATTGTTTTAATTGTTTAATTGCAGCTTTTATTGGTGCATAGCTTGATGGTAATGAGTTCAGTGTGTACCACACTTTAGTTGTCTCATTTACTTCCCCACCGCAAGCTATCATATCGCGCACCATTTCGTCCATTTCTAGCATGTGCTTTTTCAGCGGCATACCTGGCTTTAGTTTGCAATTAAACAACCTATCTTGGAGACATAGCTGTTTTGATACCTTTTTACAGGCGTAAACGTTGTCAAATTTGTTTAAAATTTCTCTAGCTGTTGCTCGTCCTGGAGGTAGCTGTGATATCACTGTATCATCTAGGTACTCGATCAATGTCCCTCTGGCAAATCGTTCCCACTTCTTCCATTCTTCAGTGATTGGTGTCGGAATTTCCACATTATATAGTTTTCACCATTGAAAAGTTTTAAGTTACGTTTCAACATAGTTGATCCGCCACTCGCCATTGTTTATATTTTTATTCACTGCCTTGATTTAATCACGATTTAATCACTCACTTAAATCACACGCGATACCTGGGCCCATAACCTATAGGATGTTATGGTCTAAGTTGAATAAAACAACGTGAGTGTTCAATACTTTATACTTTAGTTTATTCTCAAAGTACAACTTCTTTAAATAAGAGCTTACAAGCGACTAACTAATATTTGGGGTTGTTGGCAAAGGCGGACGATAACATAAACACATTCCCAGGCCCACTGGGGTAGTGTCTTGACTCTAGACCTTTTAAAGTGGGTACATTAACGTCATAATAATATCGGAAGAACACGGTTGTGTTCTAAACTAATCTAAACATAAGATAAGTGAATACAGTTTTTGTATTAAGTTTCACACCAAATACCAACAATATATAAGAACGCTTGCTAAAGTATCTAAGCGTAAATGCCGTAGATAATTCCTCCTGAGTCCAACGGGCTTTGGTTTTCTTTTTTAAAGCTATCTCCACTTGATTGGATGTTAAACAATCTTTAAGGGCTAACTTAACTTTTTCATCAAATCTATCTGCATCTTTTTTTATTTGTTGCCTCAACTCGTTCTCAATATTCACATGATCGGAAACCTTGTCCTTCAGCAAACTATTTTCTTGCTGTAATGCGCCAAACTCTTGCTGTAATGCCCCAAACTCATGCTGTAATGACTCAAACTTTCTTTGCAAAATATCGAAATCTGTCTCCTTGCTCGTTGATGGAATTTGGGCAATATCGACATCATGCATTATTTCTTCCGCTACTGCTGACGGAGTATGCTTGAAGTTATCGAGAAGTAGACTTTCTACAATTGATTTACGTTTCTTTGATAAAGCTCGCTTTGTTCTCGTTGTGACATTTATCTTTTCTTCGTTTGGAAGTAAGTATAATGAAGGAATTGCTATAAATAAATATAAATATAAAAAATATATATACATTATATAAATATAACATTTGTTACCATATTTTTTTAATTTCTTTGGTTGCAAATTAAGTAACCTAGCTTGCATTTCATCTTGAAAATCGTCAGCCTTAAAATGCTTATTGCAAATTCTTTTATTGTCGGCACTCCATTTGTCTTTGCGGGAACACTTTCTCATCCACTCTTTTCTCATTTTGAGCTCCGTTGGAAATCTGAAGAACATTAATTTTTCCCCGGTTTCCTTTGCCTTGTTGGAATTGCTCTTGCATGTAGCAACACTACAGTACATTCCACCAGGCATCTAAATAAACAATAATTATTACAAATACTTAATTAACATTTTGGCCAGCTATTTTACCTTAATAGTTTTACTAACTGAAAACTTCTTAAAACTACAGTTTATAACACCTAACACTACCGACAACAAAGTATTTTAGTCAATTTACAGCAACAAATAGCACCAAATAGCGATCTAAATAGCACGATAAATAACAAATAACACAGATACGTCCTGTACGACAATATGCCAGCTCGTTCTGGGCAAACCAGATGACGCGACATCCCCACCCGCGCGATTTCCCGCCAAAAGTTACCAGGCAACCTGTACAATTTAGTAATCTTGACACAGATCTACCAGTAGGTGCTGATAAAAAGAAGCGAAGAAGCACGGTATCCTGCGTAAAATTTGAATTGACACTCGTGATTTATGTCTCATTCTGTGGCATACATAAATCGCTGCAAAATTAAAACATCCATTATGCGACGCCATCTGGTGATAAATGACTATATCTGACCCACTTATCCGTTACAGTAAATCAAGCAACGACGTAGCCGCAAGGTCACTTTGGTCCCGTATATTTTTGTACGATCGCGATTTACATCATCGACGAAATATCGGGCGGGAAGATTAAAACTACGTGGAGAGGGGGTTTGAGGAAAAAGATCCATTTTTTTTCATAAAACTGCGCGAGGTGAAACACGGCGGTATGTCATTAATAATTCTCTTTGGCTTTTGCACCACATTTACCCTTGCACTGCACGAAGTTGCAGTGTTTAATTGAAGTTTTAGAAAAATTGCAGATAGTAAGTGGAAAAGTTTTCGAGTTATAATAGGCTTTATGGTACGCCCAGATAAAAGACTTTTGGTTCGACGAAAATGAAACGAACGGCTTTAAGTGGTAACGAAAAGGCGAGCTACTTTCTGTCGCGACTCGTTCTGTTTTCTGCGACCGCACTGAGTGAACTCTATTCTTGGATTGTTGTAGTTGTTTTGGGTGCGGTTTATTCCGCTGCACCTAGGCCAATTCTTGGCCCTTTGTGCTTACCCATTTTTACATACTGTTTGATAACGACAACCAGATGTGTTCAACTGGTTGCCGGCACCCACGGTTTTACGACTCTTGCGAAAGGCGGTGGGACGAGGATCTTCACAGCTGATGCCTGGATTTGACCCCAAGACTTCCTAGCAGGAGAGCAGCACTCTACCGCTAGAGCCACTCGCCCCACAGCTCTATTCTTGGATATCAAGAAAAATTATTAAATATCTCTTAAGCGGTTCCTTCATACTTAAAACAAGCAAACGTTAACCGTAAAACCTGGAACATCAAGAAAATCATATTCTTACTCCGAAAATTTTATATTTTACTTGAACCAACCAAACCATCTTTCTGCCGATATAGAAGCAAATGACTCAACATATTTGTGTTGTATCAACTGATTTTAATAACTTGGATATTTCTACATCGATGTTAGTGCTGGGATGTATCGTTGAAAACATCTATATTTTCGTTTCGATGTATGACAAAAAATATTTTTATTATATTTGTTATTAGCGATATAAAGTTCACGTGCCATCTAGTGGGGAAGATTGTACTAATATTAATAGGTAGCGGTGTTGAGTGATGTGGTAGAAAACTGTAGTGATTTGCAGTACGGGATTCCCAAGAAATTTCAAAACGATCCCAACCAAGGTTATGTTTAATTTGAACATTAAACTAAAAATATATTAATTATATATTGTAATATGGGTCAGTATATTTTTAGATTATTATTTATTATTATTATTTATTAACCTATTGTAAAACAGAGCAGTACGTATATGTTTTCATATTAAAGCCATTAAGTTTGTGTTTTCTTTGTCTATATCCGTAGTCGATTTCGATATCCAGGTTTATACACTTCAAACAAAACGTTATAGTTACAGTAAGGTAATAGTTAATTCTATTCATTTTTGCTACATGATATTACCTTTTCAGTTACATCAATTTATAGCTTTTATTTGTATTGTTTTTGCGTGTTTTGAATAATTATCTAATTTATTTTCCATCTATTATTTGTTTGATGGGGTGCTCAAAAAATATTTAAAAAACGTCGATTCATACCAAACATGGAATAAAAACAGCGACGTTTTTAATACGATACATCGAATATATCGATATATGCTTACAATGTATCATATGATACAATACATCGATGTATTAGCTATTTTTGCCTTTATATTGCGTTCTCGTGTTTCGAATGCGGCGGTCTGCTTTGGCTTATACAGGATGTTGGGAGCTGTGTTGGTAATAACTTTTTGCATCGATCGAGATGATACATATTCCACTAATTCTGCTCACCATCTTCCCATAATTTTCCGTTTTATTCTTTCTTATGAATGCTTGGCTATGTAACTGGCTTATAATGGAATACACCCAATATTGTCTCTCTTGTTGATCTTTTCTTCTTCGACGTCGCATATGCAAAGACGCTGCTAATTCAAGATTATAAATTTTTATGCAACGCGATGTCCGTCCTGATATAATGTTACCTGTTCGCTGTCGTCGTTTCTAGCGTCACGACTGTCGCGCTACAAAAAGTCGCTGGTCTGGTGACTGGTCGTACCCTTAAAAGTATAGCTTTCACCTTTTTTTACATACCATTGTAAAAAGCACTAATAATTAATGATATTTGCATTATTTTTCAATTAGTCAAGGTAGGTAGTCTAACAACTAGCATTTGGTGAGATATTTTAAAAAAATCTCTATCACTGCACAACTTATGATTTATTACTTACATTATACTACACGATATGACACGATGTTGGGTTGAAAGAAGTCCCTTGGGTACCACAGCACGGATGAGGTGCGTACAAGAAAATAATAATTAACTTTGTTGTCGGCTGCTGGGCCATAATTTATAAGATTTAATCTAAGGCGAATTTTGGAAAGGGGAAGTTTCCGCGGTTTACATTTGGGAAATTATTTAATTGATAGCGAAGCCCTCATTAATTAAGGCCTGCCATAATAGATATATGGAGTAATTTATTCCAAGATCTGACATGAATAATAGTTTTGTTCGACCAGCAATAAGTTATTAATATCGATCTAATTTTAAATTCTTCAAGGTGCGTGTGCAACCAAGGACTGATTCAAAACTTGTGCCGGTATTTATGACTGCTCGAACGCTTTTAATCATCACCAACCGTACGCTTATCAATGCTGCCATTTGTACTACGCTTCTAATATATTTAATGCACTGAAACAAAATCTGTTACTTTATTTCCTTCTTCCAACAAACCCTAGCATCAGTTTGGACTTCACATTCAATACCCCATGCATGTCAATCTTATTCAACTGTATCCAACATTCAAAAAAATGGCATTTTTACTTTCCGACTAGTACCCTAGAAGGAAAGTATTGTAATCGACGGTAAATGGCGTTTCGAGATTTTCGCGGAAATATGCGTTTTGAGGTCCCCTGAATTGATTGCGATGATTTCTGGAAAATGTCTGTATGTGCGGGTGCGTGCGTGCGTGCGTGCGTGCGTGTGTCTGTGAACACGATAGCGCCCAAACGGAACAACGGATCACGCTGAAATTTTGTATACGCATTTAGAATTACCGGGGGACGAACTGGATTGTTTTTGGTCACAGTCTGACAACCGGAAGTGACAAATGTTACATACATATTCTTAGACATTTATTCGATTTTGACCAATTTGATTGTTGCTCATCGTCCTGTAACTTTAGACTTGTATACCAATTTTCAGATCAGTGGGATGAACTGTTTAGGTGTTATAAGAGTTTATAGAAGCAGTTTGACAGAATCCACAGCCTTCATCGTTGTGTTGCGAATTGTCAGATTTTGACAAACGTCAGTGCCACTGACATGACATGACATTAAATATCAGTATGACAAATGTCATTATTTCATAGAAATTGAAGTTAGGTGGGTTACAGAGTGGCTCTGACATCACAAAATTGAGTAATGGCAAAGGCGTTCAGACACTTCATTGTGTCCACGATATAGTCGGAAAGTTAGGTGAGGGCCACCCCAGATATTTTAGGTAAATAGACATTAAATACCGCTACCTCAGCTGCTCACTGACCTTTGAAATATGCCTGGATATGTTGGTCATCGTGTGGATTAAAATACTTTACATTCTTGTTAAAATGCATCCAGTTGTGCCCAAACCAAGAACCAGTCAGTCTAAAGTACTGCTCGAACAGTCGACTGACTGTAGAATTCTTAACTTATTTTTGCTCGAACACCAATTTTATACTGCGCATGAGCAGTAGAATACATGACTTGTGACTGCCGCTCGAACAAAGCTAATAGAGTTTTTTTTTGAAGTTTTCTAGTGCCTGAATGTAGTGTGCGCTAATGGAATTTTGTCAGAAATGTAGAACAATACAGGGCATTCCCAATAGATCACGCATATTGCACTGGTAGAACGTGGTCTGTCAGATAGTGGAGAATAGTTGTGTAGGAGGTCAAAATGGCGGGAACCACCACGACTCCCTAACATGGTAGCATTTTGGCCAAGCGCGGTTTAAGGGCTTTAATTACTGGTCAAAATTCTAATTCATCAAATCTCTTCCAATTTATTCGAAGGCAAAACTAACTGGGTTCTTTTTCTTGAACCTTGTGAACACATTTTCTGACTACTAACTGACGCGTTTAAGTATTTAACATTTAATAAGGGCTGATAAAGCAAGACTACTCAAATGAAACAAAACACTTATCAAAACAATAACATCTATTAACAATAATAATCAACAATCCCGTTTGATAGGTTAAATAGAAAAATGAATGAAGCTTTGAACATATTGACGTTTAAATTAAACCTAGGAGTTGATTTAGACAGACACACTTTTAGCAGAAATATGAATAATTTAATTTACAATGAAATGCGAGACGAGTTGAAAAGACTTACCAGGGATAAACTTAAGCGCCTAAGAACGCTCCACAAAAACGTGTACTTTACAAGACGGTGGTTGAAATGAGAAGAGCGAGATCTGTTCGTTTGCATCCCTCGACCCCAAAGGAAGCCGGAAGCATTTCTTCTTAGCCAATGACAACTCTTCAATTTTAAACTTATAACACGCGGTCAAATCCTAAACCAGATGTTCAACCCTAGCAAAACCCTTTGACATTCCCGAATGTTCTTACAAATATCTCGCTTAATTTGATCATATCTTAATAAATAAATAATGGGTTTCCGACCCATTACAGTTGCACCAGTGTAGTACAGGTGCAACATTAACGAACCAAACAAACACGATAACCTCCACGAGTGCAACCAATAAAACACGAATTGGGCACAAGTTTGAGCCACTTTTACAAAGAAACACTCTATTAGTTTGGTATGCTAATAAATGCATATTAACTGTATGTGGCGTTGACATGCAATAAGTGGTCTTTTTTGTGTGTTCACTAAAACGAGAAAAAAGTTCCATAAACATATCAAAGTGCTAATGAATTATTCATATACACAGCAAATACATAGAAAAGAGAAAATGTTTATTCTACGAACCTCTCCAGCGCGCAGCGCTTTTCTCGTATTTCAAACACAAAATGCTAGAAACGCGGTACGATCGAGTATTTGGGCAATGTACAGGCTACAGGCTTTTTGGACAGAACTATTTGTTCTACATACTGGAAAACGTTGAGGTTGTCAGTAGTAAACTACTTTTGTGCCGTCGTGCACTAGATATTACCGCGAAAATCGAATTCTGAACGTTTTCCACTTTATATTTTATTTACATATTGCCTTTCTGTACTGCGATTTGGGAAATAGTAACAGTTTTTAGATTTCAGTGTACCTACATTGTATAAGAACTGTTGGCTTTTAAAATTTACTTTTATAGTTACGTTTTGGTTCACCAGTGTTGCTGATTTGTACTTCACATTTTTTTACCTTTTATATTTTATTTACATATTGCCTTTCTGTACTGCGATTTGGCAAATGGTAACAGTTTTTAGATTTCAGTGTACCTACATTGTATAAGAACTGTTGGCTTTTAAAATTTACTTTTATAGTTACGTTTTGGTTCACCAGTGTTGCTGATTTGTACTTCACCTTTTTTTTACCTTTTATATTTTATTTACATATTGCCTTTCTGTACTGCGATTTGGGAAATGGTAACAGTTTTTAGATTTCAGTGTACCTACATTGTATAAGAACTGTTGGCTTTTAAAATTTACTTTTATAGTTACGTTTTGGTTCACCAGTGTTGCTGATTTGTACTTCACCTTTTTTTTACCTTTTATATTTTATTTACATATTGCCTTTCTGTACTGCGATTTGGGAAATGGTAACAGTTTTTAGATTTCAGTGTACCTACATTGTATAAGAACTGTTGGCTTTTAAAATTTACTTTTATAGTTACGTTTTGGTTCACCAGTGTTGCTGATTTGTACTTCACCTTTTTTTACCTTTTATATTTTATTTACATATTGCCTTTCTGTACTGCGATTTGGGAAATGGTAACAGTTTTTAGATTTCAGTGTACCTACATTGTATAAGAACTGTTGGCTTTTAAAATTTACTTTTATAGTTACGTTTTGGTTCACCAGTGTTGCTGATTTGTACTTCACCTTTTTTTACCTTTTATATTTTATTTACATATTGCCTTTCTGTACTGCGATTTGGGAAATGGTAACAGTTTTTAGATTTCAGTGTACCTACATTGTATAAGAACTGTTGGCTTTTAAAATTTACTTTTATAGTTACGTTTTGGTTCACCAGTGTTGCTGATTTGTACTTCACCTTTTTTTTACCTTTTATATTTTATTTACATATTGCCTTTCTGTACTGCGATTTGGGAAATGGTAACAGTTTTTAGATTTCAGTGTACCTACATTGTATAAGAACTGTTGGCTTTTAAAATTTACTTTTATAGTTACGTTTTGGTTCACCAGTGTTGCTGATTTGTACTTCACCTTTTTTTTACCTTTTATATTTCATTTACATATTGCCTTTCTGTACTGCGATTTGGGAAATGGTAACAGTTTTTAGATTTCAGTGTACCTACATTGTATAAGAACTGTTGGCTTTTAAAATTTACTTTTATAGTTACGTTTTGGTTCACCAGTGTTGCTGATTTGTACTTCACCTTTTTTTTACCTTTTATATTTTATTTACATATTGCCTTTCTGTACTGCGATTTGGGAAATGGTAACAGTTTTTAGATTTCAGTGTACCTACATTGTATAAGAACTGTTGGCTTTTAAAATTTACTTTTATAGTTACGTTTTGGTTCACCAGTGTTGCTGATTTGTACTTCACCTTTTTTTACCTTTTATATTTTATTTACATATTGCCTTTCTGTACTGCGATTTGGGAAATGGTAACAGTTTTTAGATTTCAGTGTACCTACATTGTATAAGAACTGTTGGCTTTTAAAATTTACTTTTATAGTTACGTTTTGGTTCACCAGTGTTGCTGATTTGTACTTCACCTTTTTTTACCTTTTATATTTTATTTACATATTGCCTTTCTGTACTGCGATTTGGGAAATGGTAACAGTTTTTAGATTTCAGTGTACCTACATTGTATAAGAACTGTTGGCTTTTAAAATTTACTTTTATAGTTACGTTTTGGTTCACCAGTGTTGCTGATTTGTACTTCACCTTTTTTTTACCTTTTATATTTTATTTACATATTGCCTTTCTGTACTGCGATTTGGGAAATGGTAACAGTTTTTAGATTTCAGTGTACCTACATTGTATAAGAACTGTTGGCTTTTAAAATTTACTTTTATAGTTACGTTGTGGTTCACCAGTGTTGCTGATTTGTACTTCACCTTTTTTTTACCTTTTATATTTTATTTACATATTGCCTTTCTGTACTGCGATTTGGGAAATGGTAACAGTTTTTAGATTTCAGTGTACCTACATTGTATAAGAACTGTTGGCTTTTAAAATTTACTTTTATAGTTACGTTTTGGTTCACCAGTGTTGCTGATTTGTACTTCACCTTTTTTTTACCTTTTATATTTTATTTACATATTGCCTTTCTGTACTGCGATTTGGGAAATGGTAACAGTTTTTAGATTTCAGTGTACCTACATTGTATAAGAACTGTTGGCTTTTAAAATTTACTTTTATAGTTACGTTTTGGTTCACCAGTGTTGCTGATTTGTACTTCACCTTTTTTTACCTTTTATATTTTATTTACATATTGCCTTTCTGTACTGCGATTTGGGAAATGGTAACAGTTTTTAGATTTCAGTGTACCTACATTGTATAAGAACTGTTGGCTTTTAAAATTTACTTTTATAGTTACGTTTTGGTTTACCAGTGTTGCTGATTTGTACTTCACCTTTTTTTACCTTTTATATTTTATTTACATATTGCCTTTCTGTACTGCGATTTGGGAAATGGTAACAGTTTTTAGATTTCAGTGTACCTACATTGTATAAGAACTGTTGGCTTTTAAAATTTACTTTTATAGTTACGTTTTGGTTCACCAGTGTTGCTGATTTGTACTTCACCTTTTTTTTACCTTTTATATTTTATTTACATATTGCCTTTCTGTACTGCGATTTGGGAAATGGTAACAGTTTTTAGATTTCAGTGTACCTACATTGTATAAGAACTGTTGGCTTTTAAAATTTACTTTTATAGTTACGTTGTGGTTCACCAGTGTTGCTGATTTGTACTTCACCTTTTTTTTACCTTTTATATTTTATTTACATATTGCCTTTCTGTACTGCGATTTGGGAAATGGTAACAGTTTTTAGATTTCAGTGTACCTACATTGTATAAGAACTGTTGGCTTTTAAAATTTACTTTTATAGTTACGTTTTGGTTCACCAGTGTTGCTGATTTGTACTTCACCTTTTTTTACCTTTTATATTTTATTTACATATTGCCTTTCTGTACTGCGATTTGGGAAATGGTAACAGTTTTTAGATTTCAGTGTACCTACATTGTATAAGAACTGTTGGCTTTTAAAATTTACTTTTATAGTTACGTTTTGGTTCACCAGTGTTGCTGATTTGTACTTCACCTTTTTTTACCTTTTATATTTTATTTACATATTGCCTTTCTGTACTGCGATTTGGGAAATGGTAACAGTTTTTAGATTTCAGTGTACCTACATTGTATAAGAACTGTTGGCTTTTAAAATTTACTTTTATAGTTACGTTTTGGTTCACCAGTGTTGCTGATTTGTACTTCACCTTTTTTTACCTTTTATATTTTATTTACATATTGCCTTTCTGTACTGCGATTTGGGAAATGGTAACAGTTTTTAGATTTCAGTGTACCTACATTGTATAAGAACTGTTGGCTTTTAAAATTTACTTTTATAGTTACGTTTTGGTTCACCAGTGTTGCTGATTTGTACTTCACCTTTTTTTACCTTTTATATTTTATTTACATATTGCCTTTCTGTACTGCGATTTGGGAAATGGTAACAGTTTTTAGATTTCAGTGTACCTACATTGTATAAGAACTGTTGGCTTTTAAAATTTACTTTTATAGTTACGTTTTGGTTCACCAGTGTTGCTGATTTGTACTTCACCTTTTTTTACCTTTTTTTTCTATGCAAGGGCCAAAGCTATGATGAAAAACTTTTTTTGTGGTCTTCTTTGTACACTTTGTAGAATTATTCCATTGAGATGTAAACTAATGCTTTGGTAATATAACTTTTAGTATCTGGACAGCTCAGTTAAGTCAGACGTTTTTGCAGGGTGTAATGAGTTTTTTGGATGCGTATGAATATTCAGAAGGTTTATATAGGACCGTAAGCAGGGCTTTACATAACGACGGTTTTATTATAACATGACCAGCGGCAAATATTTCACGCCAGTTTTGACTCGGTATAACGTATTTTTTTTTTTTTTAGATTTATTCCGTTCGGGAAAGACATCAATGATGTTAATTTATGTTGTATATGTGGTGAGGTAGTATTTCATTTACATACATATTTCTGTATTAAGTTTTGATAAATATAGTATTATAAGGGAGTATACAGGTGACACCAAAAAAAAAGAAACGCTGTAATTTCTTTTGCGGCAATGTATGAACATTTTTTTCTGAATCCAGTGAAAAAATATTCTCTTGTCTCTTGTAAAATTGAAATTTGCAATCAATTTCGTGAAGCCATAGCCACTCTGGATTCCACACTAATACCATTCATAGTGTATTAAATATCATAACATTTCGGGTAGTACTCCTCTGTCCAACTTAAAAGAACTGTTTGCTCTCTTCGGCAGCTGTGGGTATTAGGTAAGTCTAGAAAACAGTTCAAATAAGACAACGAGAATTGACTGACCATCTTCAGTGTGCAGCGGTCCAGCAATCTGACCAGGATTCATTCTAGTCCGCTCTACCGTGCCGATATTTTATTTGATCTCGTAGAAATAATGGCCTTGAATTCCCCGAGCGATAAGCATATGGACGCACCTGATCCAATCAGTACTGACGGCACAGAGAGCCCTAATGGCAAAACATAACCACCTCCAACCAATTCACGGTATTTTCTCAATTCATAAATTTTATTGTTGAACTTTGAGCATGATTTTTGTACATTGACTCTGTCACAAAGTCATTTTAACTCATAATAATGATTTTGTGGCATTATGCTGCTTTTATACCTGTGCTCGTAACTTTTTTATTTCCGATATGCATAGAATCGGCGGAAATAAGGAAGAGCTTTTTGTTTCGTAGATTGCTATTTCTATTGCGGAAGCCAACAAATGTTGTAAAACTTATTAAAGGGTCTTTCACTTTTACAACTGAATCCTCGTAAGTGGGACCGCTGCGCTTGCTCTGAAAATACATTAAAACTGACATGTTTGGACAGGTCGTATCGGATGGCGGTCAATTTGAATGTCAACTTAGCGGGTAAAGAGAAAAATGTACTCTCTGGTTCCCTACGGAGTTGTATTTCTTTTGTTGCAAGACCCTGTGACAGTTGTGTTGCAGCCAAATAGTTTTTCTCCTTCTTTGCTCTCAAGTTCGGTCTCACGGTGTCCTATAACAAAATATAAATTGCTATTGTGTTCGGTGTGTCCTACGGGACTTCTTTTGTAACTTGGTATTCCAGGAAACAATCTGGAAGGGATGTAGAAGATGCATTATGCTAGGGGTGCGATTTCTTTAGGCTACGGCCAGACAAGCGACTTTTATGGTTCGATAGTCGTTACAGTAAAAATCCGGGATGCCCCCCACCCAACTTTCCGATTAAATTGTTGGTACAAGTGTCCAAACACTTTTACTATTATTCAATTACGTGATCAGTCACGTAATAGTACTAATATTTATTTACATTTTAAAGAAAAAGATCTCTAGAAATGGTGGACTAATCTTTACTAAAAAAAAAACCTCCCAGTTCTAGCGATAAAAAGATTCTGAAAATTATGGTTCTTTGAGGAACCATAATTGATGGATACATTCCGAAATAAACAATATGCTGGTTCATCATGGGATGCACTCAATATCATCTCACTGGTCGATTTTGTCTTCTTCGACGCAGCACAAACAAATGCGCAATGTGCAAAAAATGCTAAGTGGGACAGGGAGACATGTCGGAGTAATGAAATGCTTGTGCTCGCGACGCCATTATTGTTTCGCCCGTTTAGGGATGTTGCGGTTCCTCAAATGATTATCTAGGGATTCTAGGGTGTCTACTGTACCGAACGTGTCGGTAAATCTGTCAGGAGGTCGCGATTATGTTGGGTTCGCTTAAGATTTGGATTGAATTATGTTTATCGCGTGATTTGGGATCGTATTTCATTATATATACTCCATCCATAACGGCGTTATGGATGGCGCTATGATCACGCAATCACAATTGAATGCAACGAAACGCAATTTTTACCTCGTAGGAGATTATCGTTCGTTATAATATCGTAAGCGACGACAGACAGAAAGTGCTTTTTATTCGTTCTCTCCAACATCGGGATTAAAATATAAAATTCAAATGAAATGAATAAATGAATTGAAAATGTTATGTTTTTGCAGATAACTTCCTGATCATTGGTGTACCACTGTACAGCCACTGTACAGAACGGCGTTCTATTTGCCTTTTGAGGTCGCCATTTTGATATAATTAATTAGGCTGAATGTAGCTCGAGTCTCGAGTTATGTATGTAAACTGCCAACCAACAGACCCAATCAACATCGACGGAAAAGAAACCGAAGTAGTCGAAAGTTTCATATATTTGGGACAAAAAATTACGAAAGATGACCCAACACAAGAAATCACAAGAAGAGCAGCGATTGGGTGGAAAATTTTCAACAAATATACAAAAGTTTGGAAATCAAATATATCAACAAAATGTAAAACAAAACTGTGGAATATGTGTATATTACCAACATTAATATATGGATGTGAAACTTGGGTAACAACATTAAAGGTCATAAAGAAACTTCGTACAACAGCAAGAGCAATGCATCGAATTATGATCGGAGTAAATAGAAAAGACAAAAAAACCAAACAATGGATAAAGACGCAGACGAACGTGGAGGATATAGGCAGAATAATTATAGATAGAAAATGGAACTGGGCGGGACATATCATGAGAGTTAAAGATGGTAGATGGACGAAGAAAGTTCTGGAATGGTACCCGTGGGATAAGAGAAGAAAGAAAGGAAGACCAACAGCCGCATGGGAGGAGGAATATAAAAGAAGTTGTGGAGGAGTGACATGGCCAAGAGTTTCTTGGGACAGGAACGAATGGCAGAGGATGCAGGCAGTATACAAAGACATATGGCTATATCCAGACTAAAGAAGAACACAAGAGATTCTCGAGATCTCATATTCTCGCAGCAAGCGAGTGCCACAGCAAGCGCTGATTTGATACTGTATATTTGATTAAAATTTAGTTGATTTAAAAAAATTAGTTTTAGATTTCTAAGAATTATCTAGTTTGTAAATGAATTATGTATAATTTACTTTTCGTATCAATAAATGGCTATTATATTATTATTATTATTATGTAGCTCGAGTCTCAGTCACTCCAAATTAGTTCCGATTTAATTAAACATTTAACGAAAGATGGAGGAAACGTAGGTGTATCCTGGAAGAGTTTGTATACCAGCTGTATTTTCAAGTTTTCGAATATTGTAGTTGTAATATTGCACTGCAGTTGCAAGTTTTACAATCTATTGTAATTCTATACATATAAATACATAAATCTTCACGGATAGTGAAATTTAAACGTTAAAATAGCGCGTTGATTGACGATTATTATCCGCACCGTTAGACGTTAATGGTTCCAGCCTTATTAGGTATATCCAGAGTAATTGCTGCAACAATTTCTCCTGTCTACTGTAAAATAGCTACATTAAGCGGTAATACATCTTGGGACCAAAAACTAAAATACGACTAATTAGTCTCTTCATAGTAATGTTTGACTCTGAAAAATAAGTTTAAATTCCAATATGAAGACTTGTCGCACCCTGGATGTGCCCATAACACATAGGTACACATCCCATCCAAAATTATACACAACATAACTCACAAAAATTACATCGAAAAGGTCAGTCATACCTCGACGAAGCTTTTTATTACTTCACGGAAACTCCGATTTATTTTTATCGACAATTTTCTCGAAGTACTTCTTGCAATGTCTGACCATGACAACAGCTTTGCATCGTCGAACCCAAACAGCAATATAAGAGCTCATCACCGATGCAAAATAAAATTACCGATGGGAAATAAGACCACACTGCCGTCGGCGTCGTCTTGTCTCGTACCTTGTTGGCCAGATGAGGCGTTTAGTAAAAAACATCGTCACCATTTTTAGTAACAATCATACTTCAGTGTTGCATAACATTGTACGAACCACACTGATAAAGTTATCTATGTCATGTATGTCAATTACAATAACAGTCTGTGTTAAGTATAATCATTGTAAACAGCAACAGCAATAATTCAACGTAAACTGATCTATCGATTGCTTGCATACTGTGGGCTCGCTGGGCCAAAAGCGTTTACCATCCCAATACAACTATGTAGATCAATTTGCTGATAATTGCTGTTTGGTTTCATAAATAGGTCGTCCGATATCTGCAATGCACTAGCTGCTCTAACATTAAAACTAAAACAAAACGAGCTTTTACAAAATGACATAAAATTGAATTTATTCCTTTACATTGTACAATTTGTACATAGTAGATTGGAATAGGATCCTCCACATACTGATAATATTTAGTTATTATTATCTACAGTTAGGTTACCCGAAGATAAATGCAATAATAAAGAATAATTACGTACAATCTCTATAATAATTAGGCAATTTTTCACCAAGCCAAGTAAAGATCTCGGATAAATTTCGAGATCACTCTAGAATCCAACGGTAAAAATTGAATAAACAGAACCTTTAATCTCGAGTGCGTAGAGCGTTTTCAAACTTTGGTAAGCAGTCGGGGATCGAGATACAATTCGCCCTACTCCGGGGCTGAATCGCCCCTAAAACCCAAATATTTATTTTGACCCTTGTCTGCCGACTATTTATTTAAGGACGTTGTCCGCTACTTATTGCGTGAGTAAACTCAATCCGTCATACATGGAGTGGATACATTTTTTTTTTTTGGGAAAGTTTCAATCTGACCAACTGAATTCTTTATGGGTTGAAATTTTATCATTTAGATATGAGCGATATGGGGTTAAATTTTGTGAATTATTTAGTGGCTGGATAAATTTTAGATGGATACTGTAATATCCTGCTTTTGGAGGGAGTACCTATATTCCCAGAGGCTTCTTATGAGGCCTTTCGGCTTGCTATTTATGAGACATATAATATCCAGCCTGTTATAAATAACCCCTTTTGCAATATTAGCTAACTTATAGTAAATATTCATAACGTACGTTATTTTTCATTATTTAATGTATATAATAAGAAAGAAACAAAATCAATAAAATTAACAAATAAACAGCCGACAACAACGTAAAACATGGGATTTTTGTATTGTTATTTTTTATAACACCTTTGCAAGCCGAATTTTTGAATATGTTACCGAGTTGCCGGTTTTGATCTGAACACTCGGTATATCACCCAATAATGCAGTTATTTGGCTTATATTCACTGTGTGTATCTACCATATAATACAGAAAAACTATATGGGGTGGCCCTCACCCAACTTTCCGACTACATCGTTGGTACAATGAGATGTCTTAACACTTTTGCAATTGCTCAATTTAGTAAAGCCAGAGCCATCTCTGGACACTACCTAACGTCAGTTTCTATGACAGTATTACATTTGTCATACTGACATTTAATGTCATGTCATGTCAGTGGCATTGATGTTTGTCAAAATCTGACAATTTGCAATACGGCGACGAAGGCTGAGGATTCGTGAAGGATTCAGTCAAACTACTTCTAAAAGAAGACACTTGTAACATTTGCCCCTTCCGGTTGTCAGATTGCCACCAAAAACAATTCAGTTCGTCCCCTGGTAATTCTAAATAAGTATACCAAATATCAGCCCGATCCGTTGTACCGTTTGGACACAATCGTGTTCACGGCCATACACACATACATACATTTTCCAGATATCATTGCAATCGATTCAGGGGACCTCAAAACGCGTATTTCCGCTGAAATCCCGATTTCCGTCGATTACAATATGTGCTTTCGTTCTAGGGTACTAGTCGGAATGTAAAAAACATTCTATATAAGCTCGTAGTTAAAGTCGGTTTGAATCAATTTGTTCATAGATTTTATACAAGTATTTTTGGAGAGATAAATTATTAATAGCAATATGAGATTGTTATTTTGTGCCAAGAACGCAGCTAATGAATGATGTGAACCTGGAAATCAAAGAGAATACCATACAGTGTGACCAAGAATATGCACACCGTATATATAGGGTTGAAAGGTGCCGTCTATGCCAGGCATAGACCATGTTCCATGTTCGGTGCCCACCCGGTATTATATACCCGTAACGAGTAGCCAACTTATGGATGCGCCCAAGGTTAGCATACTCGACGGGGGGCATTACGAATTCTGTCCATAGATCATCAAAAGCACTTACCCTCTGGTCTTCTAAAGTGGAACTATCACATAAGATCTGCATTACTGTTTCTTCTGTTTGCTTACATGCTAGACAGAAGAAAGTGTCGCTGAGCAGCATATTGTAAACATGCTTCCTAATACCACAGTGTCCTGCGAGTAAGCCGGTGATGAGTCACAGTTTACTCTGGGGAACTTCTGGCAGCAGTGTTCCTCTTGAAGCCCAGCAAGCATTTTTAATCATCCACAAACGTATAAACCGATGGACGCTTGTCTCATCGGACTATGGTTCCATTAAACCATGGAAATCCGCCCTGTATCGGCAATAATCTGAAATTGCATACGCAACCCTACTAGTTGCGTCCTACCGATTTCGGTCATATGCAAATTAATGGGGCTGTACCAAATGTGGTCGACGAGGATTCTCTTTTATAATCGATTAAATAGTTAACGGGTACAAGAGAGAACTATCACTAGTGGAATTTTATTCAGTATGTGGGACACCCAACCCATAATCATAAAACTTGCGAAACGCAATATGTGTGAGGTTAACAGTCTATTTAACAGTTATATTATTAAAGTCATATCTATATCACCAATTGTTCATAATGTATTTCGAAAATGTGTTCTCCGTAAAGTTCATCTTTGCACCATACAACAGTACAACATACTGCGAATGCTACATTTCTGGCGAATGAATGACTTCCGTGGACCGAAAACATTTATTCTTTTAGTGTGGTGATTCGTTTTATGTCGCATAACACGGACAAATGAAGCTCTCCCCCTTCGTGCGGACTCGAAAGTTATCAATTTGAGAAATTTCGCATAACATTTTTCCGCCAGTCCCTTCAGCTGTTGCGTTTTATGATTAAACCCAAACGTCACGCTACATTAACATCATAAAGCGGCTAAATGTTGCCGTCCTAAAGGCGGAAAGTAAAAACGGTACCGGTGACACTTAAACCCAACAAAAAAGAATAGATTTCGAATGGGTTTATGACAACTTAGGCCTTAGAATTCTGCGGAAAAACTGTTGTTTATTTACTTACTTGAAAATCACTTTCCGCCGTTCCCATACGTCAACTGAAATAAAAATTGCCATGGTTTTGTGCCTTATATCAGGGGGTAGACTTCTACCTTAAAGGCCCAGCGTAAGCTATTTCTTGTTGGAATTTCGTAATATAGCTTAGTGTAAGTCGTTTGTACAACAGTGTAAAGTCATAAGTGCACTGTAGGGTGCAGTTTGCAGTTATCTTGCCTATGGAACACCTTGCCTTTAATAGGGTGAAATCCAGAAACTGAAACTAGTATGCAATGTCTGCCAGGGTGTATTCCGTGAAAGCAATTAGAATCTATTATGTTTCAGGGGTTAAAGGGTGTTTCTTAAGCCCGGTGTTCATCAATCCCAGACAAGAATTTGAAATTGACCCTCGGTCTGCTGCCGTTGCCGGTCTGTGCATTGTTTACATTAATCAACAACTCAATCAGAAAGTTTCAATTCGGCTTGTTGCCAACTGAGTTTGTAAACACGGAACTGAAGTTTGTCGCGTACCAAAATCGATAAATTGAAAATCTTATTTTGACCATGTGACGGTGCATTTTTTGATGTAGCAGCTTGTTCGGTTGCTCTCTGAGTATGAGATGTTATTGTGGTTGCCGGACGGAACTCATTCAGTTTTATCCCATTGCATTATTTTAAAATAAAGTCTGTCTAAAGTCTTTATAAGCAAAACAATTTTGCAGAGTATTCTTTATCGCAAAATTCCCAAATCAATACTCCTCATGAATATTCGAGAAAACAATTTCCTCGCAGTAATCGCAGCGGGAAGCAGTAAAGCGATTCGCACGAATTTATCTCGGCTGCTATTTAGGCACGTACCCCTTTCAGCTTGCTTATTTCTGGTGTAATGGGTCGGAAACCCATTATTTATTTATTAAGATATGATCAAATTAAGCGAGATATTTATAAGAACATTCGGAAATGTCAAAGGTTTTTGCTAGGGTTGAACATCTGGTTTAGGATTTGACCGCGTGTTATAAGTTTAAAATTGAAGAGTTGTCATTGGCTAAGAAGAAATGCTTCCGGCTTCCTTTGGGGTCGAGGGATGCAAACGAACAGATCTCGCTCTTCTCATTTCAACCACCGTCATGTAAAGTACACGTTTTTGTGGAGCGTTCTTGGGCGCTTAAGTTTATCCCTGGTAAGTCTTTTCAACTCGTCTCGCATTTCATTATAAATTAAATTATTCATATTTCTGCTAAAAGTGTGTCTGTCTAAATCAACTCCTAGGTTTAATTTAAACGTCAATATGTTCAAAGCTTCATTCATTTTTCTATGTAACCTATCAATCGGGATTGTTGATTATTATTGTTAATAGATGTTATTGTTTTGATAAGTGTTTCGTTTCATTTGAGTAGTCTTGCTTTATCAGCCCTTATTAAATGTTAAATACTTAAACGCGTCAGTTAGTAGTCAGAAAATGTGTTCACAAGGTTCAAGAAAAAGAACCCAGTTAGTTTTGCCTTCGAATAAATTGGAAGAAATTTGATGAATTAGAATTTTGACCAGTAATCAAAGCCTTAGTCCGCGCTCGGCCAAAATGCTACCATGTTAGGGAGTCGTGGTGGTTCCCGCTATTTTGACCTCCTACACTGGCAGAGCAAGATAATCTAGTGCCCACAAAACTTTAATATAATAAAGAACCAAATGGGATAGATGGCTCGTAAAATTAAAAACGTTAAATTTTACGCGGATATCCGACTTCTGCTATGAGTGACAGACGAGCGAGAAATAGTTCCAAAGTCCCAAAGGAGAAATTTCGGAAATGATGTAGATGGAGCAGATGGTTCGGCTAAAGGGCGTAAACTATAAACATCATAAAAAGTACCACAAAAAAAAACTCTTATTTTTATTTATTCATTACTTTTTTCTTGGCCTGTGTAATACTTTTGAGGTATCAGGTTTTTAGAAAACATACATTATATAACAAACAATATTGTATAAAGATGACGAGACGATTAGTTTATTTGTCATTGATTTGATGTTGTGATTAATAATGAATATTTATTAACGTTGAATGCCGTTAATAAATTGCCTTTCATTTACTTTGCATATCATTTGTCAATTTGTGTAAAAAATCTTAAATTTTTATTGGTCGCAACTAAATAATCATAATAAGAAAGATGGGACGGCACTTAGTGTAGCACTGTACCAATACCTGAAGTTCCATGTCAAACCTTGCACTAAGCAATAGACTAATTAATTTCTTAGCGATTTCCGAGCTCAGAAGAACCGAACAACATGGTTTGGGAAATGTCAGCACTCAACTGAGCACTAAAATTATTATGCACGACAAAATCCGGAAGCCACTCATACTCTAAGTGATTATGTTCCTAAAAGCCTTCGTACTTACACTAAATCATATTAGCAGATATCTTATCAAGTTATTCTACATTCTGTTTCCAATTCTGCTGCTAATCCTGTTATTTTGAGCCAAAAGCCATAGGTACCAGACTAGTAGCAGCAGGTGTCAACAACAATGATCAAAATCAACATGTTTTTATATGAAGAATTACAATATTTAATAAAAACATACCATTCCATTTAAAACAACAACAACCTCTACAGTCTACAGTCTGAATTTCAAAGACGTAGGTGTACTAGAACCCAAAAAAGTTCTAATGAACCAGTTGCATAGTTAAAGGAAGTTCCTATTGAAGTATATAAATTTTGATTTAGTTTTTCATTGACATTTTGCATGCCATCTATTTATAGGATCTTTATTAACACTGCCATCTATCCCAGACTTTCTTTTGTTAATTTTCATGTTCAACAGATTTGCGATCGACCTTATCTTTGTGCTGTTGTAAACCATGAAACCGCCGTATTTATTTACCTTTGTATTTCTGTCACAGTAAAATTCCTTATTTCAATAAATAGTGCGCAACGCATATAGTCTACACTATCCTACAACGGATGAATATACGAAGCGAAAAGTGTCATTGTTACACCACATTGTTACAAAACGGGTTAAAATTTTAGCTAGGCTTTTTTCCGGTGGCTGGTAGTTTTAACTCAAGTTGAAAGAACTATAAAGAGGTCACAGACAATAAATAGTCGGGATGTTGTCGACGTCCTTAATCGAAATATCTTACGGAATGGTGTATACGCCGACCATTTGGCATTTTTCATTGTAACGTTTTATCACTTCAGATCGTCGGATTATAACGAGTGAATGGCGAAATTGCTGCCCCGGTATAATTTGATTGCTGACGTAGAACGCGGTTGATGCATGCTGATATAAAATTTAATAGCCCTAAAATTAATTTACGTTTAGCGCAAACTTTGCTGGATTTATAAAACCACCAACTAGTGATGTCCACAACGTAATCGACGTACACCACTACTTCAGGAGAACTGCGGTTTAACGAGATATTCTCGGTAATATGGAGAAAATTCCGGGGAATTTTAAAACAAAAAGCTTAGACAGGATTTTGTCGAAATTACTCTACGACAATTACCATAACAGTTCAGTTTAAGGCGGGTGAATTTTTAATATTAGTCGAGGAACGTCTGGGCTTCCCCAGGCGGCGGACGTTTGACATTCTTGCCGACATCAGTTCATCTGTGAAACACAAGCAGTCAGCTGTATTGAAAATTTAATAAAGTCGAGAAATGTTACTTCTAGGATTTAATATTTTTATTAAATTAAGGTCCGGATCATAAATACTAAATAAACTTATAAAGTATATTTTACTCCGTGGATTTTGTTATCACGTACGACAAACAAGGAAACCCTGCTACTAAATCTCTTACTGATTTTGCTTGGTCAATTTCACGACCATTTAAAGCTATGTGCTGGTGATTTACGCCTCGGTATTCAGAAATTAAGCGGCCTCTCATGGGCAAGCCTCGTAATCCTAATATCCTCACTACGCCGCGGGGAATATTGCGAATTTATTCGCAGCTTTACCTTTTCCCCGTTTCTGCGAAGCTTTCGCGTAATAAAAGAAGCTCTCAACGCATTTTAACGGCAACGCCTGGGTGTAACAGCGAAAACGGAATTCTTCGAGTTTACCACTTTTCAAGGGAGGTTATTTATGCGAAGCATTATCGCTATTTAAGGGATGTGGCGGAGTGCTAAAATTATTGTTAAGGTCTAGGTCGAGTGTATCCTTATGTGCCTTTGACAGCTTGGTTTTTATGTGTCTTTACTGTATAATGATAAACGTACAGGTTTGTTGTGTTAGGTTGTTGTTTAACTAAATTAATTTGATTTTTGATATTACATTGATATTTATTATGTGATTTATGTTCTATTTTGATATGTTAATTGTCGAAGAAGATTTGTAACTTATTATTATTATTATTTTTAAAATTTGAAAATAGCTTGTTCACAACCGTGACGGTACAAAATATTACTTAATCTTGCCCATTTATCCAGACTTCACCATCTATAGTGCAGGGGTATCCGAAGTGGCAGGATAAGGCTTTGGTCGTAGTGAAATACTTGTAAATATCAAAGTTGTCGTAAATAGTGGGTGCTGGGTGCTCAGATAAGGGATTCCGGGTCAGGTTCACTCATAAATCCGTGTAATTTAGAAGTGTTCGATAAAATTTAGAGCGCAGAGGTTTGCCCTCAAAGGGCTTTCTTTAATCGTCCGTGCTTCGATAAATTTCTAAGCTCTGCGTTTAGCAGAACGACGAGACCATGAATACGGTCGTTTAGCAATTTTACCAGTTTCGTCTAGAGCTTTGCGTCAATTAAAGTGAGATAACGAAAAGATGAGAAAAAGTTGTTCGAGAAACTTTTCGGATGTTTTAATTTAGGCTCGGTTAAGTTTTGTAGAAAGAATGCCTATTAAAAAAGATATTTACATATTTTATACTTCTTTGTCCATTGCTTATTTTCTTATTGGTGGATTTCGAAAAATATTCATCACTTCATATTACCCAAATAGCACAACAATATAAGGCTAATGTTGGCTTAGTATTGCCTATGTGGAATAATCTATGTACAATATTTCATAACGTTAGAAGAGGTGCTTTTTGGTCACAACGGAATAATTTTTTATCGGAATTTTATAATCTATTTAAACTTTTGTGGTTTGTGTGGTCTGTTCCATCTCGTAATTTCCGGCGTCACGACTGTCGCGCTACAAAAAGTAGTTCATGCTTCTTTATCAAAAATTAAAAAAAGTGTATTAGCATAATATACAGTATAGACCAAAGCAGACCACCGCATCTATTCGTATGCGAGGAAGCGAGACGTTTTAAACGCCGCCTTTATATTGCGTTCTCGCTTTCTCGTGTATCGCATGCGGCGGTCTGCTTTGACCTATACTGTATAATAATATATTGCCTCTAGCAAGCGATAAGTACTAAGAAAATAAATCTGTAAAAGCGGTAATACAAAATCACCCAGTTAAAATTCAACCTTATCTAAAATAATTTACCAGTGGATATTGAGAGGGGGCGCCACAAGCGACCCCTCTGGCGCTACGTACACCAAATGCGAATTTCACCGATAGATGGCGTTTTATTCCCAGGGAGAAAAAAAAAAACGGATCGACCATATTTCCGTCTTTTCTTTTCGCAGCCCGGAAGGGCTGTCCCTGTTGATAATTTAGGCAGAACGTAGCAGGAAGCTTATCTCTTGACTGCGCACTAAATTTGAACATGATCAAGCGAAATGGAAGATTTGCCGCGAATCAGAAAAGGGCTTAACACGCCTCGTAAGTGTTCTCCGAAAAGGAGAACACTTTATTTTTTTAGTAATATAGTAAGTGGAATTTAGTAAGAAATTTAGTAATTTTAAAAAGTAAGAAACAGCAATCACTTTTAAGAAAATCATTTTTTGGTAGATAGACCCGTGCGGTCCATCTAACCCGGGAAAGATGAAAAACAGAGAGAACCATTAGTTGCCTAGAGAAACCCATCCCCGTGATTACTTATTGATGATGACGGGTTTGCGCTGATCCTGACAAACTGCGTCGATTTATTTACTCCCGCGATACTTGAAATTTCAGTTGCTTTTCTGAATTATGTATGGGGAAAGAGTGAGAGGAATATATAGGCTGATCTACCTCAATATATTACCGGTTCAAATGAAGGGAACCAAGTTGTAAACGTTTCACTGCATACCTTCTACCCCTAGCGTGGGTCGCAAGTGATTTTCTTGTGAGGGCTAGTTCGTAGAGGTGTCTTTTTTTACTTAAAAGTTTTTGAAAGTCACGAACGTGCACATTGGAAATGATAGATTGTACAAGCCCACGAATTGAAATGGTTTTAAATTACTCGCAGTAGATTTGTATAAATTGTTATGAAAATTTTTCAGAACGACTTTTTAATGCTTACTTCTAATTGAACTGTTTTAATTTGAATTCTAGTCAACGTGGGGTCGCTTATAACTAAAATCGTTATTACTCGGAACCATGAAAGATGTACACAAATTTTTACTCAAATCCATTACATTTCAGGATGAGGTTATAGTGGAGCGGTTTTTACTAGCAAGGATATTAGCGACGACACTAGCGTAGCGATTTACATAACTATGATCACTTATAGTACAGCTTTGAACATAGCGTCGATACTAGGTCATTTCTCCAACTCTAATAAGATAACAACAATTAGTGTATTTGTGAGTTTAAAGTAAAATGTCGCGATTGTCTGTTTGACAGCATATATTTCTAGAATCCATCGCATTCAAAAAATTAAAATTATTTATATTTTAATTATTATATAAAACAACCACAAAAAACTTAATTTTGTATTTTCTGGCAAAACCATATGCTTCATGGGAAAACCCATAGAACCGTTCAACTAGGCGCAGTTCAATACATTAGCTTGACGTTTGAGGTAGAAATAAATCGAATTTAATCTACGGGAGCAAAAATTCTCGAAATTGATGTGCCCTCGGGAGCTATTCCTACTCTAATTATACAAGCCCATCCACTTAAACGCCCTTTTTTGTACCACAAGGTTACCAGTAACGTTTCCCAAGTATTTTTGATCCGTTAAATTTCTTCAAAAAATGAGAACGAAATCCTCAAGGTATTACCTTGAGAATTTCGTTCTCATTATTAGTATACTTTAATTAAAAGTTATGAAAATACCACTCGATAAGAAATTTTGCATTATCAAATAGTTTTTGACATGAAATCGTTGTAATCGGTTCAGCGGACTTCAAAACGCGTATTTCCACCCAAAAGAATATTTGTTTGTTTCAATTAATTCAAATTATTTACGGTATGACTTGTGAATATCAACTGAGCGCCTTTGCCAGATTAAACACAAAAGGATAAATACGAAAGCACAAGTAAATATGTAGATACAGGGGAAAATGTATGCGGAATTAATTTGTTTCGTGTTTATTTGCGTTAACTATTCGATAGATGTTGCTGGGCGCAATTAATTCAACGATTCGTGCACGGTTATATTTAAATTGCCCTCTCCACCCTGAATACAATTGATATTTACAGCCATTTATTTATTAGCATTGCAGGTGAATTAATATATTAATTTTATTTGTGCTTTTTATTTCCGGATAAAATTATTTCTGGTATTCAAATAAATGTATTATTTTTACACACTGTATTATAATAAAATTTGGAGATAATTCAGATGTAAGCATAAAATGAAAATTAAATAAATGAATATCCTTCATGCCAAGTTTAATATTATGTAATAAATACAGAGTGCATTTTACAAACAAATCGCACAATTTTCATAAAAACGCCAATCCGACGATTCTGGGAATAACTATTCCTACATGTACAACGTATTGTAAAACGTATTCACTTTCAAATACAGCAATCTCATCGACAAAAAATAGTGAGTGATATCCTCTCCTGGAGAGAGGGATTGAAAGAGAAACAGTATATGAGGGCAGGGGTAGGCGTGTGTATACGATGGAGAAATATTTTCCGTAAAAAAGAAAGATAAACAAGCCAATTCATCCCCCAACGTGTTCACTTACATCTTGCCCATATCAGCGGCGCAGGATACGATCCTCTGGATTTCCACTGATTTCCTCTGTATTCCTACCTGACAGAGATTACACACAGGCTTACCGAATATATTTTCTTTGTGTTCACCCAGCTTCCCACACCGATATTTTGGCGAATACCCCAAAAAGCTCGAACACATCTTT
The DNA here is from genome assembly GCA_963971325.1 of Aphodius granarius. Taxonomy (NCBI): domain Eukaryota; kingdom Metazoa; phylum Arthropoda; class Insecta; order Coleoptera; family Scarabaeidae; genus Aphodius; species Aphodius granarius. The sequence continues at coordinate 4,826,012 of OZ020224.1, forward strand.
GTCAGTCTTTTTGTATTCCTTAAAAGAAGCACTCCTTTCGATTTTATTGTAACGTCGTCGTAAGGGTTGATAGGTAATTCTATATTTACTGTTCTGCTGCGAAGAAATTCGGATGCATGGCTGGCAAAACATTTTATATACCGAACGTGCTGCAGATGATGCAGCTCAATATGATACATAAAATGTTCATAAAGTACAACATTTCAAAACAGTTTGCTATATTCTAGTAAATGTCACGAGTCGTCATTGACAATAAGCATTTTTTATTCTGTCTGGAGAAAGGACGAAATGAAAAACAAATGAGGGAAGAATGAGCGATTTGCGTTATTTATAACCCCGGTGTATACCGGCGGTCATCACAAGCACGCTTATTTCTGGTGATTGGAGAAAAGCTACACAACAGAACGATACAAATTACATTAGGCGGCACCGATTTTGTCGTAACATTTTCGGTCCTGAAATTTATGAGCGACCCGAATAACGACGCGTAGCCCTCGCTAGATGGCGCTCATTAAAATGCCATTTTTTCGTTCTTGCGATCGAATTCTGTTCGTTGATTCAGACTGCTCCTGAAAATACCGCCAGTCATTTTAATACTATTTCTTGTAAGTAGGGACAAATCTGTAACAATAAATATTTTCCAAAGGATTGCTCAATCAGCGTTGCTAAATTTGGACCAATTTGAACATTTATTACTACAGCCATTACATTGGACTATTTCAAATCACCCGCGCTTTTAGTTACCAAGTGTGACCGTTTGAGTCACACTTGATAAACGTTGTTATTTGTGCGGACACACCAATAACAAACTGGTATTACAGACAACCGTAAACGTCCGAGAATTGTTCGTATGAGGTCGGGTCATTATTTAAAAGGATAATTTATGACGTCATAACGCTTGTTACATTGGAAGATCGGGAATGACCAATTCTCTATAAACATTGGATATAACTAATATTAACTAAAAATAATATTTATGTAAGTATTTTTGCTATGGTCATATTAAATACCGTATAAAGCAAAACTTTTTATCTTCCCTGTAAATAGACTCTGTGTATATACACTTCCCAACAAAAGTAAAAAAAAATCAAAACCGTTTTTTTGCGTTTTTTACTGTGATTTTCTTTTTCTAATCTAAAACGACAAATAAAAATGTTTCATCTGACTGCTCTGAATACATAGAATACGGGTTCATGTCCTTAAAAGGAAGGGAAAAAAATTACGGTGCCTCACCATATTCACCATATTTTTTTCCTGACTCTAATGTACGGGTCGCGACGGTTAAAATTAAATTCTGGTGTCCAAACATTAAAAAAAGAGACCCCGATCAATCACTTGAATATCCCAGAGCAACGCCCAAGTAGGGGGTAGCGAAACGTAAAAAAGGCGTAATGTCTCCAAGATATAAACGAGGGAAGGTGGTTTGACATTCGCGTTACCTATAGATATAGTAATGTTTCTTCTCTTTGTGGGAATGTTAGCCAGATGAATGTTTATTGTAGTTAACAAATTTTAATCTCTAATAACTTTCTTATCCTTTGGTGGATTTTGATAATTCGTTCAGTAAATTATAGACAAATTCATGATTCACGTTGATAATTTTATCTTAAAATAGAACTAAATAGTGGATTGAATACCATATTTATCGCTTTCGTCTAGATGAATGTATCTCAAATTGTAAGAGGGAAACACAAAAATGAATACGGCTGAAATCCTATACGCTTGTTCTAGTGGTTTTGGGTGTGGTTTATTTCGCTGCACTTAGGCCACACTTGACCATTTGATAACGACAACCAGAGGTGTTCAACTGGTTGCCGGGACTCACGACTTTACACCTCTTCCGAAAGGCGGCGATACTTGAACCCCAGACTTCATGTATAACATTTATACACGTTTGCTATATAACATGTGCTGTTTTATAGTCTGAATGCACATAAACAAAAACACCAAAAACTGGTCAACTCTAACCTATGAAACGTGCATAATGACTTAAAATAGAAATATATATATTTATATAGTTATAGTTATAACCGCATTCACCTATGTTTGGTTACTAAGATGGTACCTAATCTGTGTCCTTTGACGGACGCTTTTAGTTGCGACGAGGGACGTGTGATGTCGCCTGATGGCAAGGATTGCACGGACAAGGACGAGTGTCTCGACTTGCCCTGTCTCAACGGCGGCACCTGTATCAACGAGAAACCACGCTTCAGATACCGTTGCATTTGTGCAGACGATTTCTCCGGCGACAACTGTGAGACCGCACAACAGAGCAGGACGCTGAAATTGAGCATGGGCGCCTTGGCGGCAATTTTGGGCTGCTTACTCATTATCCTAAGTGAGTAACATATCAGAGTTATATTCAGGAGCACCATACGTTTATCTGCAATGCGCAAACTGTCGGAGTTTGTGTATTAGTTTGTTTAAAACGATTTTGCCAAATTGGCGGAGGCGCTTACATTTTTTAAAAATTGACTTTAAATAAAACATTTTTATAGATTCTAGTTGAGATTTGCATGACTAGCTTTCTAGTGTGTATTTTAGATGTATTTAAGAACTATAAATCAATTTTTATATAATGGTTATTCTTATTCTCCATTTTTTTAAGGATTTTTATGGTTCTTGCAACAAATCATATTCTTGCAGATTTTAGACCCTTTATTGTTTCAGAAGATATTGTAAACTAATTTTTATAGTGGTTTAAAGAAATTCGATTAAAAACTGCTGGTCGATTTTAATAAGGCTTGGGAGCGATTTTACTAAGGGTGTTGCTTTATAGAGGTACGGAATATTAAAAATATTAGCTGGGAGCCAAAATAAATATATGAAAGGTAGGATATTAAATTTCTCTTACATTATACGTGTAATATGTTTCATATTTGTCGTGCTTTTTCTTTTATTCGCAGAGAGATATTAATCAACTGAATTATTAATCGGTGTAACGGACAATTTTTTTGTGGTCTAAGTAGGAAAACCATGTAGAACAATAAGTTTTCAACCTAAATTAATTCGAAATGCAAGTATTTATAGCTCACATTAACGACTTTTAGTGCAGAACCGCATTAAAAACCTTACTCAAAGCTAATTGAAACATCTCCTGTGCTGCTAAGCGAAACAAGTTCGTTAGCAGAAGTATTATTAACTAAATTTCCGGGAGGAAACCACGTTGTTAATGACGAAAATGGCTCGTTCGTAACTCTCGTGAAGAGAACCCGAAGATATCTCTTGCAACAAGAATTCGTTCGGATCGCAAAAATTCAGATCGCAACAAAAGGCTCCAATTTGGAGGATCATTAATTTCGGTTATGTTACAACAGTATCGGAAAAAATATCGTCATTGCAATACTCCGTTTAAGGGGGAATTAATTAGTTAGATCTCCGGTGAATTGGGGTCGTAAAGATCGTGGTGGGAGCCTTATTTGATAGGCAGAAATTCTAAAGTTTCTAACTATTTACTGGTTCACTGGCTTGTGCAGGAAATTTTACTACCTGGGTGAGATGAGAAAAGTTAATTTAGTTAACTTTTGTGTCGCTGAAAAGCATCGCTACGTAGGTTTAGTTTTTCCACACAAAATGTACTATTCTATAATAAAGTGGGTCGTAAACAAAAAATATTGTCTAAGGACATTTGACAAATACTGGTACATTTGATTGCCTATTCTGCAGACGTTTGCTAAGACTTTAAGGGACTAATGGATTACTTCTCGTCCACAGTACTTGTGTTGGTATTCGTGGTCTACAACCGAAGGCGGGAAGCTCATATTAAGTGCCCTGGACGTGATGACGATGTGCGTGAAAATATCATCAACTACGATGATGAGGGAGGCGGGGAGGATGACATGACCGCTTTTGATATCACGCCGCTTCAGATTCCGATCGACAGACCGCCACCAGAAGTGCCGCCACCGAAAGAAGCATGTAAGTATTGCTCTTACTAGGAGATAGAAAACTAGGGGTAATGTGATTTTTTTATGTGGTAGAGACTGTAACAAACGGAGCAAACCCGATATATTCATGGGTACAATAATGCTTCAAATTCAAATTGACAATAACCCATTTTTTTGTGTTTTGCATGGTTAGCGCTATGTGTGGACTGCAGGTTATGATATTGGTGCCAATTGGTGCCATCCAGCAACAAGTTTATGTTGACGTCGCCAGCGATTTTTGTCGTCAAACAAAAACTTCTTTGTGAACGCTCCATTACAAAACTCCGTATCTGGTGTGAGTAATGCAATTATTAATGTTTTATGTGAAGTTTTAAACTCAATTAAAAGTGTTTCTCCGTCGATTTGAGGCTACGTTTTTTATCGGCCGATGACAAATGGTATTTTCTCATTCCTCCACTGTCAGAGAGGGCAAGTTAGTTTAAGTTTTTCACTGGGGCAAAAGTTCAAGTATTGCCGAGGGAAGTGCTCCGCGCCTCTTCATTTTTAATTTTTCTTCCTTCAGTTATTGTTCCAGGTGCTCTGTAGCGACTGGTAGCGACGGAACTTATGCCGCTACATATTTTAGTTGACAGCTTACCAATGAACATGCGAAAAGTAGGCAACTTATATACATGTTGTGACTAGACTACCACCAGTTCTCCTGATACGATAGCACAAACTTTGATTTACCAATGAATGCGTTTTATTTGATTCCTGGGGTTCTAAATGCTTTACACCCTTACCTCTTTATAACATATTTTCCTGATCGGTTGCAAGCATAAATATTGGCAGAAAGAAGTATAGTCACAATATATTTTTACTTTCCGACCAGCACACACAAGTTTTAATGCGAAATATCATATTTATTAGCATTAAATATTAAATTACTACTAATATAGGACATATACAGGGTGTTCCAATAGTGCGATATCGGGAGATGGTACATTTTCTTAAAGATAGTATTAAATAAATTAAATTTTCCTACATGTGGAAAGCGAAATCATCTTAAAATTATTTTTCTCTTTACAGGGTGGTCCATAAAATATATAGTACATTTTAGAGTAATGATAACAAACATTGTATAAATCAATTTTCTTAGCTCTCATATTCATATTGTTCGTCAAGTAAGATAATGTCTTCGCGAGTAACATCGACAGATGTGTCCAGCAAAAGACTGTTAACGTTTTCCTCAAATACGTTCTCCTTAAGAGCGGGTAACTGTGAGTATTACTTTTTGAAATTGAAGATATTAAAGAGTCAGAAGTATATAAAAGAGTATTTATTCTACTTTTTTGCCGTTTTTGTCCAACCACATCTCTTCTTGGGACAAACATGGTTTTAATGGGCGATGACAGTCAGACAGTCATTTTTTTTTAAGCCTGTTATTCAAATTGTGAATTTTTCATTTTATCCTCGCTTTCGTCCGTACTGTATGCTTTTCCTCCAAATTTATCGATAACGTGTTTTTTGTTTTCTTTCTGCTACACAGCACTCGCCGGTATGCGATCACAGCATCTAAAAATATTATGTAGCATCATTATATGCAAGTTTCTGCAGCAAATTTAAAAAAAAACGCAATAGGACACTTTGTTTAATTCAAAATAGAAATAAATCTCAACGTTATGCGGCGCTCTTGTTGCTCGCAGGTATTTGCCAAAATTAACTAAAGTTTGGAGCACGCTTACGGATGCACTTAACAGGCACGTAGGGAAATGAAATCCCTGTTTAGAGGGCACGCGCACCGGCCATTTGTGAATTGAATGCTCTTTTAGTGCACTCCTCTAGATCGCGAGCGAAAACGCTTCTGACACACAATTTAACAACCGGACAACCACCCAGAATGCACCTGTACTCCTAATGAAAGCAAACCTTGGGCAGATTGGATCTCATCATGAGCGTTATTCTGCTATAATATCTTAATTATAGCGTGTGGAAAGTTACAATCTGTGCATTCAGCCAGGAATTTTGTTGTATTGCAGTTGCTCAGAGACACTGTCGTCTTCTTCCTTCTTGTTTGATAATTTTGAATGAAACACCTTATATTTTATCTCCTCTCTTTTTTTCAGTTAACATCATGGGACTTGATCAAAAGCCGAACGTTGGCATTTTTATCGAGGAACATAAGAAGAGATCGGACAGTGATCCCAACGCGCCACCGTTCGATGACTTGAGGAACTACGCTTATGAAGGAGGAGGAAGCACTGCGGGTTCATTAAGTTCCTTAGCATCAGGTAAGTTTCGATGCAGCGTTTAGTCCTTCCGCCATTTCAAAAGTTGTGATTCAGGATTTCAAACAGATATTCTTAAGCTAAAAAAACTCTCTTTGTCTCATTGTCTCATTGTCTTTGTTTAGCACACTGTACAAAGTATGACTGATTTTAAACCCTCGACCTATGTCGTATTTTTGCATGATTATCTTTGCGTCCTATTATGTATTATAAAATAAGAAATGTCTCCATGCAGTGGTTTTAGTATTTGTTGGCTTAGTGTAGAGAGGATGACTCAGGGATGAGTTCCGAGATGTTCTTGCTTAAATATCTTGTGTATGGTTTGGGGTTGGAAGCCGTTTAATATTACCAGTTTTTGAATTGTTCTTTTCGTTCTCTCTCTACTCTCTTCATCCAATGGGATACGGTAAACTATTATTTTCCAGCTCTGTTGTGTAAACCATAGAATATAAGGATGTAAGAATACCTTTATTTACCTGGGTCGACCTAGATAGCCTAGCGGTAAAGCATATTTTGACCGTTAAGGGACCTTTTAGAGTGACACTCGCTGACGTAGTTTACTCTTATGTGAACCAGGCACACATTTCGAACCACCCGGATTATGGTGCAATATTTTGAATATCTAGTGAGGGCATTCTTGAGTTCAGTCCTGCCGCCAACTTTTATAAACACGCATACATACCCACATACATTTTCCAGAAATCATTGCAATGGGGCCAGGGCACCCCAAACGGGTATTTCCGCTGACATATCGATTTTTTACGTCGATTACAATACTTTCCTTCTAGAGTACTGATTGAAAATTAAAAATATGTTTCTCTTCTTATCCTTGATATTGTAAAGGATACTTTATTATCTCATGTTCGTATGATGAGAGGAGAATATTCATTCAACATTTCCAGCTTGTCGTTACGTTGGTTTGGGCAGGGTAGTTTTATATATTGTTATATAATTACTCATAAATAGAAAAAATATGGCAATTTTTGCACCAAAGTGTGACCAGGCATAAAAAATAAACTAATTTATGGTAATACTAATGAATCTGCTGTTCAAAAGTTTTCCTATGTTTGAACAGTTGCAATTCTTTTTTCAGAGACTTGCGCTTATGGTTTTTTATATCAAAATCTTGCGAGGTCAGTTTCTAAATAATTGATATGCATCTTACGTGCATTTTTTTCTTCAAACTGCTCCCTGTCACGTATTTCTATTAAGGGCTACTTTTCACGTTTGTGAATACCAAAAGTAGGGTCCTACTAAGTTGAGTGTAGTCCGAGTGTAGATGAGTGTCACTCAATGTGTGTCTCTGAACTCCACCCTAAAGTTTGTACTGTTGAAAGCATCCACTTATATTGATATTTTACCAATTTCAGATGTCCAATGAAGATAATGGAACAATCTCATCGGTAAGTAGTAATAAAAATTAAAATAAAATGCATTAAAAGTTATTTGTGAAGTACCTCAAAATTGAGTGTGATTTTGGCTTCCTTACTGAATTCTAAGGCAACAAGTACTAATAAATTGTACCCAAAATCAGTTGTCTATGAGTTTGCTCCTCTTGTTAAAAAGAAATCAATTTTTTTTTATCAATAGCAGTTCACATTTAGTAACCGGTAAGTCTATCGTTTTGTGACAAAAATGTATCATAAAATTTGGTGTGTCATACCTGTACACCTAGGTACTGGGCCCATATAGAAATAATTACATTTAATATATTCTTATTTTACATTTTGAAATTCGAAAGAAATATGTGGAAAATTTTCAAGGGACCGCAAAATTTGAAATAAAACAAATCCAGCGTGGCCCCCACCCAACTTTCCGACTAAATTGTTGATACACGTGTCTAAACACGTTGCAATTATTAAATTTCGTAAAACCACAGTCACTCTGGATCTCAACCTAACTATATAAACGATATAAATTGACGCATGTAAGTTTTTCACAGATAAGTCAACTGATAACAACAATACACAGAAAACAAAAAAAAATTATAACAACCATAAATAATTATTGCAGTCTTTATTAAACATAAAATTATTGTAGATTCCTGATGATGACGATAAGTCGTGTATTAATCAACCTTAAACCAATTAGAAAACTGGTAAAAATGGACATTGTAAACTATAAGATATGAAACACTTTAAGCGTCTAAGTACGCTTCACAAAAACGTGAACTTTACATCATGACCGTCGCGAAAGAACAGAGGCAGATGCCCTAACAGGCTGTCCTGCAAGACCTGCAAGACAAATCACAATTAAGCTACTCAAAGTTCAAACGTCTATTGTTCCAAACATCTATATGTTCCAAATATATTAATAACTATCCCAATCAATACAACATCTCAATTCACTTGATAACTTATCTCAACAGTAAAAAATAATGGGTTTCCAACCCATTACAAATATTTCCTAAGTAAAAATGTTTCCCATAAGTTCCTTAAAGTAGAAATTGTTTGGGTTTAATTGCAGAAAGACTTTTGAATAAAATAAATTTGGTTTTATTTGAAATAAAGATAGGCCTTGAGGTAAAAAATATTCTATTTGAAACTATTTGGAAGAGAAAGACATATTAGATTTGAGTGAAAAGATTATGCTGACAGTCTCTAGCACACATTGGCTTAGTGTGAGCTTATATAAGCTGAACTATGGAAAGCGATCGGTATTTTGGGTTCTCTTCATTTGGGAACAAGTTTGTAGTCTTTACCAAAGAATTCCGTGGAGAAAAATAATCTAACGGGTCCACCATAATCCTTTATTGTTTTTTCGACATGAGACCTTGATTATAATCCAATTATAATAAAATAATATTTACATTTTACTGAAACTAAACTACTATTTTATCATATCAAAATTTGTAGTTTTTAAAAACGTTCGATTTTATTAACTTAAGTACTAAATTGTCAAACAATAAAGGAAGATTTTTTACTTAGAAGTAACGTAGAATTCTTGAAAAAAATTGTTATTTTTTTTAAATATTATGTTGTTAATGTAAATTAATGAACGTTGGTACAAATATGATAGCTTCGAATTGAATAAATCTTACCAAAGAAATAATTTCTTTGCGGCAACCAAAGCTTTGTCTGCCACTATTTAATATCGATCTTTCTTTGACTTGAAGCAAATTCGTTTCATTCAATTTTTTTTCTATCTGTGCGGTAGTTGTGGATATTTATCAGTAAAATTAATATCAAAACCAATTATCACATTAAAATAAAAAGAGACCCAAACAACAGCATAGACAACTACACACAAATATCTAATGCCGACCTACTATGCACGTCATACAGATTAAACATTCAAAGAATCGTTCACTAATCGCAGAAAAAAAAACAAGAAAACAAAATGTCTAACAATAGAGCTGAGCAAACATATTAGTAGTTCTAAAAAGATTCACAAAATAGTCAGTGCTGGAGGTACATCCGAAGGGCCACTAGAAAAGTTTCTCTGATCGGTCAAATTTGAAAATTACTATTTTTGTCCTCTCACAACAATAACAGAACTACACGACGACACAAATCTAAATGAGATCAACATATCATCGATCAAAAACTTGGAATTATTAAACATGGGTAACGGCGAAAAGTGTTATCAACTTGATAGAAAAGCGTATAACTCCTTGTCTTCAGAAGAATTTTTATGCAAATTCTTCACTCTTAACCAACCCAATTATGAAGATATAGCTGCATAATCGACTGAATCTTTTGACGTAATAAACATGGGTAACGGCGAAAAGTGTTATCAACTTGATAGAAAAGCGTACAACTCCTTGTCTTCAGTAGAATTTTTATGCAAAATCTTCACATTTCTTAACCAACCCAATTATGAAGATATAGCTGCACAACCGACTGAATCTTTTGACGTAATAAAGCATTTTACGCAACAAATGGCAAATGATTTGTTCTATTTAATCACCGAAGACTCCACTGATTCCAAAGAATATATATGCAATGATCTGCATAAGGAGAGATTGGTTCAATTATGTGTGCAAGTGATATTGTGCAATAACTCGTCAATTAGTATGATTAAGACAAAACCCATCGGTGAAAGATACATGGAGACGTGGAATAGAATCTGCTGCAAATATCAATTTATGTTAATTGACCAAAATCGGACTGACTCCTTATTACCACTCCTGGCGTCTTATTACGAATATCGTATCAGGAAATACACCGATAACGAATTACAGATTCATCAATTCACGTGAAACGGCCGTCTACAGAATGGATTTCACTTGGATTACTGTCTAAGAAAGGCTATCAAAAGAATGAAAGTAAATGTTCATAATCTACGAGATCTTCTACCAGAGCTATGGAGAAGAAACGAAATCCCGATAATTGTGGAAACTCCAGTGGCGAAAATCATTAGGGATCTAGCTGGTTCGAATATGAAACAACAGTTCTTTATTGTATCAAATATAAATTACCTACTGGAAAACGACAATGGTGCTCCAAGAACTTTTCGGAATTTATCGGATTTAAGCGATGAACCAGCCATTCTTGACGAAACTATGAATATCGAGGTATCACTTCAAGGAAGAGTTCCGAAAGATATTGTCCGGAACAATCCAATCCGAATACTTTAAAACTCATCAGTAGTTCGAATCTTCTTGCTTCATACGAAAATTTTTGATACCAAGCAAGAACAAAGAAATATCGGAAGTTGATATTGTGAACGAACTAGAAAGTTCTACGCTAACAATTATTAGCAACGAGACTGGAATGGGGAAAAGCACCGTCTTGACATCCCTCGCAAGGAGATCCAACCCAGTGTACCATAATATGTGATATGGGCCAATGCAAGATGGATTCACAAGATTACAAGACGAGATTATTAACGGTAGCATACCTAAAGCATCATTAACAAACGATTAACAACTGTTTTAGTTATCTTTTTTTAAATTTCAAATACTTTTACAACAAAATACAAACTCAGGGAAATCCCTAGTCGAAGGAATACTACAACAAAACGTAGATGAGAAGAATTCGTTCGACGAGATATTGCCACTACATCAGGACACAGTACTCAAGGTCGTCGAAGCAATACTGGTCAAGGGTGCTCACGTCTTCATAACATCGCGTACCCAAGCTGAACATTTACTGTTGAAGAGATTTGGTAACGTTATATCTAATTCTGTAAACTTGGCCTATCTAGAGAGCAAGGATATCAGTGACTACTTCGAGAGATGCAATGTACCGAAAGATATACGAGCGAAGCTACCAGAAAGCTTCCAATCGACATCCCTTCATCTGCAAATGTGACATGAAATATACAGAGTCGGTTTGGAAGAGAGTGTGAAACATGGAAACGAGACATCTTTGTATAGGACTTTTATGGACAGGAAAATTTCAATATTTCACCAGAAGAAGAACATTTGCGAATACATTACTCATGATACCTTATCGTATCTAGTCGATAATATCCTGAATAAGCATTACGTCATTGCTCTGGTGTCCCTATTCGGGTTAGAAAAAATACAAAAATTAAACATTGTAACGAATGGCGAGTGGGATAAAATGGTGCGCACTTTTGAAGAATATAAGCTGGCTTTAGGAATTGTCTCCACCATAAATCCAATAAAGTTTATACACAAAGCGTTTGCCGAGTATTTGGCTGCTGCTTACATAAATTCCAATCCACACGCTACCATTCAGTTTATACAAAGATGTTGTCAAAAGTAATGACCTATACCAGACATACAAATTCTTGCATGAGATGCGCTCGCTGGACATTGAAAAAGAACCCGTCGAAGGTTTCATAATTCACGGTGATGCGATGAGAAGAAACTCTTAGGGCTAGTTTTTCAATACTGGTCTAAGTTCTACTGAACTCCGTTCTATTGTTGATTTCTGTCAGATTCGCCAAAGCTGATTGGATACTGGTCATCAAAACGTCATTGTCAGCAGCGCTGAACTTCACTCGTGCTTTAAACTAATATTGAAAACCTAATCCTTGGACGTCATAGGTTCGAGTCAAAATGGAGATCAAAATGGATATAACATGGGGGATGTACCCGATTCATTGGGCGGCTGCTTGCTGTTTTATGACAAAAAGAAGCAGGACAACCGACTCTAAAAGCTAGTTTAATATCTTAAGCATCTTAGTCTTGATACGAAAGACGCACACGTTGGGTGGAACTGGCTTAATTGCCTGACAGGCCATAACTCGCACAGTTACAATTTTCACAAAAATCTTATACTTTACTCGCGGACGGTCACCAATTTAAACACATATTTGAATGAGAGTATTGAAGAAAAGGTTGACTAAGTTTGGTGAAAGTTTGGTGAACGTTGCAATGACACTGATTGGTACTCGCTGGGTCATCTTGCAGTTCGAAATTCTGACAAAGACGTTATTGATTATTTACTAAATAATACCTCAGACTATCATTATTTAGACAAAGATAAAAACGGACGCAATATTTTGCACCATGCGTGTATGATTGGTAATTCAGACATAGTCGATTCTATAATTGGCAGCAAAGTAGGAGAGATTTTATTAATTTTCCTAACACTTATGATAACAAAGAATGCGCTCCATTACATTATGCATGTCATAAAGGTAACAAAAAATTAGTAGAAAATCTTTTACATGCGGCTTTAGTAACGTTTTGAATAGCGGAGGGACCAACCCCCCCAGACTTTGAGAGGAACCTTGTTTCAAGAAATATGCGTAACCGGCAACGTTTACGTTTTTAACATCTTACTGAAAGAAGAACGCTGTAACCACTTTGCTATAACAAGATCAAATACACTTGGAAACACGACTCTGCATTTCTCCGCAATGGGAGGAAATATTAAAATTCTTGAGGCTCTCATTAACAAAGGCCTGGAGCCAGATATCAAGAATTTCAAGCAACAAACTCCCTTTCATTATGCATGTAGTAGAGGACGTAATAAAACTGTTCTGTTGCTGCTTGATAAAGGTGCAAATCCAGCATCAGTAGATAACGATGGCCAAAGCAGCTTGCACTTTGCTTGGAGGTGTTATTGGACAGAACTGACATACATGTTAATATAGAAGATAATTTCGGCCGGACGCCATTGCATTCAGCTGCCCAATACAATAACATTGATGTTGCTACCAATTTATTGGCCCGAGTAGCCAATCCAAATATACTAGATAATGGGTTGGAAAGTGCTCTGCATGTTGCATGTCACAATGGGTATGTTGATATCGCAAAGTTATTGATGAAAGCCACTGGAGATCGAAACTGAAGAACCACGTCTGACTTCATTTAGGCGATTGCTAGTGAAAATAATGAATTGACTAAGTGTTCCCCAAGGATACACAGAAGCAATGAATGTTATTAAATCTGATTCTTTTCAATAAGAACTGATTAAACTGTTCTTTTACAAAAAAAAATATATCGATTTTATCTGACATAGTTTTGTTTTCTTTTGGTCCAGATCCTAATATCGCATTTGTACATACACATACATAAACGTTATATATAGGGTTTATTCAATTTATATACAGGGTGAGCCATTAGTATCTCAGTTGTCGATATTTCTTAATACGTTTGGAACAAGGAAAGCTATCAATAAATTCTTCTTTTTGTTAGAAAAGTGCATTGGATCACAGTAATTCTATCGTTTTTATTCACTTTATTGGAAATAATACACTAATACACAGTTACCTACATATGTCAAAGTTTATTTGTTTACAATGAATTTCAGAAATATGAAACCTTGTCTTATGTAAAAATTATCGCAGTAAATTGACTTCAGTAAAATGAGTGGCTGTCAAATGTCATAAAAAAATAGCTATGTATGTTAGTCCGAAAAGAGTGATGCCTATTTGCATAAGCAGCATTTATTTTTTTTATTTATAAATTGTATTATATTAGAGCCACAAGCATAGCAATTCCTTGAACAAAATAAAACTACCTTTTGCATGAGTATCATACAATATTTTTTCTACAAACGCAATCAAATAGGTACGTTGCTGTAAATCAAACAAAACTAACATGAGTATATAAACATCAAACTTAGGACACTTTTAATGCCAAACAGCTGTTAAGTTGTACAGAAACGATTACTTTTAATATTATTGTAGACAAAATATGATTTCCACAAAAAGGTTATAATATGACTATCTATGAGTACCTACTTGCAGTTTAAAGGTAATATACTACTAAAACAAGATATTTTCTGTTGTAACATGCGTAATCTATCAACAAAATTCAGTATGTATTGCCTGTTTAATTTTGTTCCGAAAAAAGGACATCATTAGTAGAATTGGAGAATATAAACTTGTTGGTTTCGGAAACAATCGTTTATTATTTATTTTCTCAACAGATGATTTTCCAACCTTTGCCATCACTATTATTGGTTATTGCTTTCTGACAATGCTGGCCACGCATTACGATTTACGATGCAGCACGTTTTGTCTTTCTTGACCTATCGTTCCTAGAGGTTATGGAGATAGAGAGCATAGAACACAATACTTAATAGAACGCCATCTCACGGGTTAAAATTTTCGCCAAATAGCGATCTTAGCGCCCCCAAAAATCAGTTCCTGAATTATAATCACCGCGGCGGGAAATATGAAATGCAGACTTCATAATTATATTATTATTATTTATTGAACAATTTACTTGAACAATAAAACTGTGTAGTATCAAACAAAAATTCTGCTCAGTGTGGTTTACAAATCTGTTTTATTGTTCAAGAAATTCTTTCTACTTCTCCTTTGAGAGAAGTATGCAGTGTAAAGTACCTGTTATGCAATGTAGATAGAACAGTTAAACTATGCGCAGTAGCATAAGACAGGACATTTTTTTTATAATTACTATTTTATTATATGTATTAGATGACACAATATAAAAACAATTAGACATAAAATAATAAACAACAAAAATGTTATAAGAAGTATTTATTACATCCTTTAAAACAGGGTAACATTTTTTCATGCAAGAATACTAAAATACCTATTTTATATTCGTATAATGATGTAAGCTACTTTCATTTTGTGTGAGTCTGAGTTCATCTGGGCTGACCTAATCTTAGTTCGTCTGAATTCATCGAAACGTTGGGTAGTGTAGTGTAGTCAACCTTGTATGTTCCTGGAGGAATGTATGTCGGGTTGGGAGGCAGTATGCCAGGCATACACGGCGCGGCGCTTAGGCCCCAATGGGACCTTTGTGCCAGCCTCCACATCCACCCGATATTATATTCCCGTTACGAGCAGCCAACTTATGATACGGGGAGCATTACGTATTGTGTCCATAGATGGCCAGGGATCATCAAAAGCACTTACCCTCTGGTCTTCTAGGCCGAGACAATCAGATAAGATATGCACTCACCCAACTATGAAACAATCCCATCTTTTTGATAGGGTCCGGAAACTAATTGCCGACGACATTTTGCACAACGGCACACAACACTTCTTTTTAACCATTACCCAAAATTACTGCTAATAATTCAAATGACTCAAATTACTCTTATATTCGACAGCAAGTAATGTCAAGGATTGCGCCACCTATCGGGTGCTGTTACTATCATGGTACAAAAATAGTAGGTAGATATCGCTAAAATATAACTGGTGGCGCCACCACAGATCAGTCCCTTGAATTTGGGTACTTGACTACGTACTGCCCATAAATTATTTCGCCCCATGATAGAGAGCGCTCAGACCATAGGCTCAGACTAACGTCGTTATCGGTTTGTGCATGTAAGAGAGAAACAGAAT
Organism: Aphodius granarius; assembly: GCA_963971325.1. Lineage (NCBI taxonomy): Eukaryota > Metazoa > Arthropoda > Insecta > Coleoptera > Scarabaeidae > Aphodius > Aphodius granarius. The sequence goes on from OZ020224.1 coordinate 4,841,853, forward strand.
TTCAAGACGGCTTCGCGCGGCGAACGCATTGTTTTGTATGAATAGAGTAGTTTCAAACTAAGAAGAGCACAGTTGTATATACAACCAATCATACCCAGTGTATGGTTTATAAATTGCCTGTGTATATTTGGTTGCATATACAACTGTGCTCTTCTTAGTTTGAAACATCTATACTGTGGTAGGGCCGTATCGTGGCATGTTCAACGTAAATGACAATAATACAAGATTCAGTATTAGTAGCGCCATCTACTTCTAGTGACTTCGGTTCTGCGAAGCTTTGGGCAAACACCACGTAAACACATAACGTTTGACCTTGATACGGGAGCCTTACCCATCCGATAAATTTCTTATCAATAGACGTTTCTCTCAAATTGATAACAGTTTTCACGTTATTATATATTGGTATAGTGGTGTTTAGAGGTACGTAGTGTAGTGAAATTAATTCTAATCATTACAGTAAGTATGTTCGGCAAATAGCGTTTTCTATTGACTGCACTATTGACTGCAGCGCAGCACTAGTGTAGTCAATAGAAAACGCTAATAGGTTCTTCGATATATCATCTTATTTTATAGGTATTGCCAAGATAATCTCACACCTTATTTTATATTTTCTTGCGGATTGATGTGCAATCTTTTAAGGTTTTAAGGTTTAAAATTATTTATACTTTTTAGTATAATTATTTTTACTTTGTAGTATCGTTACAATTCTGACAATTCACAACACAGTGACGAAGGCTGTGGACTCTGTTAAGTTGCTTCTATAAACGCTTATAGCGCTTAAACTGCTAAATTAATATACATACTTATAGTCACTGGAGGATGAGCATGTATCAGTTTGATGAGTTTGATCAAAATCTCCAGAAATCATTGCAATCGATTCAGGAGTACTCAAAACGCGTATTTTCGCGGAAATCTATTTCCGTCGATTACAATACTTTCCTTCTCGGGACTAGTCGGAAAGTAAAAATACTTTAAATTACTATTTTTCAACTTTTTTGTTAGAAAATTTGTACAATTTATAGTAAAAAGTGTACATTTGGCAATCTTTGTTGCATTTTGATTTTTTTCTTTTCAGCAAATCATAGAAGAATTCTTCGGGATTCTTTATAACTAATACAATGTTTAAAATAATCATTTATACAATTAATTTCTGCTTAACCGACATGATGCTTTTGTGGTCCAAGCACCCGGAGGAACAATTAAAGACTTGATTAGTTTTTGCATACTTACAGCAATGTATTGGAATTTGTTTGATTTTGGTATGTTAATTTTCGATAATACGGTGTTTTAAATTATATATTATATAATTTCTTTCGTTTTTTTTTTTTTTTGAATATAACATTTATAACTTCAAAACGTTATTTTATTCAAGTAATAAATTATGAATAAAAAACTCTTAAACTTGCTAATAATTTACTTAACAAAATGTTAGAACATAAGAATTGATCGTTCATCATCAGGTAGTTCTTCGTTTATATGCAATGTTGTGCAAAACTGCTGAGGAAACAGTAGTGTTTCTAATTTATTCTCCAACCATCGGCTTAACATGTTGGAAATAATCATTTCCAAAAGCCAAACATTCGATCAATTTGCTCGAATTTCAAGATTTTTATAACAATTCTTTAATTGCCTGCGGCATCTTGCGGATGAAATATAGACGTAAACAAATATGGTACAAATATGGCTAATCGCTGTCTCCAAGTTATTATTTTACTCAAATTTCCAGAAAATTAATTGTATTATAGAAGTACATAAAATACAATTGAAGCACAATTAAATATCATTTGACGTTTTATATTTATCACGTACATATTTACTATTTACGGTATATATTTTAAGCTTCCACCTAATCGACATAATATCAAAACCAAATCTCAAGTAGTGTTACTACTAAGCGTTACCTGATCCTGAAGTCGAACCTTACTGTATATACAATCATGCGTTCTTGAGTAATGTTACTTAGTACTCACGATGCAACTATCATACTCGTGGCGATGTAATTTCGTGAAACAACCGTCAACAGTACAGGTTGTCTCGTTTTACTGGTTTTACGTAAATTACTCAGTTAAAGACGCGTCTATTAATACAAGCCTATATCTTCTCTGACAAATTAACATATCGAACTGAAATAATTGCCAATACATGCTAACTAATGGCTTTAAAACTAAGACTAAGCAAAAGCTTGACCAAAATCCTTCTTTGTTCCACAGGGTGATCTGAACATAGACCACAAACGCATCATCTCGTTTAGACATTATTGGCTTTTAACCATTATAAATCAGACTCCATTACCCAAAAATCATTTCGAGATTTCCCGGAGAAGTTTGTTTTGTAATTAAAAAATATTTAAAGTTAGTCACCGATTCCAAGAAGAGTAATGCCCGAACGCGACAAAATAAATATTGTAATCAGTCGTTCTATTTCACACTTAGACAGGTATATTCAGTAGATTAGATGGGTAAATTAATATAATTATTATCACTATCATTTTATCTAAAATAAAATTACAAAGTACACAAAACCGTTAAATCCTTATTATTACATTTGCACTACTAAACACAAATATAAATCTAAGAGACCAAGTTTCAGTTTATACTTTTGTAAGCAATCAATTTATATTGATATTAACTAATTTCAGATGCAGATGTCCGATGACGAGAATGCAACAAAGGGGTCGGTAAGTATTAAACAAAATTAAAATAAAAATCTACTAAAAAGTACGTGTACGTGCACCCCAACAGGTTGCCCTCGGACGATAGCTCAGTTATTAATAAAGATATTTCAAACCCGACTTTTCCCATTTCCTATTTTCAAAAGATCCATGATACACCAAACTTTACGTTTTTTTTTAGTGGAGTAACCTATATTTTGGTATGATTTTAGCTGTCTTCTTAAATTCTAAGGCAATTAGTACTAAGATAATGCTACCCAAAATCAATTGTCTTTGAGTTATTGATTCTGTTACTAAAATATCTGGAGTGGCCCTCACCCTACTTTCCGACTACATCGTTGACACAATGAAGTATCTAAACACAAAAACATGCCACTTTATCACTAAGTTCTAGATTTCCGGGGGAAGATAAAGTAGTCAACGTTTCTATCTCCCGGGAATCACATTATTATCCTCGTAGAATCCGTGAAGCGATCGAAATCTTTAAACATCCCTCCAATCTTAATAGGGATGACGGTTGGCTTTTGCATCATAGCTGGAAAGCAGTTTTACGACCACCACAGCCTATCACAGCTCCCAATCGCCCTCCCTACCAATAGTTGTTTGACTACTGGCTATAGGTACCTACTGCGCAGGTGCCTGCGCCAGGTACCTATAGATACCCCACCCGTCCACACACACGTTCATTCTCTTCGTAGCCGTCTTACTGTTACGTCCTGAAGATGCCTCTTACAACAGAGTGCGAAACGTTGACTACTTTATTGTCGTTGACGCGGTCTTCCCCCGGAAATCTAGAACTTAGTGATTCGGACCAGTCTCCAATCTAAATATGCCACTTTATCATTTTTTTTTCGAAAATTGAACTACTGGAAATTGCGTAATATAACGTCCCATTATTCCCAATGACAATAAAATTGTAGTTGAAGTGACTTTTGTCATTATGTTTTAGGTTAGAACTAATGGAGTAAACGTTAGAAAGAATTGCCGTTTAGCTAGGTATTATTATTAAATGTTATACATTGAAAGATTTGTAAATAAAAATTTCTTGGGTACGTTTCAGCGTTAACTGATATTCATGACAAAAAAATTGGCTGTTTTTATGACTTTACACACCTGTTGAAAGTATAAGACCTGTTCTTCATACAAAAATTCGAATTCCGGCTGTCACAGTATGTAAACAAGGTCAAACCAGTGTCAACACGCTCGGATACGTTCGAGATTTCAGGAATTTTATTGTTACTTAGCAGCATGGGCTCCCTAACTTCGATTGAGTTTTCAATAATAATTATCTTTTCAGCGATGAATTACAGACGTACATATCTTCTTTATTCAATTCCTACAACAAAACACATTTCATGAATGCGTTCCAATCTCCCAAACGCTCTCCGCCCATGATTGGTAAAATGGTCTACTGCGCATTAGAGTCGCAACTTCACCGTACACATCTAAGTTTAAATCAACTCTACTCAAAGTAAAATAAATTCCGTCGATGCACAAATAGAAATTTGGCAATATGTACCATGTTTTGTGATTTTTTTTTACAATACTGTGACCATCACGCTACTGCGCGGCGGGTTACCAGCTCTGTGCCCGGTGTGAAAATAGCAATACAACATAGAACGATAAATTTCCCTAAATGCACAATTCATTATTTTGTGTTTGAATGTGTTAAATACTAAGTTTTAGATTTCCGAGAGAATAAAAATGAAATACTGATCTGAAACTCAGGTTATGCGTCGATTACATTGCGCGAGTTTGCAAGTTGCTAGTTGGCAAATTCACTAGTTGCTGGTAAACTCGCCCAGTGTCATCATGTTCACAGATAGTTTACAAGCTGCTAGTAACATTGTGAACATGATGACACTGGGAGAGTTCACTAGCGCATTCGCCAACTAAGCAGCTTGTAAACTCGCTCAATGTAATCGAGGCTTTAGCAATACCATGGTAATTATTTTGTCGTAAGTAAACTAGGAGCAATAAATCATTGTAAAACCTGAAAATTGGAATGTACTTTCATTGGTGTCGCCATGTAGCGTAAATAGATACTTGGTTCTGATGTTATTTAGTGACATCAGCGCCTATCTAGCAAAAACAGAACGTATTAGTCGCGGTATTTGTATTTCGTGGTTAGGTAGGTAGTGTCGCTAACAGTCAGTCAACAAAGAAAACTTACGCCACTGACAAAAAAAAACAATAAGACCAAGGACAACGCATCATCATATAATATATGTTGTTGGATATTAATAGCAGAGAATAAAGCGCCCCTAACTGAATAACTTGAGATTGAGAAATTGTAGCAGGAACTAACTGTACTATATTTTCACAAATTTATTGGATTATACGATATGATAAACTCAACTTAAACTGCTTCTAACAACTTCATAAAGTCGAATATCGACTTTAGATACAGCGTATCAATAACAGTTCATATTTAGTACCCAGTTTCTATTCCAAAGCCGATGTTTTAACAGCCTGCATGCAGTTAAATTTTTGTAATCTACGTTTTTTTACACAGAAAAATGTTAGTTTCCAATTGAATAAATATCTATCGGTTTGCACAAATTTCAGTTTTTATCGTTTGTTGGCCACAAGCTGTTAACTATTACATTCTAAGGCAATAAATTTTAAGATAGTTACATCCAAAATCACACCCCTTTTGATAAATCAATATCAATCACAAAACAGGATGTGATAAGATCCCTCATGTAGATTTAAAAAATGACAGTCCTTAAAATATTTATTTCGAAATTATTGCCTTTGAATGCAATAAGTAATCCAAGAAAAGTAAGTCAAGTATAGGGTGTTTCTTAAGAAACAGAAATTTAGCGTGTCACGCCTTCAAGTACACCCAGTGTAAACACAAATAATTTTAAAATGTACACACAGGTACTCATAAAAAAATGATTTAAAATATCTTTATTAATCACTGCGGTAACATTTCAGGACCCACTATTGATAAGCACTTAATGAATATTGAAATAGAGCGAAATAAGAAATAACACATTATTTTATATTTACAGGGGATATCCTTAAAGAAGGGAATAGAAAACCATGGGCTCTTATACGAGCCGCAAGTTATGACATTTATAGCGGCAAAACTTGCAAACGATGACACGGTTAGCGAATTTGAAATGATCACCAATCCGCGTGGAGTAAATTGTTTCGAAGATATCTTATTAAAAGTAAAATACAAAAATGGCGAGCCCACTATGCACGTCATACAGATAAAGCATTCGAAGAATCGTTTACTAATCGCAAACAATACACCAACAAACAACAAACAAAAATGTCTAAAAATAGAGCTGAGCAAATATGTTCAAAGTTTTGAAACGATTCGCGAAATAGTCACTGCTGGAGGTACATCCGAAAAGCCATTAGAAAAGTTTCTTAGATCGGTGAAATTTGAGAACTACTACTTTTGTCTTGTCACAACAATAACAGAACCAGACGTAGACACAAAACTGAATGAGATCAACATATCATCAATCAAAAACTTGGAATTATTAAACATGGGTAACGGCGAAAAGTGTTATCAACTTGATCGACTATCCTATTCCTCCTTGTGTTCAGAAGAATTTTCAGAAAAATTTTTCATATTTCTGAACCAACCAAATTATAGCGAAATAACTGCACAATTGACTGAATCTTTTGACGTAATAAAGCATTTTACGCAGCCTATGGCAAATGATTTGTTCGGCTTAATCGCCGAACACTCCGTTGATTACAAAGAAAGTAAATGCAAAATTCTGAATAAGGAGAAATTCATTCAATTATGTGTGCAAGTGATATTGAGCAATAACATGTCAATTTATATGATTAGGACAAAACCCATCGATGAAAGATACATGGAGACGTGGGATCGAATCTGCTTCGAACATCAAGTTGTGTCCATTGACCAAGATCGTACTGACTCATTGCTACCACTGCTAGCTTCTTATTATGAATTCCGTATCAGGAAATATACCGAGAATGCTCTAGAAAATGTTTTGCGAGGTGTCAACAACCCAATAGAAGGCCAAATTTCATTAGAAAATCGTCAATTCACGTGGAACGACCGACAACAGAATGGATTTCAACTGGACTACTGTCTAAGAGAAGCTCTCAAAACAATGGGAATAAATGCACATAATCTGCGAGATCTTCTACCAGAGCTGTGGAGGAGAAACGAAATACCGATAATTGTGGAAACTCCGATGGCGCATATCATTATGGATTTGACTGGTTCGAATACGGAAAATCGTTTCTTTATTGTTTCAAATAGATTAACGCCACTAGACGATGGCGTTGATGCTCCAAAAACCTTTAGTAATTTGTTGGATTTAAACGATGAGCCAGACTTTCTGGATAAAATTATGGAAATCGAGGTTTCACTGCAAGGAAGAGTTCCGGTTCCCCTAAAAGATATTGTCCGCAACAATCGGCAAACTTTACAACTCATCAGCAGTTCGGATCTTCTCAGTTGGATAGGTAGCGATTCTCAAGAACGTAAGATAGGGTTGCCATTGAAGGACAACATAGAAAATTACATAACACGAAAATTTGTGATACCAAGCAAGAACGAAGAAATAACGGAAGTTGATATTGTGAAAGAACTAAAGAGTTCTAAGCTAACGATTATTAGCAACGATCCTGGAATGGGAAAAAGCACCGTCTTGACATCCCTCGCAAGAAGATGTGATCCAACCCGGTATACCATCATATGTGATTTGGCGCAATGTAAGATCGATTTACAAGATTCCACCACTGCTGTCCACATAAACCCTATTAGGTACGCAATAAACTCCTTTAATAACAACCACTTTATTTACGATAAATTTTTTTTTTATTTTGAACTGTTGAACAGAGTCGTGAATATATCCAATAGTCAAATTACCAAACTATCAACATGTGAAAACATGAAACATCATCAACAAACGATTAACAATGGTTTTATTTATCTTTTTTTAATTTTAGATACTTTTACAACAAAACGCAAGCTCTGGAAAACCCACTAGTCGAAGGAATACTACAACAGAACGTAGGCGAGGAGAATTTGATCATTTTGCTCGATTCGTTTGACGAGATATTGCCACTACATCAGGACACAGTACTCAATGTCGTCGAAGCAATTCTGGTCAAGGGTGCTCACGTCTTCATAACATCGCGTACCCAAGCTGAACGTTTACTGTTGTCAAGATTTGGTAGCGCTATGTCTAATTATGTAAACTTGTCCTATCTGGAGAACAAGGATATCAGTGACTACTTCGAGAGATGCAATGTACCGAAAGATATGTGGGCGAAGCTACCAGAAAGCTTCCTATCGACACCCCTTCATCTGCAGATGTTACACGAAATATACAGAACCGGTTTGGAAGACAGTGTGAAACATGGAAACGAGACCTCTTTGTATAGAACTTTTATGGATAGGAAAATTTCAATATTTTACCAGAAGAAGAACATTTACGAATACAATACTCACAATACTTTTTCGCATCTAGTAGATGATATCTTGAACAACCATTACATCATTGCCCTGGTTTTCCTATTCGAGTTAAAAAGAATACAAGAACTAAAAATTGTGACGACTGACGAGTGGGATAAAATGGTGCGCACTTTTGAAGAATATAAGCTGGCTTTAGGCATTGTCTCCACCATAAATCCAATAAAGTTTATACACAAAACGTTTGCCGAGTATTTGGCAGCTGTGTACATAAATTCCAATCCAGGCACTACCATTGAAATATACAAAGATGTTGTCACAAGTAATGACCTATACCAGACATATAAATTTTTGCATGAGATGCGCTTACTGAATGTTGAAGGGGAATCCATCGAAGCTTTCATAATTCACGGCCATAAGAAGAAACTCTCTGACGTAATAAGTACTAGTCATTCATGGAACAAAATGGATAAAACTTGGGGTATGTACGCGATTCATTGGGCGGCTGCTTGTTGTTTTATGGCAATAAAAAGCAGAACAACTGACTCGAAATGCTTTGATATCTTAAAGATAGTTGTACAAGCCACGGAAAGCACCCCTTCTGGTCTTGACATAAAGGACGCACACATTGGGTGGAACTGGCTTAATTATCTGACGGGTCATAACACAAACAGTTACAATTTTCACAAAAATCTTATACTTTGCTCGCAGACTATCACCAATTTAAACCCATATTTGAAAAAAAGAATGGAAGAAAAGGTTGAATTGAAGTTTGGTGAACGTGAGAATGATACTGATTGGTATTCGCTAGGTCACCTTGCAGTTCGAAATTCTGACAAAGAAGTTATTAATTATTTACTAAATATTACCTCAGACTATCATTATTTAGGCAAAGACAAAAACGGACGCAATATTTTGCACCATGCGTGTATGATTGGCAATTTGGAAATAGTCGATTCTATAATTGGCAGCAAAGTAGGAAGAGAATTTATTAATTTTCATAACGCTCATGATAACAACGGATGGACTCCATTACATTATGCATGTCAAATGGGTAACCAAAAATTAGTAAAAAATCTTTTAAAATACGGCTTTAGTAACGTTTTGAATAGCGGTGGGACCAGCCCCTTGCATCTGGCTTGTGAGACAAAGAATATTGACTTAATTAATTATTTGATCGAACAAAATGCTGATGTCAACGCAACACGAGACTTCGAGAGGAATGGTGTAGAATTAACCTTGTTTCAAGAAATGTGCCTAACCGACAACGTTGACGTTTTTAACATCTTACTGAAAGATGAACGCTGTAACCACTTCGCTATAACAAAATCAAATACGCTTGGAAACACGGCTCTGCATTTCGCCGCAATGGGTGGAAATATTAAAATGCTTGAAGCACTTATTAACAAAGGCCTGCAGCCAGACATCAAGAATTTCAAGCAACAAACGCCCTTTCATTACGCTTGCAGTAAGGGACGTTATGAAGCAGTTGTGTTTCTGCTTGATAAAGGCTCAAATCCAGTATTACTCGATAACGACAATAAAAGTAGCTTACACTTTGCTTGCGAGGGAGGGAACTACTCTATTGTGGAGGCGTCATTGGACAGAACTAACATAGATGTTAATGTAAAAGATAATTTCGGCCGGACGCCGTTGCATTCAGCTGCCCAATACAATAACACTGATGTTGTTACCAATTTATTGGCACGAGGAGCCAATCCAAATACACTGGATAATGCGTTGGAAAGTGCTCTGCATGTTGCATGTCACAATGGGTATGTTGATATCGCAAAGTTATTGATGGAAGCCATTGGAGATCGAAACTGAAGAACCAGGACTGACTTCGTGAAGGCGATTGCTAGTGAAAATGATGAATTGCTAAGTTTTCCCCAAGGATACACAGAAGCAAAGAATATTTTTAAATCTAACTCTTTTCAATAACAACAGATTAAACTGTTTATTTACAAAAAATATATATCGATTTTATCTGAAATAGTTTTGTTTTCTTTTGGTCCAGATCCTAATATAAACGTTATATACAGGTGTACCGAAACTCAACGTCAAGCGGGCACCAGGAAAGAGGGTGGTTTATGTACGTTCAGATTTCAAAAAGGTACAACACTTGCTACTTTTGTGCCCAAAAAAAAAATTTGAGAATTTTTATTTGAAATTTGTGCAAGAAATTCAACCTAGGCTAGTTAGTCAAATGAGGAAATAAATTGAAAAATAAAACGAAAACTATGAGACTAAAAAAAGTTGCTTTTATTTTACAAATTCAAATGCTAGAATTCTTTGCCTTCAGCACGAATACAGGCTCGTCGGCATCGTCTGCATCTTTCTAATGCCTCAGCCACGAAATCAGACGCATGGACGTTTTCGCTCATAGTGTCAAGGTAGAACGGGTGAAAGCCTGCATGCGTAGGAGAGAGAAAGGAGCTCTACGCTTGTAGCGTTTCGCCGGGAGTGAGCATTCCGTGGCCGATGCATAAAAATGATCGTTTGGTAAAACGTGCATAGCGAGTTGCATTGATCTCTTCTGCTACTTGAGTGGCGCAGCTTGGCAATATTTTGAACAGCGCTGGAATAAACGTTTTCCTTTCTGCAGCCCCAGTAAAAAAAAACCAATTGGGTTTAGGTCCGGACACCGGGCTGGCCACGAAATTGCACACTGACGCCCAATCCACCCTACAGTGTATTCTCTGTAAAAAAAGACTACCTGAAAATCTATCCCTTTACTGGGGGTGTAGAAAGGAAAATGTTTATTCCGGCGCTATTCAAAATATCGCCGAGCTGCACCACTCAAGCAGCAACAGAGATCAATGCAACTCGCCACGCACGTGTTATCAAGTGATTATTTTTATGCTCGGCCACGGAATGCTCACTCTTGGCGAAAGGCTATAAGCGTAGAGCTCCTTTCTCTCTCCTACGCATGCATTTGGAACAGGCTTTCACCCGTTCGACCTTGACGCTATGAACGAAAACGCCCATGCGTCCGATTTCGTGGCTGAGGCATTAAGGTAGGCGCAGATCAACGAGCAGCGTACGGACGGAGCGCAGCGCATTATTTTTTCAACACACACTATGGGCTGCGCTCCGTGCCAGTAGGTGTGCGATGGTTGATTTAAATACATGGCATGAATTATTTTGCGCTGCGCTCCGTTCCGTCCGCTGCCGACTGGTGTGCGCCTACCTTTAAAAAGATGCAGACGATGCCGACGAGCCTGTATTCGTGCTAAAGACAAACAGTTCGAGCATTTGAATTTGTAAAATAAAAGCACCTTTTTTAGTCTCATAGTTTTCGTTTTATTTTTCAATTTATTTCCTGATTTGACTAACTAGGCTAGGTTGAATTTCTTGCACTAATTTCAAATAAAAATTCCCAAATTTTTTTTTGGGCAGAAAAGTAGCAATTGTTGTACCTTTTTGAAATCCTAACTAAATGGCCCATTTTTTGCAATAACTTGCCGAAGGTAGTACGGCATACTGATTCTGTAATAAAGGGTCAAAGTTAAGTGACAAATTTTTTGAAAACCACAACTCAAAAAACTACCTTATTTTTATCAATATCACAATTCTTTTTTTGACCGATTTGTCACTGCGATTAATGGTACGGTTATTTATGATCATATTAGCAAAAAACCGCAAGAGAATTAGGACATTTGTTGCCACAGTAACTAAAGATGTGGTAAAGAATGCAGATTTTCAACTTTTTGAAAAAATGCCAATTATTACTCAACTAAGTGACAGAGATTTTTTTTACTATTTTTCCCAGAACGTACATAAACCACCCTCTCTCCTGATGCCCGCTTGATGTTGAGTTTCGGGACATCCTGTATAGGGTTTATTCAATTTATATACAGGGTGAGCAATTAGTATCTCAGTTGTCGATATTTCTTAACACGTTTGGAACAAGGAAAGAATGTTTTTATGGCAATGTTATATAATGTCAGAATGTATTATCCGTCATTTGCAGTACGTAGACATTCGTGAAAGATGTGGAAAGTCAGCAGAGATAAAAATGTCTGTGTGTGTACGTGTGTTTCTTGACTGACAATACTGTCAACAATAATTTAAAATAAATTATTTCAAAAGAAAATAATCATGATGAAATATTCGGCAAAGTATTCCAACTTGACAGTAAATCAGCGATTAGTAATTGCTCTCATATTGGTATATCAAGTGAATCGTTATGATTAGATATACGTATATTTCAGTGATTGCACTTAATATTGATCTAGCATGACTAACACATTTTTTAGATTTCAATCCTGATAAATTTCTTATCAATAGACGTTTCTCTCAAATTGTTAACAGTTTTCACGTTATTATATATTAATATAGTGGTTAGAGGTACGGTGTGCAGTGAAATTAATTCGAACCATTGTAGTAAGTATGTTTTGGCATAGTTTCACCGATATATAATGTTATTTTATCTATTGTTTTTACTTTCCGACTAATACTTACCCTAGAAGTGGACAACCGGAAGTGGCAAATGTTAAATGCCTCTTCTGAAGTATTCATCCTATTGAGATCAAACTCATACTAACTCATCGTCCAGTGACTTTCAATATGTATACAAATTTGGAGAATTTGGGAGTTTATAAAATCAGTTTGACAGAATCCACAGCCTTCGTCCCTATGTTGGGAATTATCAGATTTTGACAAACGTCAGTCCCACTGACATGACATTAAATGTCAGCATGACAAATGTCATTATGTCACAGAAACTGACGTTAGGTAGGGTGGCTATGGATTCACAAAATTGCATAATTGCAACGTGTTTAGGCACTGCCAATGATGTAGTCGGAAAGTTGGGTGAGGGCGACCCCAGATATTTCCTTTTTGGTATCGTGGTTATTGTTTATCGTTTTCATATGTATAATATGGTAGGCGCATATCTCAAATATGGATACCACCCAACTTTACGACCAAATTGTTGACACGTTCCTAAATACTTTTACTATTATTCAATTTCGTGAAGTCACAGCCACTCGGGACGCTCCAACCTAATCTAAGGCATAGAATGAGTTGCTTCTATAAACGCTTATAGAACTTAAACTGCTCATTCCAATGATCTGTAAATTAGTATACACACTTAGAGTCACTGGAGGATGAGCAGGTATCAATTTGGTCAAAATCGGACAAATCCCTAGGTAAACGCATTTAAAATTTGCGATTTCCGTTATCAGATTCTGGCTAACAACAGTGGCCAAAGCCAAGTTAATTCCCTAGTAATTCTAAAAAAGTATACCAAATTTCAATCCGATCCGTTGTATTGTTTGAACGCTATCGTATTCACAGACATATCCACAAAGTCTATTGTTTCCCACCTTCAAGCACAGTCTACGAGATGTCTACCAAACATTGCAAAACGACTTAAATATGAGATAGTGCGGAGGAATGTGGTATGGGGACGGTGGAGTTGGGGGTGTGTGTGGTCCCGTGTTTATGTGACAATGATATTTCTTTTCTCGGTTTTAAGATACCAAATTTTCGTACGTAAAACGCGAATATTGATCTAACTTAGTTTCTTGGTATTTATGTTTTTTGTTTAAACCGTTTTCAAAGGTTTAAGTTGAACAGTTGCACCTTGCAGTGCAAACTGGACTTCGCCCTTGCCGTCAATACTTTTCAATATTTTTTTAAGTTGTACATTCTTATGAAATTGGGCAATACAGAAATTTATTATTATTATTATATACCTACCTTTATTAACGATAACCCCTAATGAACTGATTTTGAGGCCCTTCATTCATACCCTTTCGAGAAAGGTAGATTAAATTAAAATTTTATAGCCTTTATCGATTTTTTTTGTATGTGAGAAAATTTGCGTTGCATTGTCTATCAAAGCAAATATATCTCGTTGTCATTAAAAAAACTGCCGATAACATTATTAATCGACCAGGATTAAATGTTATCTAAAATCGTGTAAATTTGGTAATCTTTGTTGGATTTTGATGTTTTTTTTTTTCAGCAAATCATAGAATAATTCTTCGGAACTCCTTATAACTAATATAATGTTTAAAATAATTATTTATACAACTAATTTCTGTCTAACCGACATGATGTTTTTGTTTTAAAGCCAATAAAGTCAATTAACAACGTATTGGCATTTGTTTAATTTTGTTATGTCGATTTTCAAAAAAAGAATATGCTGCTTCAATTAGGTATATATCATATATATACAATTAAATTATATATCATATACATAAGTGATCTTTCGTTTTTTTTTTTTTTTTTTAATAAAACATTTATAAATTTTGAATAAAAAACTCTTAAGCCTGCTAATAATTTACTTAAGATAAAATGTTAGAATATGGGGAAATCGTCATCTAAGAATTGATCGTTCATCAAGTAGTTTTCTTCGTTTATTAGTAATGCAATATTATGCAAAATTCTCAGAAAACAGTAATGTGTTTCTAATTTATTCTCCAACCATCGGCTTCAACATGTTGGAAATAGTCGTTTCCAAAGACAAATTTCGAGATTTTTATGACAAATCTTGTATTAATTTTCTGCTGCATCGTGCGGATGAAATATAGATGTAAACAAATGTGGTACAAATATGGCTAACCGCTATCTCAAAGTTATTATTTTACACAATTTTCCAGGAAATTAATTGTATTATAGAAGTAGGGGAAAGTCGCCATTATTGGACCGATTTTCGGGTTTCAGAAAATATCTCGTGACTGAATCAAATTATACAATTTTTGATGGTGAATATGCAAAGTTCAAGTTTTTGGAACCTATCTGGCACTAAAAAACAGCGATGACACATCAGTTTACTGAGAAATAACCATTTTAAAATCTCTATGCAAGTGGTCCAATTTACGAAACCGGCATCCTAAATTGGACTAGCGGTGTCCTATATTGGACCTCTAATTAAAACAAGCGGATACAAAACCAAAATACAACTTTATTTCACTAAAAAATAGCTACATGTTTTAGAATCCAGTGTTTAAACATTTTGTGCAAAAAAAAACTTTTCTGAGAGGACTTACGTTTGCACAGTCTGCGTGTACCCACGTAAGACATTCCATGCACTGAATCATATCTCTCACTTCTTCTTTTCTACACAAGTAACAATACCACTTATCTTCTTGCATTTTACCTGTCTTGTGGCTTTGTTTCTTAATTGTCACCTGAGACTTTTTCTGGTTTCGTTTCCCTCGTTGAGACTTTGTAGGAACCTTCTTCTTTTTAGAAATTAAGTCTTCTTTATATGGAGTGCTCGTAAGTTCTTCAGCTTTTTGTGCTCCTCTGGATTGTTTTTGTTTCTTTACAGGTACAGGAATAGGTGAAAGCTCCTCGATAGAAACATTTAGATTTGCCTTATTCCCCCCAGATTGTTCTCCGTTTGTATGTCCTGATGTAGAAGGCCCAGGGTCACAAAAACTTGGTTCCAACATGGCTAAATTCCTTTTTACATTCTCTCTTCGTTGTATTCTTTTATTTAACAATATCTGTGCACATCCATTGTTTCCTTCGTCTTCACTGTTAGTCTCATCATTTTCACCTTCAACCTCGCCTATACCTCCATTCCAATCATTAGTTTCATGCCCATCTGCTTCATTCCATGCTGATACTTCATTAAGGGTGTCGCCTATAGCATTCTGATGTTCTGTAATATCAAACTTTGTATTAGCTTATTCTAACCTACTTATATTCTTACTTACCTGCAACATTTTGCTCCATATTTTGATTTAGGTTACTAGCTGCAGCGAAATGAACATCGGTAAAAACATTCCTATCAATAGGCCAAATTCCAGTGGCTTTAAACCCATTAACAGCGGTCTGAATACATGCAGCTTTTCCATAGGCTTCAGATAAGAGCTCAGATATCTGAAACACTGTCACTTTCATTCCAGGATTCGTTCTTAACCAACGTTCCATGGCTTGAATATAATATGTTTCCATAGGTTTGAAAAACGATACGTCAAGTGGCTGTAGACGATGTGTGGTATGCCCAGGAAGTTGCAATAAAATTACCCCATTTTCTCGAGCTAATAATAGTGCATCCAAATTTTTGCTGTGCGTTGAATGCCCATCAAGCACCAAAAGGACTTTCTTATCTATGGTTGGCTTTACTACGTTGATAAAATGTTGTAACCATTTAGTAAAGAGCTCTGAGTTTATGTATCCACTCTCTGATATTTCAACTAAACTTCCTGCAGGTGCGCCTAGTTTTAATTCTGGAGCCATTCTCATCCGCTTATAGATAATCATTGGTGGAATAAACTGCCCAGATGCACTGACACAACAAACCATAGTGGTATTAGTCCCACGTTCTCCACTTGAGATTGCCCCAATTTGCTTCTTGCCCTTTTGTCCAACAATTTTCTGTGATTTTTTCTGCACAGTAGAGAAACCGCTCTCATCCACATTAAAAATTCTAGTAGCATCTAATTTATGTTCGGCATGAATTTTTTCAAGTACATCAAAAAAGTGATTTACATTTTCTCGGTTGAACCCTTTTGCTCTAGCAATCGAAGTTGATTCTGGCTGCCTGAGTGTTAAGTTAGTGTGACGATGCATAAATGAGTAATACCACTTTTTTCCAGCAAGTTTCTTCTGCTTATTAAATGTATGAGGAATATTGTTTCTTTCCGCTATTTCGTATGCAAGCTTCCTTATATCCAAAATCGTTAAACCAAACATCATTTCTTCTAGCTTTAGAATATGGTTTGCTAGTTCGTCTTCCATTTCCTTTGGTAAAGTAGTGCATTTGCCAAATTTTTTGATATCCGCGTTTGCTACTTTATTTTTGTTTTCAATATGTCGTTTTAAGGTAGCTTTCGGAATATTGTACACCCTTGCAGCTTCATTGAGCCCAAATCCACCATTTAAGAATGCATTTACAGCCAGCTGAAGTTCCTTTTGCGACCACTTTCCGTATTTTCCTCTGTAAATAGGAAATAAAATCGGTTTGAACGGATATTAAAAATTATAGTTTCCTAATTTGGACCGGTCCAAATAAGGAAACCTATACCAGTCCAATTTAAGAAACTCCCAATATGTTTACTTCCCGCCAGAATTGTAAGACTCACATAACCTTACTTATTGAAAACTATACATCAAACGAAAGAAAAATAATCAAGGTATCCACTAGTGTATTCATATCTATGATCCCACTTACCGTTTCTCCATGATTTCCTTAGCAACAAGATTGGAAAATTACATTACAATCGCTGTGAATTGGTCGTGGTGTAGGAAATCTGGTACACTGCCGATTGGCCACACAACAAAGATTCGTTCGACTGGATATTCAACTTAGATCGGCTGAGGGCGCGAAATTTGAAATATGTGTGCGTGGTTGCGGAAATACGGAGGTGGTCCAATTAAGGTGGTGGTCCAAATATGGCAACTTTCCCCTACATGAAATATAACTGAAGCACCATTAAATATCATTTGACAATACATATTTATCACGTACATATTCGTATATACGTCATGTAACGTGCCTTCGCACTTGCATGGTTTTGTTCTACTTGACTTGACTCAACTACAGTTTGAAGACACCCGTTTACATGAGGTTTAAGTAGAGAAATACCTAGTGAGTCAAGTAAAGTTTCTAATCATGGATGCTAAACGCACTGTGGCACAAAATTGTTTAAGTAATTTAACAAATCATTTCTATTTTTTGTTTTGACTCAGTAATGCCAAAACCTTCCTTTCCCATCCTTTTTATAACGTTTTTCTCCGCTGCTTTCCTGGTATTTTTATTGCAGTAATTGGCGTTACTTTTTCTCCACAAGCATTCCTTTTCGCAGTACAGATCGACAAATTTAAGTGTCTCTTCCTCTGCACAGAGAGAAAAGAAATGTAAAATCAAATAAATGTATTTCTTTGAACATATTTCTTTCAAGGATCTTTAGTAAAAAGATTATTTGTTTGAATCAAATGTTTGAAACAAATAAGTATTTGTAAATTTTAAAAAAATAGTTGCATAAGTTGAAAGAAATATTTTATTTGAAATAAAAAGAAATAGTTTTCACTGAAAAAACGATTCTTTTACACCAAATGGGTTTCCGTGACTTTCGTAATGTAGAAATTGTTTGGGTTTAATTGCAGAAATATGTTTGAATGAAATAAATTTGGTTTTATTTGAAATAAAGATCGGTATATAACATAATTATGTATTCTATTTGGAAGAGAAAGATTTGAGTAAAAAGATTATTTGTTTGAATCAAATGAAAATTGATTTCATTAAAAATTATTGCTATGTCTACTGGCGAGGAGATGGCTCATACATTGGCTTTTTTGGCCTTTATATAAGCTCAGCTACAGAATGCGAGCGGAATTCTGACTACTCTTCATTTGGGAATATCTGTAGACTTTGGTAAAGATTACCGTGGAGTAAAATAATTTAATGAGTCTACCAAAATCTTTTATTGTGGTTTTCGATTCAACTATGCTTGGATTATATAATCAAGGTCCCATGATTATAATCCAAACATAATAAAATATTGATTTGATAGTACACTTTACTGAAACTAAAGTACTATTTGATTATATCAAAATTTGTAGTTTTTAAATCAACATTCGATTTTATTAATTCAAGTACTAAATTGTAAAATAGTAAAGAAAAGCTTTTTTATTTAAAAAGAACATCGAGTCGTTGAAACAAAATGCTCATTTCGTTTGAAAATATTATGTTATTGAGTTTAAGTTAACTAACGTTCATACAAATACGATAGCTTTGAATTTAATAAATTTTACCAAAGAAAATAGTAGTGGGGCTAGTAGTCAAGTCAAGTTACTTGTCCACCGTGCAGAACAACTTGACTTGCCTCACTACAGGACGCAAGTCGGTACTTGACTTGACCCGAACTGTTTACACGATTCAACTTGCACAATATACTTTACTTGACCGTTCTACATGACCCGTGTAAACATGGTTTAAATGTTATCTAGCTCAAACGTCAACAGGGCAACTTGTCTCGTTTTAGTGGTTTTATGTAAGTTGCTCAGTAGAAACGTCTCATAATACGGTCCTATATCTTCTCTGAAAATTAACTTATCGAAATGAAACAAGTGCCAATATATTGCTAACTAATTTGGCTTTAGAACTGACTAGGAAAAAGCTTGACCAAAATTTTCAGGTATTCGACAGGGTGTTCCGAACATAGACCATAGATAGAGATAAAATAAACTGTATAAATAATTAATTTAAAAATTGTAGCCATGAAGAACTTCAAAGAATTTGTCTTTAACTTTGTGAAAAGAATTATCTAAATCCGCTAAATATTGGAGGTCAAAACTTTTCGAATATTTAGCTGTGCTTTTTGCACCATTATGAACAAAAATCGCATGCCATTACCCAAAAATCATTTCGACATTTTTCGTAGGAGTTTGTAGTTTTGTAATTGAAAATTATTGAAAGTTATTCACCGATTCCAAGAAGAGTGATACTCGAACGCGATAAAATAAATATTGTAATAGTTCTGCTTCATACTTAGACACGTATATGCAGTAGATAAGATGCTCGTGATTATTATTATCACTGTATTAAAACAGATTGTTCCAATAAAATTACAAGGTAATACAGTTAAGTACTGACTATTACAATTGTACAACTAAACACAAATATAAATCTAAGAGACCGAGTTTCAGTTTGTACTTTTCAAAGCAATCCATTTATATTGGTATTTGCCAATTTCAGATGCCGATGTCCCATGACGAGAATGCAACAAGGAGGTTGTCGGTAAGTATTAATCAAAATTAAAATAAAAAGCCACTAAAAATTACGTGTAGGGGTGTCAAACATATTTCAAACTCGACTTTTTTCATTTCTTTAGTTTTTTTGAGTGGAGCAACCTATATTTTGGTATTATTTTTGCTTTCTTAATAAAATCTAAGGCAATAAGTACGAATATAATGGTATCTAAAATCAATTATCTTTGTGTTATTGCTTCTGTTATTTAAAACATAAATTCGCTGATTAAAGCCGATTCTCTACTTGAAAAGGTTGTATGTAATTACATTTTGTGAATCTACAGTCTTTTATGCAATAAATGTTAATCGACAATTGCATAAAAATTTATCGTGTTAATAAATTTCCAAAAATGTACCACAATCACCCTGACTCCTTAAGGAGTTGTTAATTCTAAGTGGCTACATAGCAACCCCGACTAAAAATTGCTTTTAACAACGTTACTAAAAATTCGAATTCTGTATTTTGAGAGTTAAGGTAGACGTTTACACCATGATATAACACACAAAAACATGCCACTTTATCATTTCAATTAATGAATCCACAAAAGCTTCTAACAACTTAGCGTCGAATATCGACGGTAAGTACAGCGTAATAGTAACAGTTCATATTTAGTACACAGTTTTTGTTCCAAAGCCGATGTTTTAACAGCCTGCATACAGTTACATTTTTTTAATCTAGCTTTTTTACACAGAAAAATGTTAATATCCAACTGCATAAATATCTGTCGCACATTTTCAGTTTTTATCATTTGTTGGTCACAAGCTGTTAACTATTACATTCTAAGGCAATCAATTTTAAGATAGTTATATCCAAAATCACACCCCTTTTGATAAAACCATTATTAATCACACAAAAAGATGTGATAGGATCTCTCATGTAGATTTAAAAAATGGCAGTCCTTAACATATTGTTTTCAACAACCGTCGAAGTAATTGACAGAATGCAATAAGTAATCCAAGAAAAGTAAATTAAATTTGTGCTCATATAAAAAATAGGTTTAAAATATCTTTATTAATCACTGCGGTATCGTCTTAAAACGCACTATTGATAAGCACTTAATGAATATGGAAATAGAGCGAAATAAGAAATAACACATTATTTTATAGTTACAGGGGATACCCTTCAAGAAGGGAACAGAAAACCATGGGCTCTTATACGAGCCGCAAGTTATGACATTTATAGCAGCAAAACTTGCAAACGATGACACGGTTAGCGAATTTGAAATGATCACCAATCCGGATGGAGTAAATTGTTTCGAAGATATCTTATTAAAAGTAAAATACAAAAATGGCGAGCCCACTATGCACGTCATACAGATAAAGCATTCGAAGAATCGTTTACTAATAGCAAAGAAAAAAATTAATAAATCAAAATGTCTAACAATAGAGCTGAGCAAATATGTTAGTAGTTTTAAAAAGATTCACAAAATAGTCAAAGGTACATCCGAAGGGCCATTAGAAGAGTTTCTTAGATCTGTAAAATTTGAGAATTACTACTTTTGTCTTCTCACAACAATAAAAGAACCAGACGAAGACACAAAACTGAATGAGATCAACATAACATCAATCAAAAACTTGGAATTAGTAGACATGGGCAACGTCAAAAAATGTTATCAACTTGATAGAAAAGCCTATAACTCCGTGTGTTCAGAAGAATTTTCAGGCAATTTTTTCATATTTCTGAACCAACCAGATTATAGCGAAATAACTGCACAATTGACTGAATTTTCTGACATAATAAAGCATTTCACGCAGCCAATGGCAAATGATTTGTTCGGTTTAATCACCGAACACTCCTTTGATTCCAAAGAAAATATATGCAAAATTCTGAATAAGGAGAAATTCATTCAATTATGTGTGCAAGTGATATTGTGCAATAACATGTCAATTTATATGATTAGGACAAAACCCATCGATGAAAGATACATGGAGACGTGGCATCAAATCTGCTTCAAACATAGAGTTGTGTCCATTGACCAAGATCGTACTGACACATTGCTACCACTGCTAGCTTCTTATTATGAATTCCGTATCAGGAAATATACCGAGATTGCTCTAGAAAATGTTTTGCGAGGTGTCAAGAACTCCATAGAAGGCAAAATTTCATTAGAAAATCATCAATTCACGTGGAACGACCGACAACAGAATGGATTTCAACTGGGCTACTGTCTAAGAGAAGCTCTCAAAACAATGGGAATAAATGCACATAATCTGCGAGATCTTCTACCAGAGCTGTGGAGGAGAAACGAAATACCGATAATTGTGGAAACTCCGATGGCGCATATCATTA
Source organism: Aphodius granarius (assembly GCA_963971325.1). Classification (NCBI taxonomy): domain Eukaryota; kingdom Metazoa; phylum Arthropoda; class Insecta; order Coleoptera; family Scarabaeidae; genus Aphodius; species Aphodius granarius. The sequence goes on from OZ020224.1 coordinate 4,863,948, forward strand.
TGGATTTAGTTGGTTCGAATACGAAAAATCATTTCTTTATTGTTTCAAATGGATTAACGCCACTGGAAGGCGGCGTTAATGCTCCAAAAACCTTTAGGAATTTGATGAATTTAAAAGATGAGCCAGGCTTTCTTGATAAAATTATGGAAATCGAGTTATCACTGCAAGGAAGAGTTCCGGTTCCCTTAAATGATATTGTCCGCAACAATCGGAGAACTTTAGAACTCATCAGCAGTTCGGATCTTCTCAGCTGGATAGGTAGCGATTCTCAAGAACGTAAAATAGGGTTGCCATTGAAGGAAAACATAGAAAATTACATAACACGAAAATTTGTGATACCGAGCAAGAACGAAGAAATAACGGAAGTTGATATTGTGAAAGATCTAAAGAGTTCTAAGTTAACGATTATTAGCAACGATCCTGGAATGGGAAAAAGCACCGTCTTGACATCCCTCGCAAGAAGATGTGATCCAACCCGGTATACCATCATATGTGATTTGGCGCAATGCAAGATCGATTTACAAGATTCCACCACTGCTATCCACATAAACCCTATTAGGTACGTAATAAACGCTTCAATATTTACGATAATTTCTTTTAAATTTTGAATTGTTCAACAGTCGTGGATATATCCAATACTCAAATTACCAAATTATCAACATTTACAAACGTGAAACTCAGCAAACCATTAACAATATTTTTATTTATCTTTTTTTTTAATTTCAGATACTTTTACAACAGAACACAAGATGAAGAAAATCCCTTAGTCAAAGGAATACTACAACAAAACGTAGATGAGAAGAATTTGATCATTTTGCTCGATTCGTTCGACGAGATATTGCCACTACATCAGGACACAGTACTCAATGTCGTCGACGCAATTCTGGTCAAGGGTGCTCACGTCTTCATAACATCGCGTACCCAAGCTGAACGTTTACTGTTGTCGAGATTTGGTAGCGCTATATCTAATTATGTAAACTTGGCCTATCTAGAAAACAATGATATCAGTGACTACTTCGAGAGATGCAATGTACCGAAAGATATGTGGGCGAAGCTATCAGAAAGCTTCCTATCGACACCCCTTCATCTGCAGATGTTACACGAAATATACAGAACCGGTTCGAAGGACAGTGTGAAACATGGAGACGAGACCTCTTTGTATAGAACTTTTATGGATAGGAAAATTTCAATATTTTACCAGAAGAAGAACATTTACGAATACAATACTCAAGATACTTGTTCGCCTTTAGTAGATGATATCTTGAATAACCATTATATCATTGCCCTGATTTCCCTATTCGGGTTAGAAAGAATACAAGAACTAAAGATGGTGACGAATGACGAGTGGGATGAAATGGTGTGCACTTTTGAAGAACATAAGCTGGCTTTAGGCATTGTCTCCACCATAAATCCAATAAAGTTTATACACAAAACGTTTGCCGAGTATTTGGCAGCTGTGTACATAAATTCCAAGCCAGACACTACCATTCAACTATACAAAGATGTTGTCACAAGTAATGACCTATACCAGACATACAAATTTTTGCATGAGATGCGCTTACTGAATGTTGATGGAGAATCCATCGAAGCTTTCATAATTCACGGCCATAAGAAGAAAGTCTTTGACGTAATAAGTACAAGTCATTCATGGAACAAAGTGGATAAAACTTGGGGTATGTACGCGATTCATTGGGCGGCTGTGTGTTGTTTTATGGCAATAAAAAGCAGAACAACTGACTCGAAATGCTTTGATATCTTAAACATAGTTGTACAAGCCACGGAAAGCACCCCTTTTGGTCTTGACATAAAGGACGCACACATTGGGTGGAACTGGCTTAATTATCTGACGGGTCATAACACAAACAGTTACAATTTTCACAAAAATCTTATACTTTACTCGCAGACTATCACCAATTTAAACCCATATTTGAAAGAGAGAATGGAAGAAAAGGTTGAATTGAAGTTTGGTGAACGTGAGAATGATACTGATTGGTATTCGCTAGGTCATCTTGCAGTTAGAAATTCTGACAAAGTAGTTATCGATTATTTACTAAATAACACCTCAGACTATTATTATTTAGGCAAAGACAACTATGGACGCAATATTTTGCACCATGCATGTATGATTGGTAATTTAGAAATAGTCGATTCTATAATTGGCAGCAAATTTGGAAGAAATTTTATTAATTTTGCCAACGCTCACGATAACAAAGGATGGACTCCTTTACATTATGCATGTCATAAGGGTAACCAAAAATTAGTAGAACATCTTTTACAATGCGGCTTTACTAACGTTTTGAATAGCGGTCCGCCCAGCCCCTTACATGTGGCTTGTGACATAAGAGATATTAACTTAATTAACTATTTGATCGAACAAAATGCTGATGTCAACGCAACACAAGACTTTGAGAGGAATGATGTAGAATTAACCTTGTTTCAAGAAATGTGCCTAACCGGCAACGTTGACGTTTTTAACGTCTTACTGAAAGAAGAACGCTGTAATCACTACGCTATAACAAGATCAAATACACTTGGAAACACGACTCTGCATTTCGCCGCAATGGGAGGAAATATTAAAATTCTTGAGGCACTGATTAACAAAGGCCTGGAGACAGATATCAAGAATTTCAAGCAACAAACTCCCTTTCATTATGCATGTAGTAGAGGACGTAATAAAGCTGTTCTGTTGCTGCTTGATAAAGGTGCAAATCCAGCATCAGTAGATAACGATGGCCAAAGCAGCTTACACTTTGCTTGCGAGGGAGGAAACTCTTCTATTGTGGATTTGTTATTGGATAGAACTAAGATTGATGTCCATATAAGAGATAATTTTGGCCGTACGCCACTGCATATTGCTGCCCAATACAACAACGTTGATGTTGTTACCAATTTATTGGAACGAGGAGCCAGCCCGAATGTGGTAGACAATGAGTCTGAAAGTCCTCTGCATGCAGCATATCAGAGTGGACACTTGGATAGCGTAAAGTTATTAATGGAAGGCAATGCAGATCCGGAACAGAATAACAGCTATGACGAACTGAGTAAGTTTTTCCAACAGAAGGTCACGAAGAAGAAAAAAACGTTTTTAAAGCTACCTCTGTTCAATAAGAAATAATTAAACTATTTGTTACAATAAAAATATCAATTTTACTTCAAATATTAAAATGTTGTTTCATTATTACTACAGTTCGGAGTTTTCATTAGGTATAGGTCTGATTTTCGGTGGAGTAATAATAGAAAAAGAAAAATAAAATTCTTCTTAGTAAAAAAATTTACTAGTTTTAGACATGTTATAATTTACATGCTACTGATACTTTAAATCAGATACAAGTGTATCTGGATAACATTTCTATTGATCACACATCAAAATAAGACTTTCTAGACTAAAAAGATTTATTTTAGATGGTTTCCATGTTTTACTTTAGTTGCATGTAATCGCAGTTTTATTTGGAAAGAAAATTAAATACATAAGTATGTATTTTCTATTAAAGTGGCAGACATATCTCAAAACATTCTTTCAATCAATGATTGCCCGAAAAATAACGGCATCCATGTCAATTTGTACTTCACACAACAATTTCAACTGACATCTAATACCAATGTTGCCAACATAAAAAAAGATTATTTTACCGCAATTTTTTTAGATAACTAGACATTAAATATTGTAACGTAGCCTCTACTCGGAAAAGTCGTCGGCTGTCCACTGCAATCACCGCAGTTTAACGATTTCGTAACAATATGTAAAATATGTCGGGGATGCTGGTCGTCGCACAGTACATCGACCCAATACAAAAGTTCGACAAAAATAGGAACAGTTGGTAGAATTTGATGAAATTTTATATTTAATGGTGTAATGACAAGCTGACTTAAAAAATGAATATGGTTTTTGAGTACCAGTTACCGTGAAGTTACCGTTTTTTATTTTATGGTGTTTCGTTGAGTAGATAAAAACAAATATTGACACTTAAAAATTAATTCGACATTTATTCGATTTTGTGTTGTTACTTATACTTATACTGCAATTGCGTAAAGGATTATAAAAATATATAAATCTAAGTTTTGAAGATTTTGAAGAAATTTTGAAGAAAACAAATACTTGCTCCATGTTTGATACAGACTAACAACAAAAATTCTTACTATTACACGCATTTTATATTTGATTTTAAATAATACTACTATAAAACACATTTAAAAACAAATATTTTTAATACTCATCATCGGATGATAAATCTTCATCACTAAGTAAATCGAACTGGTTAGGTAAAGTAAAAGGAATATCGCTTTTCAAAATATCTGGCTTTCCACACACCACAGTATGTGAAACATATCATTGTCTATATTTTTTACATGAGAAGTAGTTTTCCTAAGATTAGATATGTATGGATCTGACGGTAGCCCTATTAGTATTTTTCATCACAAGTGGCAGTAGCCACCCGCTTAAAATAGTATGAACATGAACCAAGATTTGGACGTAGGGCGTAGCTTGTTTTCACAGATAACAATTTGTTTGTATCTTATTTCATAGATAGGCAATCAAACATACATCTCAGATTCTGTGGTGTCTTACCTTAGATTTACTTTATTTGCTTTTGTGCGATAGACTGCTCTCACAGTGGAGTAGTTTTAAACTAAGTAGAGCACAGTGACATATGCAACCAGTTATACCCAGTGTATGGTTTATAATGGTTTATAATTGACCCGCGTATATTTGGTTGCATACACAACTGTGCTCTCGTTGGTATGAAATATCTATAACACCACAGGCATCAGCGGATCTCTAAATTAGATAAAAAAAATCTGGCTTGAAATGTTAAAAATAAAAATACTTACTTCAATATGATTAATTTCAGGCAGATGTTTGTTGGTTCGACGAAAATAGTTCAAAACATTCATCAACATCACCATTGATTTCCTATTAAGAGCCTTTCCTTTCAAGGAAAACATTTTAAAGCACACAACGAAAAGGTATCGTTTTGACAGGTTTTGCAGGTTACAATTTCTACATTTAGTTTATGTTTAACTGTCGTAGGTAATTTAAGAAAAGTTGGGTTAACGGGTATTCGACAGGTTACGTAATTAAACTCTTTCTACTTTTTGTCGAGCGTTCGGTGTCTTTATTCTACCACCTTCATCAAGACATTAAAATGTATAGAATAAAACAGTGTTACTAAACTAATACAAACATATTAAAATCTACTGCGCGTTTCATTTCTCACTTACATAGTAATTATTGAGTTCATAACCAAGTAAGAGAATTCATTGAGGTTAGAACACCTAGACATAGGAATATGTGCTGTTTCATTAGATGTGGTAAACCTATTTGGAACCATCACAAAACTCTTGGTGACACAGGTAATAAGAGAGAAATGGGAAACCATATAGCCCCACACGAACAACATGACACAGGACTTCTTTATAAGACTTATTGACTTCATTTTAGAGAACAACTACTTCTCATACAACGGCACCTATTACCGACAACTGTTTGGATGTGCTATGGGCTCTAAAGTAAGTCCTATTCTAGAATTTCTTTGTGGCCAGCTAGTGATGTAGAGTTTAGGTACTTTGGGTACCCGTTCCTTCATACCCGGTACTTTTCACCGTTTGAGTACTAGGTTTTGCCTATAAACTAACACACGACGGGGTATGTTTGGTTGCCTAGCGAAAGGGGTGAACGATCATAAAGAAAGTAACGGGTACCCGAAAGTAACTAAACTTTATAGATGTTTCAAACTAAGAAGAGCACAGTTGTATATGCAACCAAATATACATAGGCAATTTATAAACCATACACTGGGTATGATTGGTTGCATATACAACTGTGCTCTTCTTAGTTTGAAACTACTCTACATCACATAAAATTTTCTATGGGTAACTCAAAAGAAGAAAGCCCAAGTATCGAATAAATCACCATGATTTCAATACATCCCTCTAAAAATATATACTTTCATTACTATATCCACGTTTCTGCAAAAAATATTTGTGTACAAGTAGTAATATAATAGGGCTATAATATGGCGTAAACATCCCAGAGGGAATTTTTGGGCTATTTGACGAAAGCTTACATTAAGTTACATAATTTAATTTTGTGTACTGCACATCATAGGTAATACTTTATTTTAAAACCTTATAGAATGTTTCTAAAAATACGTGTTAATCAGTGGCGTAGCCATAGGGTGTGCAAGGTGTGCGGCGCACACGGGCCCATGGCCAAAGGGGGCCCATCGAGGGGAGCCATGGGGGCCCCTCGGCCATAGCGGCAATGTACATCGTGCCTATGTAGGAATATAGTCGCTGATAGACGATCTTTTTCGTTGAGTGCAACATAAGAGAACCTTGAAACTATTTGCACTAAATTCAGTACCCAAAACTGAATCTAAGGACAACTTTGTTATATTTATAAACTCTTTCCTTGAATGTTTGAATGTATTGTGTGTGGAAATATATATATAAAATAAATCTTCAGGACATGTTCACAAAATAATAATAACCGTTGATGTTTATTTTAAGTTTTCTGGAAAAATAAATTTAAATTTGGCAGTAAGTTTATCAAAACTGCTAAATTTTCTCTCAGACGCCGTTTGAAAACTGAAATTCTTTGTTTGCGATACTTTTGAAGCTCCGTTTGTTGTCGTTAAATTTCCGTGTGATGCATACGGAAAACCTTTGCTCGTGGACATATTCATTGGTTAACATAATATGTGATAATGTCTTAATTGTGTCTCCATAATAACATCTTAAAGCTAGCAAAGCGTCATTCCTACAGGACCAACGATTGGAGTTTAATCGTTTGGTTTGTGTATTTTGTCGCTTCAGAGCAGAAGAACTATCCTATCTCCAAATATGTCAAAATTTGGGTTTATACATTAATATCATTCAGAAATAAAACAAATTTAAAAACACCATTTTCTGTAAAGTTCAATTTTTAGAGTTAGGTTACTTCTGCTCTGAAATGAAGAATGGTTTTCAGAAACAGATAGTTTTATGAAATCCTCCCTTTGCACTATTGGCAAAATAAGCATAAATTTTCTCTATAAAATCATCTTTTTTATCTTTTAACATTATTGTAACGGCGTCATTAATTATTAATAATTAGATTTAAATTGTGTGCGCAACAATGAACATAAAGTGCGTTTGAAGCTATTGATAAAATTTTTGTTTGCAAACAATTATCCTCCTTCATATATCAACGCAAGTATATCGCAATTCTTTATTATTACTTATGTTTATTTAAAAGAATCTGTGTGACAATATTTTTTAGCGTTTCTGATTTTGAGTTATCGATATCCCTATGAAATTGTGTGACCTTGTCATTCTCTCTTGTCTCTTCTCTAATAAGGATTCTTAAATGATCGATTTTGGCAATATCTTGGGTGCTGTTAAGAAAGATTGAAAAAAGAACGGCATTTTTTCGAAAATACTTTTAATTTCATTTCCTAGTAAATCTATTAGTTTTTTTTTTTTTTGTTAATGTGGGTGCTAGTAATTTATTTTTCGGATGATGATGATATGCTAGTGGAGTTTGTCATGTTTCTCCTTTGTCTCATTATATTATTAACTGTATACAATAAGTTTTTGAATTTGCTCTTATTTGTGGCGTTTTTTTTTGGTTTGTCGTTTGGGTCCGGGGGCCCATTCTCACTGTCGGCACACGGGCCCATTCACTTCTTGCTACGCCACTGGTGTTAGTATTTCATACCTTCTAGATTCGCCTTCATATTAAATAAAAAACAAAAATACAGACATCAACTGTTTGCTATGGGACGCAGCACTGTGCGTGGTGAGGATTAAATTACTTTACTTTCTTGTTAAAATGCATTTAGTTCTATCTAAATTAAAAACCAATCAGTCTAAAGTACTGCTCGAAGAGCCGACTGATTGTAGAATCTCAATTTTATACTGAGCATGCGAATACATGACTCTTTTTTACTGCTCCTCGAACAAAGCTAATATTGTAAGTGCTATACGCAAGTATCTGATTATCGATTTTCGTAAAAATCATAAATATGTCAATATATCAAAAACGGGTTGACTCTGACTTTTGGGACTTTTGTTTCATGTAACGCCAACGAGATTAGCATTTTTTTTCTTTTTGGATAAATAAACACTTGTTGAGATTGGGTAGATCATAAGGATGTTATACCGACTGCTGTAATTAGCACAATCTCGCCTGAAGTGCGTTACGATTAAAAACGAAGTGTTGGAACATCTACATACAGGATCCTGCAGCACACCTTTCGTCTTCTGCAGCTGTGTTATTGATTAAGTTACGAGATTAATATTTTCAGGAATACCCTGTGTATCAGAGTGCAATTCAGAAAATTATTGTTGATTATGGCATAAATGGCACATTTTGATGCCATTTATGGATGTCTAGACACCCATAAATTTTTAGTGAAATCAGTGTACTTAAAAATTTATGTTTTTTATATTAGTGTTTTGTACTACTGTTTATTTGTTTATTAAATCATCTATGATCAAAACAAAGGAAAAGCTGATTTTCGAAACTTCATTTATTTTAAAAATTGCGAAGGCACAAATTTTAAAATTAACAAACACTTAAGAACAAATTAAGTAAACAATGGTGACGTAGGTATAATCAATAATTATTTAATTAATTGATTTAACGATATGAAATAAGAGTAATAATTAATTAATTATTCAATAACACGAGTAAACGCTAACAACAACAAAAAAATACGATACAATATCCTCGCAGATGTAAAACTCGAGAAATTTACAAACAGTTTGTCTTTTTCAATGAATATATCGCATAAAAGAAAGGAAACAAAATGTAAAACATGATCATGTGCATTGCCAAATCAAAAGTCTTAACTAATTACTTATTGCTTACATTGCCTTGTGGCACAAATCAACAAAAGAATTACTAGAACGTAATACAAGAATGAAAACGTTATGAAATGAACAAAATAACATTGCACTAATTTCCTTAAACACTACATGTATCATTACCTATTATTATTAACAATCTTATTTAAAGAACCAAAACTTAATAAAAACAAAATTGCGCCTACGTTACAAAAGAAAAAAAAACAATTGAAACAAACGATAAAATCGAGCGAAAATATATCCTAATTTTACGTTTTTATGTCTTATGGTATAGGAATCTTACAGGTGATGTGACAGAAATTACAGCTCGATTCCTTGATTTTTGTTTAATTTAACCTACTAACTAGGTAACAGTATTGATTTAACATTATTTACGTACCTATTTAGGAAAATAAAACACGTTCTTGTTTATGGAGGATGAAACAAATAGTTAAGGAACACAATTGAATATTTACCCCAAAAGGTTATGCCGTCAACGGTGTTAAATGGGTTGCATAATCCGCCGGCGAAAGTAGCAATTCTACGAATCAGAATCGCGTGTTACTCATATAACTTTTTTTATTGACTAAAAAGAGGTACAACAGGGGTAAATATATCGCCGTTTAAACGTAAAAAAGAACAATATAACTCCAATAGCAGGTATCTCGATCGCTCAGTCTATTCGGGTAGTGGTAGATAAAATTTCCTTAAATTTAAACGTTATTGTTTCTGTTTTGAGGCCCGCGCAAACAATTGAGCATCGCCACGACGCCTCGCGGATAATCCAACAAACAATATCCTCCAATTGAGGGTTGCAAACATCAACAATACGCATAGGCCACAACCTGTCATCCAGTCTTCATCTCTTTTGCAAGACAACCCTCAACAACATTTACAGAATTACGAAAATATTTTATTTCATCTTCGTTCCATGATGTCCAGCGGCATCCCATCAACGACGTTATTAGAGATACATATTTAAGTAGCAACAATATGCGAATTATCGATATACAAATTGTTTTTGTGAGGTAGTGTCGCAAACGTCAACGAACAATATAAAACAACCTTGAAAAATCGGTATAACTGACACGTCACATCCGTTCACACTGTACAAATTTACAGTTTGTTTTTTAAGTACTTAGTTTATGTACATATATAACGAGGGTAATATTGTTTCAAGCACAGCCTTAGCCGATAAGTTTGTGTTGGATTGACGAAATCGATTCACATTAAACTGCAACAGATTGCTCTGTATGGTAGATCCCCATGCTTAGGGTGCTTCCCTTTCTTCCTGTGTTCCTCAATCTCAGATTTGAGTTTCAAGAAGTCTTCGTTCTTCCCGTATTTACTCTCGTACACCTCGAGCACGTCTTCGCCTTGCTCGATCTTCTGGACGCCATTGCAATTCGCCATCTCCTCTGGTTTCGTCGGCCGGCAACACTGGTCCGGCGAACAGTTTTCGAAAATAGTTATTTCTTCTTCCACATCGCTCTCATCATCAGTCTCTCCATGATTTACCAACTCTCTGTTAATGGTATCTGGACTTTTCAGTATCTCCACTTCTGGAGTGTTCTCCCTTGTCTTGGTCATCCATTCAAAGACAGCTTGCGTGATTGATTTTTGTGGTCTTGTCAGATCTGATGTGATATTCTCATCAGTGGCTTCCAAGGCATCAGAAACGTTCCCGCTGGAGTCCTTACGGTCGATTTTGTGGTCCTCGCATGCAGAAAGGGTAATCTGGACGAAACCGTTTGTCTTCAATTCTTCCTCTTCGGTTATGTCTTCAACTTGGAATGTTTCGTAGGTTTTGCAACATATCTTATCGATCTCTTCTGGCAAATCCGTGGTTAGCATGTACCGTTCTTCGAAGTTTATGATTTCTTTGTAACCGTTTTGGTGTTTGGTACTAAAGTTGTGGTTGTTGGCTGGTAAGTCCGAATCATTGTCTTCTTCGTTATGACCACTATTAGGCACCAAATCCTTCATATGAACACCATTTGTAAGTGGATGGCCATTCGTAAGTTGGTGATCTTCAATTAAAGGCTGTTGAGTGTGTTGAGGGTTAGCAGTGCTCTGCATAATGTGCTCCTGATTTATAGAGGTTGTATCTTCTTGAAATTCTTCAGAATTATCATCATTTGATGTTACATCAAGTGCATCTTCATCCCCGTTTATTGTTTTGTCACCATTTACCATCTCGTCTTCAACCGTTGCTTTAGCATTCACAATAATTCCAGAATCGCCCAAAGGCATTTGACAATTTTCATCACCTGATGACGAAATTTCGTCAGCGTTGTTTGTAGTTTCGGTTGTCAAAAGACTATCTGCCTCCTCATCCTTCTGAACTTCAGTTGACAATTCATGAAAATCGGAATTTCCGTTTTTTAAATGGCCACCATTCAGGTAATGCTCAACCTCGTTTTTTGCCTGATCATTTGCATCTTCCTTGTTTAACCCCACCAAGGGGGCTTCACCGTTTTTTGGAAGCTTCTCAACCTTCAAATTCTTCTTGCTTTTGTTCTTTAATTTGCCGTTACTTTTGGTGTTTGGAGTCTCGTTTTCAGTCTTCACTTGGGGTAATTCTAAAAAAGCACAATCCTTTGAGGTTGAGGGTTGCGGCTCACCTGCTGGTAATTTAATCTTAGTGAAGTCAATGTCGATTTTGGTATTGGTGTTACTCTCAGGCTTATTCTTACTCAGAATTTGATTGGTGTTTTTTAAAATTGAGCTAAAATCGGTTGCTTTTATAAACCCCTTATCTGAGGTGGATTGCTTCGTATCGAGACTTAAGCTCTTGAAGAAATCTTCATTGATGGACACGTTTAGGGACTTCATTTTCTCTTCTAGGTTTCCATAGAGGCCTCTTTGGATCATTTTGTCGAGTTCTTGTGAAACCTCAACGTTTGTTTTGTCATCTACTAACACTGACGTGTCCAGCAAGAAGTCATAGGATTCATCAATAACGTTCAATGTTGTTGATGAACTAGAAGCAGATTGGTTGGCAGTGATTATTGGTTTTGGAGTTTTCTTCTTCTTTTTAGGTTTCTTCTTCTCAGGTGTTGATGTGGTTATAACATCTGAAGTGATCATATCACGATCAGTTAGTGTTATGTGTGCAGTTGATTCATCTTGTATCTCTTTAACAATGTTTTCCACTGGTTCTGGTTGTTCTTCAACCTTTTCCACAGCAGCTACTGGTTCAACCTCAGAAATAGTAGGACTTTCAGGAACCTCAGCAGGTTTTACATCAATAAAGTCTTTAGAGAAGTCAAGATCTTTTATTATGATCCTCTTGGGGCATAGCTTGTGGACACCTTTTTTAGATTTCTTCTTGGTGCTAGGTTTGGTCTTTGTAACAAACTCTTCTTTTAGAGGTTCAACTTCGGCAATTAGGATCTCATCTTGTAACAGCTCTTTCAACAATTCTTTCTCGACATCCTGTATGTCCTGAACGACAATTTTGGTGTCTCCGTTGAAAATCTCGTTTGTATCTGGAATTATTCTCATAGGGGATGCTTCCTTACTAACCACCATTTCGATGAAAGTGTCAATTTGTGTACTCTGCATGATTGGTGTAGTTCGTTTAGGTACATCTTCACTTGCCGGGCTCTGGTTTTCCCCATTGATCATTATTTCCTCTTCTTTTGTGAGTATTAATACGTCCGCGTCAATTGATGGAGTAGAGGTGCCATCTTCATTGAAGATCTCAAATTCTTCTTCATTTGCTGTTTTATTCTTACGTTTCTTTCTGTTCGACACAGATATCCATTGGCTCGACGACTTGGTTGGTTTGACAAGCTCTTTAAGTGGAGCTGTATCTTCCTCTTTCTTCGTAGAAGAAGAAACAATGATCTCCCTCCTGTCAACCGTCTTCTCATACCTAGGGCAAGGTTTTCTCGGTGTGAGTTGTCTTTTTAGGGTATCAGAATAATTCACCGTTGAAGCATGAGATACTTCTGCGATTGTTCTTGGAGTGGCGTTCTTATTGTAATAGTTGAACCTCCTGGGGCTTTGATATTGGCTCTTGTAATTTGCGTGCCTTGGTGAGCTATGCCTGCTGTTTTCTTTTGATACTATTTCCTCAGGTTTATGCTCCTTTGGTTCAGTCTTGATTTCTGGTTGCACTGGCGCTGGTGGTTGAGTATTTGGAATTTCAGGTTGCTGTGTTACCTCTTCCGGTTTCTCCTCTGGCGCATCTTTCACTTCCACTTCTTTAGAGTCCAATGTCTGCTCCACTGGTCGTTCCGACCTTCGATTCCTGTCGTAATGTCTTCGGTCTCTTCGATCATAACTCGATCTGTAACCACTATCAGAATGGTTGTAGGAACCACTAAGTCTATGCCTCGGCAACTTGTTGTATTTATGTGGACTCCGACCAAAGTTATGCCTTTTGCTTTGGTTTTCTTGAAGTATTTGCTCTTTGGCGGCTTCTTCCAACTTCGAAACGATCTTTGCAATATCCACATCGGTTTTCTTCGCAACCACGGGACTAAGTTTAACCTGTTCAATTACCTCTTCTTTCACTTCCGGGGTTTCTTCTTGTTTGGTGGGTGAAGGCCCATCTTCAACTTTAGTTTCTTCGTTATCGCCCGAAGACGTTGTTTTTGGTTGTTCGAACGGTTTTGGGTAAAACTGATTGGGAACGAAGTTTACAAAGTTAGGTACTAGCTTCGGATCATGTGGCATGAAGCCTAATGGAATACCAGGTGGTAGAAATTGCGGATTGAACCCGGGTGGGCCAAGTTCGTTCATGTGGTGGTTAACAAAAGGCAGAGGAATGAAATTTGGATGATGCATATCAACAAAGTGGAAGTTTGGGTTCACCTGCTGTTGCTCGGGATTTCTGTACGCCCTTGGGTAAAACTCTTCCGCGTTAAGATTGAACTTGCTCTGCTTTATTGTATCTTCCGACAATTGAGCTTCCTCTTGTACGACAACTTCTTTAACGTCTTCCTTAATCTCACACGTTTCGTGAGCATCCTCAAGTTTCTTTGTTCCTTCATCAGGTGTTGTCGCACGAACATCTTTACTTGTGCTGTCTTCTTCAATTTCTTTCGTTTCTTCGCCACTCGTGGGCGCTTCCGTCGTTTCTGATGGTTGCCGTTTGTCGGTTTCGGGGAGATCTTGGCATAGTCGTTCTTCATTCGTCTCTTTCTCATCGAGTGTGAGCGCGTCGTGCGTTGGCTGTGCTTCTTTGACTTCTTCTATTCTAATTCGAAGATTCTCGTGAGATTTGTCTTGGTTCTCGAGGGCCGCTTGCGTTCGGTTTTCGATTTGGCTGACAGCCTCATCGGAGGACTCGTAATCATCCGAGCTTGTACTGCCATCTTGCGGAACGTTCTTCGATACCCGTCGTCTACGCTTCTTCCTCACTTTTCTGGGTTCCGTCGACACTTGACTGTTTGCAACCACTAGAACAATAATATAACTTTAGATCAAGCGCAGGTATTTTGGTTAGTTGGAGGAATTAGGTTAAGTGAATAAATTTCATAATGCACTGAGTTTGCAAAACCTACTTACACATGTGATTGATGTTTAATGTGTATACTATTTGGTATATATATAACTTACTATTTGGTCCACAAATGCCATCGTAGTAATATCCAGGATAGACGACGTTGTATACGTGGTTGCCTTCGGGAACTGTTCCGCTGGTCTCTCCACCACTCTGACTGAACTCCTGGCTTGCCTCTTCGTTATGAGGACTTGTCGATTCCGTCTGCAAAAGGAAACAATAAAAAAACGGCCAGTGCTACAAACATTTTCATTGGCTTATATACTATTTTAAAAGTATAGTGTAATTGATGTTGTTTTGGTTTCGTTTAACTAAAACCTAAACTATGCGTTTTCGGACAAAGAAACTACGTTACATTTTCTTTATTTTATGCCCTGCTCATTGTTGCTCATAAGAACGATTTTTAGGCGGTGCATCGTGTCGAAAATAACTAATGCTGTTGTTCACCCATTTACAGTATACACTCACGCTGTTCACTATATTATGGTGGTGATCTTGAATAAAGTTTGGTTAACACCTCTTTGCCGAGACAAAAAAATCGTTTTTTTTTTTGAGCAAAAATATTTTTAGGGCCTGAAATTTAGGAAGTCACTAATTTGAGACTTCTGATCTGATCTGATCGTTGCAGTAGGCTAATCCAGTCAAGCTAACGTCTAAATACCGTCAGAGAACGTCCAAATAAATTTTGACAACGTCAAAACCGTAATCACATCAGTATGGTAATCCAAAATTCTCAGTGCGATAGAACCACCATAATTTTTGCGGCTCCATAGAAGAAATTTTGTAAACCCCCCCAGTACCAACCACCACATCGTATCACCAGGCATCATCAATGCCTATGCGCCTCCCCATATCGTTCCCGAAGAAAGATGCGTCAAGACAGAAGCATCGCCGTCCGACACCAAGACCCATCGTAGACAGCAGCACTGAGAGCAACGACTCCCGACCAAACGTCTGGTCTCAGCTTATTGACATGTTCTCACCGAATAAGGTCTGCATAGAGGTATTCTGCGACCGTCCCAACAAACCATCACCCACCAGGAACCATAACAAGTGCGAAATCTGCTACAGACCTCTGGATGAGAGCGAAGAGAGCAACTGTCACATGTGCGGACTTCCAAAACTGAGGACCAACCACGAGGAGATGTACAACAAGAGAACACAGGACGACTACAAGTGGAGTCATAAACTAGGCCATAAGGGCGACTACAACGACTACAAGAGGACGTTCAAGGTATACAGCGATGACTACACAGTTCCTAAGAAGCGTCGCGATCATCTCGGCGATAGCAAACCCTATAAGCTAAGCTGGAGCGACGAGGTTAGAAGAGGGTTGACCAAGTGTTCCCCTGTTTCGATATCATGTCCGAATCCAAACACCATGCAGAAATTTGCTAATATGAGGAGGAAGAAAAAACTGTCCATCACCAAACCGTTTTGTTGTGCCATAGACGCCTCAAAGAGCTTCATCTTCAGCGAGGGAAGCGAAGAGGACTACAAAATCTTGGCCTACGTGGTATTCCTGCTACTCTTTCTGCTATTGTATTGTCTGTTGTCCTTTCAGTTGGATTGGTGGCCGATGCAGACCGCTTGTCCCATTGCCAAGGGAGCTAAGAAGTTTTCACTTAGGTACATACGTCTCATACGGTAATGTGGTATGTTA
This sequence comes from Aphodius granarius, assembly GCA_963971325.1. NCBI lineage: Eukaryota > Metazoa > Arthropoda > Insecta > Coleoptera > Scarabaeidae > Aphodius > Aphodius granarius. Next base: position 4,879,955 of record OZ020224.1, read on the forward strand.
TATGTTACTATGTATGAAATATAATTTATGTCATAAAATGGTGATTAAGCAAATAAAGACTGGAATTGTATTAGCAGCATTTATTTATTGTTCATCCATGTATATGTTTATCTCTTCTGCTGGCGAATAAAACGATTCAATCAAACATATGTCTTCACAATTTCTACTCCCTGAAGCCTATAGCAAGACTTCATGCCGCACGAACGATAGCTTGTACGTAACTTCGCAAACTTTTTTTCCAATCAGTTTTACTCGAAACCTTTCGAACAACAGAAGAGAGCCAGAGACACCAATACCAACATCGATATTAACGTCACCAAGAGTAAGAGTAAGAGTAAATTTATTAGTGTAAAGTAAATATTACATATACACGTCAGATAAAAATTGATTCAACCGCACTATAAAAATTATATTAACACCAAAAGTAAGAGTAACGGTAAACCGAAGAACATAAGCAAGAAGAACTTGAAAGCCGACAAGCGTCGAAAAGAAAGGGGGTTAAACACGGAAGTGACAAACGATCAGAAAAAAAAAACGATGCCGAGTATTGACTGCAGGTGAACATTTAAAAAACGATGTTCTGGCGATTTTCAAGAACTGACAAGCGAATTACAGAAGATTGACGAGAGGAGCAGTCTTTTGGCAATTGAAACCGCAAACAACACTGATGAAATTTCGTTATCAGGTGATAAAAATTGTCAAATCCCTTTGGGTGATTCTGGAATTATTGTGAATGATAAAGCAACGGTTGAAGACGAGATGGTAAATGGTGACAAACCCATCTCATGCCTAATTGTGGTCATAACGAAGAAGTTTAGCACCAAACACCAAAACGGTTACAAGCCATAAATTTCGAAGAACGGTACATGCTAACCACCGATATGCCAGAAGAGATTGATAAAATATGCTGCAAAACCGATAAAACATCCCAAGACTTAAGAGAAGAGGAAGAATTAAAGACAAACGATTTCGTCCAGATTACAAAATCAATAGTAAAGATGATCCGTGTCCCACTGATGGGACACGGAGATTCGGAGGGCGATTTTCAAGAATTGTCAAGCGTAGTTGGGCGTAGTATATAAAGTTGGAGAAAGAGACAGTCTTTTTACAATCGAAACCACAAACAACAGTGATGACATATTGTCATCAGGTTATGCAACCTATGAATTGTGCTTTATTAGAATTACCCCACGTCACGACCGAAAATAAGACTTCTTACTCCACACCGCTGTGTTGGTACATAACAAAACGATTGTTCAGATGTCTGAAGAACTAGACAGATGATCAAACGATTTCTCTCTGTATTGGAATCTTGTAGAGAAACTGAAGCGTCTAAACGTGTCCAGTAAAGCCAGGAATTCTTAGTAGCAAATGTCCTTTACTGGATAGCATTGACGATATTGCATTGAGAGTACATATATTGGTTTATCTGCTGCCATTAACCTAAAGAGCACGGGTGCGGGACCTTCAAGTGCCGTAGCGTATTTTTAGAGTGGCAATACTTTTGGCTCTATATCGGTATACTAGGGTACACATACGTAAGATAAAAGTATTTATAGTGAGTGGCGTCTTATCGTTGGGCTCGCCAGACGTAGAGACTATCGATTACACAATAACAGAGATGCGACCGTCAATCCTATCCGTGCGTACACACAGCGTTGTTCAAGTTGGTCCTTCTGGACCAATTTGGTACTTTGAAATCTCATTTGGTACCCTGGTACTCCTTTAAACAAACTGGTCCCCATTCGATGCAATGTTAATGTTTTGTTTTTCGAAGGGTGGCCCGTACTGTGGACCAACATTCCCGTCTTCCCCTTTATAAAGTACATATATATCATTAAATGTTTTTTTCAAAAAAAATTTTTTCAGCCTAGTGTTATCTAATCAATGTTCAAGTCTTGAGACTCTAAATGTTTATCAACAGTTAGGGTAGGTAGCATTTGGATTTATCTAGGCCTTAGAGTCTGTAAACTCTGAAGTAAGCCAAGAGCGTCGCTTCTTCACGTGTCTCGCCAGGAAGGTATGCGAGAACGGTCCAAATGAAGAACACTTCACTTTAAATATAGAGGAAACGGGAGACAAGGGCCAACAGGGTGCCAATGCCAATAGACTGACTGATCGTCTATTTCTGGTGTCGCTAATGATCTACAGGCCGTGATCCGTATACGTTTGTCATCGAGTTTCGGTAACGTCACTGCCGGATGTCTTCTAGAATCGTCCAGAAGGGTGAACCGCTCACTCAAAACCGCGTTCAATCAAACTAATGACAGGAAATATGGCAATTGAGATTTGGGTCAGAAATTGTTTCGGTTTTTTTCCAAACGGTTACGCTGCCAGGAAATACGTTGATGTGATGATGTCAATTTATTAGAAACGTAAGGTGTTTTTTTTTTTAAGTTTGTTTGTCATAAGGTTAAAAATCACATACAAAATTGATCTCTGCAATTTATTTTGAGTGAACTGACAAAACGGTGAGGTTCTATTCATTAGTTCTTATGTTTTGAATCGATTTTTACCAAATATTTACAGAAATGTTTCTTGTTTTGTGAAAAACATATCGTCATGTTACTGATTTCTTTTGTCAAATGCACACAAAACCCTTCAGTTTTTGCATTTGTTGTGGTCCACTTAACTTTTCGACTACCTCGTTGACTTCTGGGATAACTCAATTTCCTGAAGCCTCAGATTGGATCCCTACCTAATATCGGTCATAGAACATTAGATGTCATATCATATGAGTAGCTACTGACGTTTATCAAAATTGGCCAATTCGCAATGTTCGCAACCATAGAAACAAAGGTTGTAAGTTCTGTCAGACTGCTGCTATATGTCACTGGGGGTGAACTGGTATCATAATGATCAAAATCAGTTGAATCCTGAGCTATTTGCTCATCCAAATGCAGCTTACATGTAACGTCCAGGTTATATGGACCCATGTCTCAACTTAAAATCTTGCTTATCAATTAGTTATTTCTATGGACGTACGTTCGATCGACACTTACTATTCTATTCTATAACTTAGCTATTGTAATTAGGCAATTACGTATTCGTATATTATGGTATTCTATTTTTCTTAGCTGTTGATGATAATTATTAAGGATTCTCTCCAAGATTGGTCAGAGCGAAAGAAAAACTACAACCGTCAATCCAGTTCGACGTTTCGAGTTTATTGTTCTCCCTGAATCATGAATAAAATTCTATAAACAAGACCACGTAAGAAGAATTCTTAATTATTAATTAAAGAAGAATTCTTAAATTACCCATTGACCAAAAAGTCCAAAGCATACATTATTATGAAGTATTCAAGCAGGAACATTTGGCACAAATGTTGTCCATTCTTTTACTGAAACTTTATGACAATGTCAACTGACGTTTGAAAATTACTCCGCCATCAGTTTGTAGCAATACTTCTACAAGTGATTGTTACAACTGTTTTATACTAAATTTATAGAATTAATCAACGATTATACTCATTACCAAAATATTATTTCCTCGTTTAGCATTTATTTACTATTTACCATCAACACATTAACAAGTTTAAAATTAGCAATAAAAAAGGAAACTTACCAGTGATCCAGTACTGTGCCTTTTCGACCTTGATATGGGATATTCGGAATAACATATCGGGGGATTGTACATTACCAATGGGTAAGGTTCGAAACCTGAAACAAAATTTCAAAATAATATCCACTGCAAGTTTTATCGCAAAAAGCTCTCTCCGAGCGACAGGAGTAGACTTCTTGGTTACCTATTCAATGAGAAATCAATACTGATCAATACCTTCGAAATCACCTTGGGATGTAGGGACGTAACTTGTCAAAATTGTCAGTGAATGACTCGTATTGCGCTATTTTAACCTATACTACCGAACTGAGATCTGCTGAGATCATTTGAAGTAATCTAGTTTGCCATCGCTTGGATACTCACAACTTTTAACACAAGTTCGAAATCTGTAAAAAAGTTTGACACGACAAACATACCTACTACCAACAAACTTAAGTACTAATTTGTCGCTTGTGTCTCTTCAAACTTATGATTTGCATTTATTCACACGTAGCTATACGAGTTGTTAATGGCATTGCTCATTATGCTCATTAATTTTAATAATCGCATAGAATGTATTTTGATTCACAAACTAGCACAACTGCTGATCAAAGAACTATCAACCGTTTTTAGATATCATATTCTGCATATTCTATTTATTACATTTCTCAATAGATTCTATTACGTTTCTAATTCAGTCTCTGGGTGTAAATGTACATTTTGATCTCCAATAAGTTTTGCATGTATTTGAAAAACTGAAATTTGCATAGAAATGACCCAAATAGAATCAAAATGCGTTATATATAAACATCGCGTAAGAAATGAATGGGTGTCTAGAGTAAATTCATTCATTCATTACTTTAATACCATTGATTATTACTTCCGGTAACATTGTTTTCGCCACGTCGGTATGCAAGTGTTAAATATAGCAGGTACAGTGGTCGAATGTCACAAGTTGGTATTAAAAAATAAACAGTTAGTCTATTATTGTAACACGGTCAATTTCAAATGCCAAAGGGCTAAATTTATACATACAAACATCTGTTGCTATGGGTCTTTCTCAGTCGAAGACATTCATTGATTTCAATGAGCTGCCATATGAATGAGAAAACTTTATATGGTTGTCGTTCATTATAAAAATTTAATACTTACTATTAATGTAGTAAACACCGTGATGGTCTACGAAGCCGTTTGGGAAGACAAATTGTGATTCGTATTCCAGATCAGTACCTTCTGTTCCATCTGGAAGGAAAAATGCAAAATCAATCTTGATCTGTAACTTATGTACATACGTATTTCAGGCAAATAGCTTTTGTCTACAACATAAACATACTTAAAGTCACTGGATGATAAACTGGTATTAGTTTGGTCAAAATCTATCAAATCCCTAAGAAAATGCATGTAACGCTTGCCATTTCCGGTTGTCAAATTTTCACTAAAAACAATTCAATTTGTCCCCTGGTAATTCTAAATGTGTAACAAACTTTTGGCTTGATTTGATGTACCATTTGGGTGCTATCGCGTTGACAGACATTTTCTGTCGTCATTTATAATACCTTCCTTCTAGCTAGAGAATCTAGACGAACTAGTCGGAAAGTAATAAACACCTACACTAGTAAAATACCACTATTATTTTATTGTGACAACCTCACGTGTTACTCTTAAGTCTTGTTGAGTGTCGACAAGTCAAAATGACACGTGTGGCATTGTTTAGAGAAAAAATAATGAAAGTTTCTTCAAAGCTGTTTGCAATGCAATAGTTTAGCTGAAACTTGAACGTTGGCCAAGTGCTCATTTTAGATTTCTAACATTTCTTCTTCACGGTTTTGTTGTTTTTGGATGGACGCAGATGCAACATGCTTGTACTTCCTTATTGGCACTTCTGGTACATGAAGGATGTTGCTGACATACCTGCATCAATTACATTTGAAGTGCGAAATGAGTAGGTACATTGTTGTGTCACAATATACACCTGTACCCACACATGTTGTTACTTGATTCATAATAGTGTTTGTATTGTAACAAGTGGCTTGTGGTTGGAAAACAACAAGCTAATTTTCTAAATCTTGAATAGGATTTTGACCAAATTAATACAATCTCATCCTCCAGTGACTTTAAATATCTATATCAGTTTACAGATCAATGAAATGAACGGTTTAGGCGCTACACATTTTCATAGAAGCAGTCTGACAGTATATTTTGTCGATATGGTTGTGAATTGGAAAATTTTGATAAACGACAGTTCACTATACGTTTTGAATTCACTTTTATGATCAGTGATTACAAGTTAACTAACGCCTAAGGCTATAACTAAATGTTTCTAATCAATGTTATTTGTTTACAGAAGAAGTAACGTATTGATTTCATATTTAGCTTTGTTTATAAATTTGCGCAAAGTATAATTTTTTAATAGATTTACGACAGTAATTATGTTGCTCTGTTTGTTCCTGTGAAGAAATTAGGTGTACCTACAGTGCTTTGATCTTTTTGTGTACAAAGAATTTCTTTGTAATCCAAATCTGACGTTCTATATTTAAATACAGCAGTAGTTTGTCATGGTGTCGCACTATTTTAAGACCACAGACTACGGAACTTGAGTTCCCTAAAAAAAGGTATATTTTTATTTTTAAGAAATATTTGAATTGATTAATATATAAGTTTTTAACACACATATACAAATTTACAGTTTTACTATCAATATTTTAAATCTTGACATCATTTTATACTATTAAATACTTAATTATCTTTCTGTCTACAAACGTTGACACATTGAAGCATCCATACTTTCTACAATTACTCAATTTTGTGAAGCCACAGCCACTCTGGGTTTATATACATATATGTATCCACTTTGATATACATACACCCACAGATACATCTTTTTTCGTCGTTTACAGTAATTTTCTTCCTGAAGATCAAGTCAGGACATAATAATGAATAAGAATGGGGCTAAAATACACACCTGCAGACTGGTGATCTGGTGTGCCGTTTCCTGTTGAGTTACCTGTCGATGCGGTCGAATTACCCGTGGAAGTTTGCGTTTGATAAGTCTTTGGTTTGTTTAGGTAACCCTTCTTGAACAGGACATCTTGTCTAGGTGTTGTAATCTTCGTATATTCGTCTGAAAACAACAAGAATATACATTAATATATTTGCCTCATTGGTTTCATAAAGTCCTTATTATTATGCACTTTCAAAATATACTCATTTCATAATAAACTCATTATATAACCGTCTTGTTACTTTAATAATCTAAATAATGCGTTTTAGCATTTTTCCTCTGTGTATCATATCAGATTTATTAAGAAACACAAACAAATTAATTAAGTAGTAAAGTGTATTATTTTGTTTTATTTGCTGTGCTACACTGCTCTGTATTTAGAGCGTAGTTATAGACAGTTGTCTCGTTTAATTAATTATTTAACAATTGGGAACGTCTTATACAGACGGGAAATGAAGACAAAGCATTTTCCGGTCTCAATAGAGCTTCGTATAAGAGGGGGCGAAATTCCATGCTGTTAACACTAGCAAATTAGAATTTATTAAGAAAAGACAATTTGGATGATTCGGTATTGTTGTGAAAATAAAGTCCTTCAGAAAATTTGACATTTCTACTTTAATAAAAAAAAAATCAGTAATAAGTTATTTTTTATAAATTGGCCCATTCTCATAAATTGTCAGAAATGCTCAAATCTACAAAAGAGAATGCTCGAAACAATCAAATCAATTTATGTTATTTTGTGTTAAAGCATAACTGTTCAGAAATATACAAAAACGTATGTATTGTATCATACTGTGCCAAAATATGCTGTGAATTATTTTTTTTTCAGTTGAGTTGAAAATAAAAATTAAAAATGCAGGAATTTTACACGGTCTTTACCTTTCTACATTAAATATAAATAAAGTTTGCACATTACTTAATGCAATGTACTTCAACAGATGCAAATAACATTTTTTGATGTCGCCCAACAACATATACCATGCGTTCATTTCAAAACTTCCACTCTAAATAAGTTTTTTTGTAGATACTCTTTATGTGACATTACAGTTTTTATTTTTTATGTACGCTGTTTTTTTTTTTTTTCGGGGGCTTTTAATGAAATGCGTTTATTAGGATTCTCCTAACGTTTTAAAACGTCAATAAACTGCTCGTAAACCAATTCATCTGCGATGCGGCTGAAAGTATTTCGCCTAAGCAATATTTAATGTGTGACGGGCTGAATGTATCCTGAATTTATAATATCGGACTGTAAAATGGGGCGCTGGATGTGTGGCGTCGAGACTGTGTGGCAGTCGGTTACCGAAAAGTCAATAAATTGTGAACTGAAACCGACCAGAAATAAAAGCGAAGTGGATTGGAATCGATATTATATTATGGTATATGTGTCACTGTCACGCCGTGCAATTTCCTTTAGAGAATTTTATTGGATGGTTGGAGATGAATATAGACAACATGCTTGAAATACCAACCCAGATACTGAAAAGTATTCAGAAAACTCGGTACATTATGTCATGGTCAATGAGTTTATTAAAGGGTTCTAAGTTAGACGTGGTTAGAACAGTGAAGTGTCAACAATAACACAACTATAGACTACAGTTATTTGCTACTGTAGAGGTATTCAGCTTCACTTCGACGTTAAAAACTTCAGTAATCCAAGTGACGCGTATTTCCAAGTTGTGTCGCACCGTGGCGCTGGCGTGAGTGGACACTGATTCGCGCTGGAAAAGTTACTAGCCAGGTGTATAAAACTATCATAATTGCAATTTCTTTTGATATAGTGTTCAATAAAAAGGTCCAATAAAAAAGGTCTTAAATCGAGACGATATATAGTCTTATAGTATAACTTATAAACCATCAATTTTAATTGAAAAAAAGTTTCAGACATTCAGATCGTAATTCGTAATTCGTCTTTCCATGCTACGTTCCATGCAACGTCACTAATGAAAATGTAAGAGAAATATTGACACATCAGAAAAACATCATGTCGATTTTATTTCAAACTTAGAAGAGCAATGTAAATCTCTAGAGTGTAGACTCTAGAGGACCCAGAGGAAAACATTTGTCCAAATTCGTAGTTAACTTTCTGTCAGTACAATAAAATAAACAGAACAGCTACAATATCTATAATAGAACCTCATTCACCGTACACAATTCATAAAATGACAAGTTACATATCTCATTATTCTTTATCACTGATGCGATTGCCATCCCTGGTGACACAAGTGATCGACGTGTACCTTCATTTTACCTCTATATTATTTATGTTGCAGTAACAGTTTTGCAATGTGCGTGTTAGATAATGATTATGTGCCATATATGAGGACGACAAAAAAACGCAATTCTTTTCACGTGACAGTACTCTAATTGCTAGACAAACCATTGCAACACAAGCAGATTAAATCCACTTTATCTGCAGTCTATTTCAGAATGGTGCGTCTAAGCCAAGCAGGAAAATACATAATGTTTATAACAAGTCTCAGGGACAATTATCAGTCGCTATTGTTAATGTTATAATAATATTCTTGTGATTTTTCAGTTAAATTTAAATGCATTAAAAGTATCACTAGTGCTTTTCTGTGGTACAAAATGTGTATTATTTTGTCAAATTGCTCTATATGTGTATTATACGTGAGTCAAGGTGATCGTAAGGCACATACACATACATTTAATAACAAAATAAGAAAGAATAATAATTCAAGATATAATTTTGATAAGATACTGTAAATTGTACGTTGCAAATATTGGTAAACCGGATAAGGATCATTAAATTTTTGATCCTGGCGATTACCTAGATATTCATCCCACTTTAGAATCTCCAGCAAGTCGGCAATTAAATAAAAACTAAACCTCTCCATAAATAAAATTTCGATAAAATCACCAGCATAATAAACGTTTCCAAGTCGACTTCTTTCATAAGTAGTCACTTTGCTAAGTGACAGATATGTGTGACTTGTGCAGTCGAGTATTAAAATAGCAAAACTAAACGAACCTTAAATTCTGGAACATAAATCGCAGTGTTATTTATGTAATCTTGACAGATAATTGTAAACATGTGCACTGTTTACAGAACTTGGACCGACTTTATCCGTTTATCGTGATTTAAGCAGAGCTAACTTAGGATTGGGCTCACATTAGGCTAAGCAAACATTAGGCGAATTTAAAATCGATCAACATTTTTTTCATATAAAATGTGCGGCAACTATATCCTATCTATATACTTCGTTATGAACACATGATGTATGAACTTTTCGATCGCCCATACAGGTAGTTTTCAAGGTATACACATTTTTACACTATATAATAAATTGCAATATCAGACAAAATAAATAAACAAAAAGTGTAGATATCATTATAATATTGTGGTCTATTTATTAACAAATTGCTCTATGAGTGATTTGTGATAAGACATTTCATATATTAGTAATCAACTCTTCAATTCCTGTATTTCTGACATTTTACCATAAAAATTTTATGCTACCAGGAATTATGTTGCCACGAAACCACTTTTGTCGTCCAGTAAATACATTGCAATAATTTTTGGAAAAACAATGCTACACGTAGTTAAATGCATCCGATTTTATCCAAACTGATATCAACTTATCGTCCACTGATTTTAAATATGCACCAATTTACAGCTCAATGGGATGAACGGTTTTAAGTGGATGCGATCTGGCAAATTTTGATAGATGTCAGTGGCCACTGACATCTATAACAAAATTAAACAACTGCCAGAGGTTTCCAACGAGGTAGTGCGAAAGTTGAGTGGGGGTCACCCCAGATATTTCCAAATAAATTTATTGAAATATATCAAAATACTAGGAGTCCCTTTTTGTGTTGGCTCAAATTCTCTCTTTGTTATTACACTATTAATATAAAACATCTAAATATTCATAGTTCACTATAATATATGTATTGCTTGTTAAATTGAGTACCCTTAATTGTAAAATATAACTATACTTCAAAATTACCAGGCTACTGAAAGAAAGTATATAGAAAGTAATGTCAAAAGCGTCTAGCGTCTAGCTGGTAGAGATAATAGCACTTTATTATACAAATGGCTCTTAAAACCGCATCGCAATCAATTTAACGACATAAAACAATCTTTTAGTTTTCAAGTTTCACGATGCTTGAACAAATGCATGTAGCCAGTAAGAAATTCTTGACAAGAAGCCAACTCATCCGGATTAAACAGTTTCATCAAATAATCGTAAAGCTCCTTCTTGCAACACTTTATTCTTGCAACACCTTTCCTATACGCTAGATATTCCACTTGGCTAATGTGTACATAAGTCAGGTAATGTACAAATGATGAAAAAAGTGACCGCACATTCCTTTTTTGACGATTATTAGTAAAAAATACCTGTATTATATGGTATAGTTTTTTTTTTAGTAAACGATAAAGTACATATATAAAAATCTATTTAAATACTATTTTTAGCTGATCTGCCATAAGGTAATGTCTCGAAGAAAGAAAGTGTAATCAGTGACCACCATTTTTATGGCTATTATACCACAAGAAGGCCGCCAGGGAAATTTTGATTTTTTTCTTTGCTAAAATACAAATTTAGACGTTTTCTCTTTTCTTCGTTTGTACTGAGAGGATGGAGTCTCTACAAGCAGAATGATGTGAAATCTGTTAGATAGTGTAATATCTCACGATGTTCGGCAAATATTTACTGGAACCTTACGCATGTGGTAAAACCCTGATGGATTTATGGATATCCTACACCTAGATAAGATTCCCTCTGAGACTGAGATGCAGGAAACATGATATGTATTCCCAAATCCGTTACGGAGGGGGATAAATAATTGAAGATTATGACCAAAATCTGATCGAAAGGGAAGAACTACATGTAGAGAAACTTAAGTTTAGAACACATTACTACGTGACAATGATAATTTTTATTTAGAGTTTTGTTGAAACAAATATAATTTAATGAAGTGAAACAATAATAATAATAATAATAAATAAATAAAGAAAAGAAATGCCAAGATTCGAATCTGAAACTGTCATACGAGATTCTTTCAGGTTAAACAGTGCCCTCTATGAAGAATAGCTTGAAATGTATCTTACAGGAATTGTTAAGATTTTTAGGAAGAAGCAGTTTATTTCAAAAAAAAAAATACTTTTGTGACACAAAGAAAAGAAAATCTTATTCAGGATGTAGCAGGTTTTAGTGCACAAAATTTGTAGGATAATAAATTTTCACTTGCTGATCATAAAATTCTTGTAAAAACATCCCATTCCTCATAATAGCTGACATATCAAAGGACAAAGTTATTCAAAACATTGGTAGTAAATTGTGTCATATAAATATTATTTATAAGTTATTTAAAACATTACATAGCAAGAAAATACAAAGAATAAGTCCTTAACTTTGTCCTTCGACATTTTAGATTTAAAGAAGAATAGAATAATATGATAATAATTTTGTTATCAGCTAGCTAATACCTCTGATTACTCAAATATTGTCGACTAAATCCGTTGCACCCTGTATATTACGTCAGAAAATAGATTTCTGTGGTCTGTTAATGGATTCCATTAATAATCTGATGGATTGCCAAATATAACACCAGCTTATAGCCATTTTATGCGACTATTACTTTAAAGTACTGCCGCCAGATGGTGAAGTAGAGGCCAAAAATACGTTTAGTCATATTTTAGAATATACTATAAACATTAAGAAAATAAATAGAACTGAATTGAATTCTTTATAAAGGGTTAAAATGTTTGATATTCCATCAAATCACATATCATCAGACCACTGTACTGAAACTACTGAAGTTATTAGAATTAAATGCTGAAAATTATCATTTGCAGTTCTGTTTAGTTTGATGTACAGAACTTTCAGAACAGTCGTTTTTTACTACTTTTTTTCGTGTTTTTCTTGTTTTCCAATCTTTTCTATATTTTTACCTCCTGACTAGTACTTCAGGTACAAATTTCGGGCTTGGTGTACATACAATTAGGTAAAAATTAGGTACTAAATCCTCCCAAAATTTCAGTTTTATATTTTGATGACAAGATATGGTAAGTGAGACAATTTGAAAAGAAAGTTTATCCAATTTGGGAAGAAATGTATTTCATATATATTCGTATTTTTTTAATGCCTGTATAAAAAATAAATACATACATATGACACAGTGCTCTATCCTCCAAATTGGGCCATTTTCAATAAAATAATAATAATAAAAAAAAGTACAACACCAATAAAAATTTTGGCAACATTAAGCAAAACATAAATATTAAGATTCACCTTAATTTAATCGACAATATGTGACGATGAGATTGCTTCAAGAAGTAAATAATAGTCCATAATAATAACAAAATCATATCATCATCATTTGGACCGTAACAAATTCTAGATTACTGTTGACATATTTACTTTACTAAAGAGATTTATTGCTTGTTGAATAGCAGAGCAATTAATACATCATTGATGTGTCAGAGATGTCGTTAAACTTGACTCTTCAAGTCCGCCGCAACTGACAACTTGCATCGTTATTTGCAGGAAGTTTGCTTATACTGAGTTTTCGATCGGTTCCTATTATAAGTTACGGGTTTTGCTAAAATTGAGTCTAAATATAGCTAGCTATAATGTAGGTTGTACAACTTTCTGAAGTGCAAGAAAATATGTTCTGAGTAGTCTCCATGAAAAATCTCCAGAAAAATCCAAGTTTTGTATTCATATTTTTATTGATGTAATTGTTACTTTTTCAATAATTCGTCATCTATTTTAATCAAATTGATTGTTAATAGAACACGTGTATTATTGTGTTCTTTAAATAATCTTATATCTAACCCCTATCCTCAATTATTTTCAATTTAAACTAATTTAAAGACTTTAAATGTCGAAACGCGATAGACCATGACACACATCGATGGCTTCCTATCAAAACAATAATACATCTGTTATAGTGCGACCAACAAGTAGTTGACCATTAACCAATTTCGATAGTTTCACTATATACATTAATAGCATAGATTTTATGAATGAATAGAAATAAAACACAGAAATAGTTTCCACATGACTGAACTTATTTCCTGCTGTTGGGTCTTGTTGTATTTTACGAGACCGGAACGGATTAGAGCAGTAGTGAAAAGTACGATAAATTTCTGACACTGACCTTCGTTAAAAGTAATTTTGGTTTCGCTGGCTGTGCTGCTCGAACGCGTCGACTTGGCATCGTGCTGATACCTCCTCGTGGGAGTCGACTGACTAGAATACGTAAATTTTGAATAATAAGGCCGGTGTCCGTAACTCTTTGACGTCTGCGTTGACAATGTATTTGATTCCTCACTGTCGCTTTCGCCTGAAACACAAGAAATGATAATTTAGACAAAACTTTGGTTGTCAATGCCGAAAAGATCAGAGACTTAAACATTTTTTTGTTATTAGTTAATAGGTATACTTTGAAACATTGTTCACAAACCTCAGTTCACATCCTCCAGTTACTTCAAATATATATACTAATTTACAGATCGGGACGAGTGGTTTAAAATCTATAAGCGTTTATAGAAGCAGTTTGACAGAATCCTCAACCTTTGTTGATGTGAATTATATTTGCTGTCAATGTATAAAAAATCGGTTTGACATAGCTCTGGCATATCGTGATTGAGATTGAACACAGTTGTCGAAAACAATTGTATCTAGTAATCACCAAACATGAAAAAATATTTTTTTAAATAAACCTATTTTAGCACTCGTACAATAAGTAGCTATTATTCATTTAGAAATAAGTCGCAGTTCCTAAAAAAAAATACCAAACATATTACGAAATATTGCTAAATTGTTGGGAAGAAAACATTGTCGACAAACTCGAGCCGCGGTAAACAAAGTTTTTGTTCATATTTATATAACAGCAACCTAATTTGGAACTAGTTTTGGCCAATTAGAGAATCACTGCTGTAATTTCCATGCCTAATCATTCCGATTTTACTTCTTGTCTGAGAAACCTTAAAGTACAACACGATTATAGTATACTGACAACACTGTAACATCGTTAAACATAATTCTTAATCGTTAATGGTATAAAAACAAAAAAAAATCTGTTAAGAAAGCTACGAAGAAAGATAAGAAGGCTTCTGGTCATTCTTAACGATATTGTCAAAGAGAACCAAGATGTGGTCCAGAAAAACAGCTCTGGAAGATTGTCAGAAACCAAAGCATACAAAACCAAAATGTGGCGAAGTCCACCCAAGCAATTATCGAGGATATAACGTAGCCAAACTACTACAAAAAGACCCTAGCCAAGTCAAACAACCAAGAAGCGTTTATCCTTTTATTTGATGAGCGGCTAAGAAAGGAAGAAAAGAACATATGTGACCTCGGATGCGAAAAGGGACCTATCGTGACGTTATCTTGCATGCTATTTTCGCACGTAAGGTCTCTTCCGATAGGTACTGTTATGGCACACGTTATTTTCGCACGATAGGTCCCTTTGTGAGCTATCTCTAAAACAAAAGAAAATGAATAAAATACACTGTAGATCATGGCTTGGAATTTCAGCGGCTTACTACAGCATCAGCAAAAACTGCAGACAATCCTATAAACAGAAAATATTGATGTGGTCATCTCTGGAACACACTATACCAGAGAATCTTTGTCAGATTTATGTAATGGGTCGGAAACCCATTATTTATTTATTAAGATATGATCAAATTAAGCGAGATGTTTGTAAGAACATTCGGGAATGTCAAAGGTTTTTGCTAGGGTTGAACATCTGGTTTAGGATTTGACCGCGTGTTATAAGTTTAAAATTGAAGAGTTGTCATTGGCTAAGAAGAAATGCTTCCGGCTTCCTTTGGGGTCGAGGGATGCAAACGAACAGATCTCGCTCTTCTCATTTCAACCACCGTCATGTAAAGTACACGTTTTTGTGGAGCGTTCTTAGGCGCTTAAGTTTATCCCTGGTAAGTCTTTTCAACTTGTCTCGCATTTCATTGTAAATTAAATTATTCATATTTCTGCTAAAAGTGTGTCTGTCTAAATCAACTCCTAGGTTTGATTTAAACGTCAATATGTTCAAAGCTTCATTCATTTTTCTATGTAACCTATCAAACGGGATTGTTGATTATTATTGTTAATAGATGTTATTGTTTTGATAAGTGTTTCGTTTCATTTGAGTAGTCTTGCTTTATCAGCCCTTATTAAATGTTAAATACTTAAACGCGTCAGTTAGTAGTCAGAAAATGTGTTCACAAGGTTCAAGAAAAAGAACCCAGTTAGTTTTGCCTTCGAATAAATTGGAAGAGATTTGATGAATTAGAATTTTGACCAGTAATTAAAGCCCGTAAACCGCGCTTGGCCAAATGCTACCATGTTAGGGAGTCGCGGTTGTTCCCGCAATTTTGACCTCCTACATTTAGAGGATTTAAAAAATATCCTACTATCAATCCCGATAATACAGACAATAATCGTCAAAGAAAGTACAGAAAAAATACAAGCAACTTTTTTTAGTGTAATTTTGTTAGTAAACTAGTCAGTGGTAGTTAAAGGTGAAAGTGCAAAAAAGCAGTCAGTGCTATGTAGTACACATGAAAAATTTCTCCCAGTATATCAGCACCAACTAAGAGACATCATTGGGTGCCTATTAGATTTTTAAGATAAGTCAAAGTTAAACTGCTCAATATTTTTCGATGACTATATTGTAGTTATTGTTTGACAAAAAAATAAAATTTAAAAAATAAAAAGAATTCTAGTAGTTACAATAAAAAGTACACTCTGTAGGTATAAGCATTAGGTACATATTTGGAAATTTAGCTTAGAATGAGAGACATGAATCATCAATAGATATACTGGTTCTATTATTTTCTGCAAATCACAAACAACTGATTTTATAAGATTGCTTATTATTTCCGTCACTTAAATAATTAATGTCTTGACGTAAATGTGCACTCGTATAACCTTTTATTAGTACATACTATCACATCATCCTGCATCATCTGAATTACTCCATAGGTAGTAATTATTCATTATCTACTATACAGTGTCGGCGAATTCCAGCCGCCGCATCAGTTTTGTGCGAGTGCGAGAGAGAACGTTTGAAACACATCCCCACCAATGCAGGCACCGCGCTAGCACGGCCTCGTGGTTGGTTCATGTCGCTTGGTGGGGGCATGTGGTTGGTTCATGTCGCTTGGTGGGGGCATGCAGTGACCGCCTTTATATTGGTTTCTTGCTCTCTCTTATGGGCTATACGGCGTCTGAAACTGGCCGACACTGTATATGAGAAATCCTTTATTGCAATTATTCAAAATGGAAACGTACATCCGTAACTTGATTTTTGGAGTATGTGTGATTTTAAAATTAATTCAACATTATAACAAATGTAAATTCAAAATAAATAAAATATGAATAAAAATTAAGCAAAATGCGTTCAGTAAATCGATCAATTATGTAACTATTCTATTTATTTTCTTTTCCAATTACCTCTTCCAATAAAGATTGTGTAGTTTAATGGATAACTACAATAATTAAATATCTAAACACCATTTAAAGAAATTCTCGCAAGTTTACCGTTTTTAATTTTAATCTAAAAGGAGACAACAGCTCGATGAGTTGTTGGATTACAGAATTAATTACAGTAATGCCCTTAGTTCAATTTCACCTGTATAATTTAATTTCCCGACAAGACCATTAAGACTCAGTTGTCTAGTTTATCATCGCAAATGGATTAGCAATTTGCATAAAATGCATTAGATAGGATGTTATTGAGATAAGCAAAATTGTATCATCCCTATCTGACATTATGTATTGTTTAAATAATATCCAATACATAATTGACATTAAGTCACACAATTGTGTTATTGTAAAAAGAACATTTTGTATGAACATTATTGTTCAACTTTCCTTAAAATAGAATGTTTTATGCACATAATTGATGATAGATTACAACAGACTAAACATATCTCTAACCAAAACACGACTGTTTTCTTAGAGCAGTTAAAGAAACACTATAAAAAGCAACACGACACAGACTGCAGTGCATCCACACTACAGAAAGAACTAATTTAAACAAGCCAAAACCAGACAACTCTAGAAAGAAACACCAACTCTAGAAAGAAACACATCATTAACGTCAATTTTGATACACGCTAGTATGAAACGACCGACACTTAAATTCCAAAAATAGGTTCAACTCATCATTAATGGACATAGACGACTACCGAACAGCCATCTGACACATATTTCAAGCATGGTTCGCTTCGAATTGCGTTATTTCTTTACGCGTGTTTTAACTGTTCGGTCGAGTAAACGTTGTGACAAGTTATGACAGAATAGACATGGATAAAAATTGAGTAAATTTAGCGTGAAATAGTATTGACTCTGTTCTATGGTAAAATTATACACACTGAAGTGATTGTTATATCCATATTTTAACCGCCCGATAATGTATAACTGTAAGAACGGCATCAACATTTCGAATATAATTAATTTTTATTGAAAATCAACACATTTTTCCTATTTTTTTCTATTTCACTATGGTTGAGAATAGGCAAATTTCATGGCGATGGCGGAGTAGGTAATTGCAGTACATAAATTTTTCATCATGTTCTTATAGAAAGATTAATGTAACTATAAAACATAAACATAATATTTTCCGCACCGATGGAATAAATTTTCAATATATATGTTACGGTTAAAGTGATAAATGTGGTTTGTATTAATAATTACCTATTATTAATAATAACCGCATCATTTGGTCAATGTGATTAGAAACACTTAAATAATCACATGGACCGGCTATTATGACCTAACGGGCACGGTAAAAGTGATAAAAATGTTACTTTTTACAAAAGATCTTTTGTATACAGTCTTCAAAGAAGTTAGCTCAGTTATTTTGATTACTATGTAAGCTATTATATTTATTTACTCGACGCAAATCGTCAGTACGGCTACCCCAATGACCAAAATTACGAATAATACAAAACATTGATAATACAGAATGCTTTTTTTTGTCTCCCTTGTACTTTAGAAACTACTGGATATAATTGATACTGATATTTGGTATACACCCAAGGACGACTCAATGACGAAAACGTAAAAAAGAACAGTTTATACAGAGTGTTCAAAAAAGTTAACAATTTTATTATTAATAACACCCATTTTTATATTCAATGCATGTGGGTAGTTTGTTGTAAATGTACAATTACAATTTATTAAGTAAATTCTCAAATCCTAATTATCTTGAAATGTTGCGCATTTAATAATAATTTTTTCAATATTGTATTTTCATGCAAATATGTACATGCAAGAACTAGACTAGTTTACATAGATGTTTTTACATAAATTGCACCGCACAAATGATGCAAACATTTTTGTATGGTTCTGTTCCTAACACGGTATTTTTACTTTTGGCGTTTGACAATAATTTTATAAATAAAAGATTAAACATGGTAACAACTTGCCTCAATCTTCCCTACATTAGTATGTCCATTACCTATACCTACCCTAAGTATATCTAATATCTCACAGATATATTTATTATAAAAGTGTTTATCACCAACAAAAAATACAAAAAAAAACAAAAGAAGATGACGTCCTATTGTTACAAACTTTATTTCGTTTTATTTTTACAATATAAATGGTGTCATTGTTGTACTACCACAAAAAATAAAGGTCTAGAAGGACTTTTGTATTCAAAATTAAATATAAAACATTTTTTAAAGTTTTGTATTAAATATATAATAAAGTTACAAATAAAAATATTTTTTGCCACGAGTTGCAAAATGCAGAAGCACTACGTACGTTTGCACTGGTAAAATAATACAAACCGAGTTTCTAATTTATTACTTACTTTGCTTTTAAGAATTGCGCAAATAAGCATGACCCAAAGAGTTACACACTCGTGCATGCAATTAGTGTGGATTGGCATTTTTTAGTCTCGTTTTGATAATCTTCCTTATTTTAGTCATGAGTAGTAACTAAATAAGTTAGTCAGGACTAACGTCACTAAAAGCCCAACACTGAAAACCCAGTGAATAGATTCGTTGTGTGGCGATTATGTAGATACTAACAGAATTTCAAATCTAAGGCTCTATTATATTGTAGGATCACCTTAATGCAATATCGAACTGAAATATATCACATTGACCACAGCATGCTGGAAATTATTAATAATAACCTATTTATCACTATGACCGTAACATATATATATATTTGCCAAAAAAAACTCATATACCAACGCTGCCACCATTTTTATATAAGTACGTCAATACACCCGAAAAAAAAGATACAAAAATACGCTCATGGTTAAATTTACATTGATGTATAAGATTCTGTCGGTATTCAAACACAAATAATGTCTTCTCTTATAAATACGTGCAATTTGTTATCTGTTCTTGTCGCTTAACAGCAACAAGACAATTAACACGCACAGGGCACAAGCAGTAAATTAAAACTTGGCACCAGAACTCATTGTGGCTTTCGTCATTTTTAAATGTTTACTTTCCGACTAGCTCCTCTATAAGGAAAGTATTGTAATCGGCGGGAAAACATCTAGATTTCAGCAAAAATACACGTTTTGAGGTCCCTTGAGTCAATTGCAATGCTTTCTGAAAAGTGTCTGTATGTATGTCTGTGAACAGGATAGCACCAAAATTTGATCGCCATGGTGGCAAATTTTGATAAACATTAGCCTCTGATATGAGGTTGGGATCCACAGTTGGTGTGGCTTCACAAAACTGAAGAACTCCAAAAGAGTTGAACGCTTCAATGTGTCAACGAGGTAGTCAGGAAGATCTGTGTGGGCTATTTTTACCTCAATAGGTTTTTAATGATTTCTTAGATTTATTACTATACTCTAACAGTTTTTGTATCCATTAAGTTTAACAGATTCCTTCGCATATAAATAAGGAATGTACTCATTCATCAAATTTTATCAGTGACGAATGTTTTTGAAACATTTTATGTACGACTCTCTCTCTCATTTGTAAAAGTTTCGGTTTGTTTATTTTTAGAACAGTGGAATCCCGCCGGTAACTATAGTTAAGCATGGACTCGCCTTTGACTGTCTGTCACATGTTTCGTGTAGTTTTTCCGATCATTGCTGACGGTCATGTGACCAAAGCACGAGTTTCTAGGCTATTTTCGAACACCGCTATTCTCTATTTCTGTGGCAATCCAACGCTGTTTCCGCCGTAGAAACTTCTTATCTATAAGTGTTGTATTATTAAATGTAATCGTCGGTCATGTAATGTGGTGAATGTTCTGTTTAACAAAATAAAATTAAAACATAAAAACGACTAGTTTATTTTTCATAAATAAACTTTGAATTTAGAAAACGATGGAATAAATGGATATTCACCAATCTACAGAACGAATGGGATGAGCGGTTTAAGCAAAAGTGGTCGGAAAGTTGGACGCAGGCCCTTCAGAGAGCTCATCTACCGAGTAATAAACAAACTGCTTGGTTTGCAGTAAGTAGGGTTACTTACTGTAACCCGAGCAATTATCTTTGTCCATAATTCAAAATAATAATAGTGTAGACTCTAGAGTTAAGTTAACTGTTTCTGTCAGAAGTCAACAAAGCATACAATCGTGCGTAACAGTAGAAATACGAGTATTTTAAGCTGCTAATCAACTTAGACATGCACGGTTAGTGTCGTTTGCTTCAACCGTTTGCCTCCGTCTATTTCACGGAAATGGAACATAAGCTTACCTTGCTATAACAAAATAAGTAGCTACTTTTAGGAATAGGATATTGTTTACTCTCTGTTTTTCAAGTAAGGCACGAAATATCACAATTTTGCTCAGTAGTATCAGCTGCAAGACGATGATATTGTTACACGATTATTGCAAGTATATTGTGATATTTTTTAAGTCGTTAGTCTATCTCGACGATTGTTACGCAATGACGCGAACCGGCACGGCGTGGATTAATATTAGTAACCACGTGAATTTCGTAGAAGCGTCAGCTGCTCCTGGCTCGTGACACTAAAGAAAGCTACCCAAACATCATTTTCTACTTATAGATGCGCCTTTCGAACCCATGATTTGAAAAACATTGCAACTCTGTCTCGTGTTTTCTTTTTCGTCCTCTGGCAACTTGAATATAACCAAATATGTACCAAATTTGAGCTCCACGCGTTGTACCATTTAGACGCCATGGTCAATACTATAATCAAATTTGGGTTTGTGCTTCACAGCATCGGAATCATACGATAGTTGATAGACGATCATGTGAAAAAAAAGCGTTTTTATGTACTTTTGGTAAACTATACAAAAGTATGCCGTCAAACTATTCAGTTTTATCTGAAACAGATTTATATCAAACCAAATTCTTTGAGCATGAGAAAACGACTCTAACAATTACTTGTTGTTGTACACACTCGATGTCAATTAGAGATACATTATCAATTAATTATCAAAGATAAATATCCCAAAAAACATAATACAATAGCTATGTATACAATATTTTTACTCTCCAAGGAAAGTATTGTAATCGACGGATTTTTTTCTTTGAGATTTCAGCGGAAATACGTTGACCTAACATCACCAGTTTTTGTTCCCTTTACGTTTGCCCTTACAAAATTGCAAACTTGAGGGTTTTACGGACACTTCCGAAAAGACGAGAGCTTTAATTGCCATTAATAATATTGACAAAACAGTACAAACAAAATATCGATCACACAAACAAACCAAAGAGAAGAAGTCAAATTTTCAACACCAGTTTTTATCTCAAACTAATTAAACTTTATGGCCGGCTTAAGGCTTGTTGGGAGTTAGTTTTACTTGAAGGTTAGTTTTGGTTACGGCCATATACACTAAAAACTCGTGAAATGTGAAATGAAAACAAAATAAATGTCATCAAAGTTTTATTGACAAACACTATTTTGAAAGGTCTGTCACCACACTGGATTTAAAAAAAAATGATACTAATAAAGTGGAAAAATTATCTTTGTCGCAGTGGAACTATTTTTACTAGACATCTGGTGTCTATCATCACTATTGTAACTTTGAGATTTTACAACCCATCCTCAAAATAGCATCAAGGGCTATTTTTTCAATGAACGAGAACTTTTTGTGACAAATATTTCTTGTCCCACAGTTGACACTTTGCTATATTACTGCATCATTAAATCACAATGATTAACAGATTTTTTTATGGATGGTCGAATGTTACAAGACGCACTAGACAAATTTCTTTGGAAGACAGTAAAAAATATTCATTTAAATATACAAACTCTTCGTTCTATTCTTAGTTATTTCGAACTTCAAGGACTGCCTGGTACTAGATAAAATATTTCTTAGTTAAGTACCACGACAATTGAGTTTATTACGAATATTTTAAGTCTACGTTATAAAACAAATGTATGGCCAAACGCCAACAGTGCATTTATGAATTAATGACATTCGTAATTGCTTATGGATACATTATTTTAACTGAATAGCACTGTATGTATGTATGTATATTATTAAACTCAATATCATGTTTTATCATAAATGTTATGCATTAAACCAAAGCTGCAGTCTTTTCTTTTCATTTCTTTGTAGTATTTTACATTTAAAGCAAAATGTTGTGCTATAAATAGACCCAATAATTAATACAAAATCCAAACCTCAATATCTAATGAGTAGATATATAGATTAGAACCTAATTACGAAAAAAAAACTTGTCGAAGCTCTTTTACTTTCCTTTTTTATGATATATCACGCTCTTTTTGACAAAATCAATATCAACAACACTGATCACTGCTTGTGACTTTGTTGTGGTACATTAGCATTTTATTGTGTAAAAAAGTACGTAGATACCAGAAATTTTACTGCATACATGTTAATCTACTTTTAAACCAAAAAAAACAAGAACTAAACGTGAATTGTTGAACACCCTTCGTGGGTCGTACGTAAAGTAGATGGTCTATGTTATCAAGTTGTTAGAAACACTTTTGTTTGCAATAAATTCCATAAAAAATGTTTGGTGTATCACGCTCTTATGGAACATTAGAACAAGTCTATATAATAATGACGGTGTGTACGATCGTATGTAAGTAAATAATGTTTTCTTCCAGGTATTTTGTACATACAGAGAAGATCTTCATTCACACAAAGCTGAAGATTTGGAAGTCAAACTAAAGAGGACGATGATAATAAATCTGCAATCTGAATTACAACGACCAATTTTTGTGGGATGATATCCCAGTGGACAGTTTTCAGTGAGGGGTCAGTCTAAGATCAGGCTTTTGTAGCTGGAGAAACTCTTTGGCTTTAGAGGTTTGGAAGGAAACGGTTGCCTTTACTTGTCTCATACCAGTGGATGTTTCCCAGTAAGCTTTCTTTACTTTATCTTCCTATTTTTACCATCCTCCTAATGCGACGTTTACTAATTCCACAGCTGGGTTCTGGTACGTAAAAGGGAAGATTCGATAGCCAGGCTATCGACTTGCTGTATAGTGATTCATTTCAGATGCTACATCTACTAAGCTATTGCTTGGCTATTGACACTTACGAAGTCTATCAGACATTTCTGGAAATTGGGATGATAATTTATGCCACGAACGACCTTCGAGGTATTAAAAAATTTTAAAATAAAAGAATAAGTTGATTGAATACGTCATGTAAAACGCAAAATCGAATAATAAATAGATCTGTTACCCAATAGTGTCGTGAGTCCAGACGCATTACGCGTACGAACACTGGCGCGCAATATATTATCTCAGTGGACGAAAATACAACGTTACATACATATAACTTTCCGTCGGAATCTTAGAATTCGTAGGTCATTAACACTATTTATTCTGCAAGTGAACGTCACTTATATGAGGTTTTCGTATATCAGAAATTCAATAAATTTGATATAATTTTAAAATGGATAATTTTGATTGTTTTTTTCTCGGTATAAATGAATATTTGTATTTAATGAAGTACAATACTTTATAAAGATGTCTAATACTGACACCCACCTAAAAATTGACAATTTTTGATCTTCAACAACCTTTGGAATCTTTAATGGATTTTAATGATTTCTTCAGAGAATTTTAGATAATCTATGCCTTTAATAACCTTTGATGCTTGTTGCTGTCATTTTTTTTTTTTTCGAGGAAGATGTGTTTTCAAAAAATACCGTGTCCATAAAAGTTTGGGGTCGCCTCCACCCAAATTTCCGACTACATTGTTGATAAAAGTGTTTAAACCTCTAAACACTTTTACCATTATTCAAAAAGCCACAGCCACTCAGGGCCCCAATCTAGTGTCAGTATACCATAATAACACATTTGTCATGTCATGTCAGTGGCACCGACGTTTGTCGAAATCTGTCAATTCTGCTGTGGTTTCTGTCAAACTGCTTCTATAAACTCTTATAGCGCCTAAACTGCCCATCCCAATGACCTGCAAATTAGTGTATATCTTTAAAGTTACTGGAGGATGAGTTGGTGTCAATTTGGTCAACATCGAATGAATCCCTAATCCATGTAACATGCCACTATTGGTTGTCAGATTATGGCCAAAAACAATCCAGTTCGTCACCTGGCAAATTAAAATGCGTGTATCAAATTTCAGCATATCCAACAGTACATATCCACGTACCCACATACATACACACATGCATACATTTTCCAGAAATAATTGCAATGCATTGAGGGGACCTCAAAACGCGTATTTACGCGGAAATCTCTATTTTTTTCCATCGATTACAATCCTTTACTTCTAGGGTACTAGTCGGAAAGTAAAAATGTACAAGGTTTCAGTTAAACCACCGTATATTCTTTCAAAATCATTATGTCAATGCGAGACAAATGCCAAAATATTCCATACATTTTGATTGAAATTGATTAGGCAAAAATCTGAAATCTGACAAATTTTCCGAATTGTTCTACAGGATGTTCCAGACTTAGACCACAAAACATCTTGTCGGTTGATAAAATGAGTTGATGGTATAATTATTTTATGAATTATGTTGGCTACGAAGAAACTCAATGAATTTGTCTATAATTTGCTGAAAAAAATCACCACAGTCCGTCAAAGATTGCAAAAGTTGTTGGAGATCAAAATTTGTCGAATTTTTTGCACAGAGTGTTTATGTAGAGGTTATCTATCTAGGTATACCTAGATAGATAGTTCAACAACCTTAAATAAACATATGATCAGCAAAAAATGCGTAACAATATATTATAATGAATGTAGAGTAGTTGGACCACTTTAGGAGGCAAGTTAGACAGGTTTTACCACTAAATTATTTCTCTCGTTAGGTTTCAACTGATCGTACATAACTGATCTGTCTACCATGACACGCCTGATCTAAAAATACATTCAAATTTCTCTGTACTGGTTACCAAACATTACAAAACCATGATTCATATAATAAGCAAATAACTGTAATAATTGGGGATTTCAGCTGCATCCATATTTTGTTCATTGTAATTTGAGATAAATTGTATGTGATGCCGGATATGTGAATGGTGATACTCTCTGACCTTTTCACACGCATGGGGATGATTTGTTATATTTTCAACTTAGAAGACTCGTAAATCTTTCTTTTTTATGGCCCAAATCAGTAGGGCCCTTTCGTTAAGTGCTTTGTGTCTTGATATTTTGTGTGTGTGTTATTTGCTTAATTATAAATTATGGTATCGTGGACCGAGATAGTTTATACATGAGAGGTATAAGTTCAAGACAAAAAGATGAAGAGAAAAACATTCTGTAGAGAACAGTCGAGATTAACAGCCGACATTCGGCATTCTACTTAAGATGTAGTCTTTTTTTCATTTATTTTTATAATGTAACTTAGTGTAGTGTTTTGTGTTTTGTAAATGGTAAGCTGATTATTATTTCCTCCTTTGTGTTTTCACTTCTTTGTATTTTTACGAGAATCTAACAGATCCTCTAGATGGTAATTTTAAGGATGAATTAAGTGTCTCTTGTATATTTTTTATTCATTCATTTTTATGTTTTTTCAATTTAATAAATTTGTTATTTTGTTGAGAAGTGTTTTCCTTTGAGTTAAATATCAATATGAGTAGTTTAATTAGTTTTGCTTGCTAAAATGCTGCACTGGTCCCATTGCAAGAACGTGCAGAGCGAGTGTAAGAGCAATAATAGTGGTGGCTTGTGTTTGGGGGGTCGTGGTTTTTGACTTTAAATGTTTTAGAACATTTTTTTGTCATGCACTAATCACATTCCAAGAACCCACCATCCTACTATTACATAACTAAATATATCTTTAAATAAAAGTAAGAAAGTAATACAAGATGTTATATTTTCTATGGTAATTTACAATCCACAACACCATAATCAATAGGAAATTCCGGCCTTCAAATCTGAACAAATTAAAAATAGGTTAAGTGCATTATAATACTTAAGTATGATACAATGCAGCTTTTTTGGTTATAATTGCATAAATATTTTTCACAATGGTCAATGTCGATTGAAAGTTTTAATATTCATGAATGCAACAGCGCATTTGCATATAATTTTAGCACAGCCAAGACAAACATACGCATTTGCGTTAGATTATTTGCGGGTTTATATCGCAATTCCACGAAATTTGTAGAAGGAAAACAACAATTTTCCGACTAATTCTTATGTCGCTGCGCACATAAAGGCGTAACAACTTTATAGTCTTTACATTGTATAATTCAGAGTCATCTAGTAACTTCCATATAACAAATAAAAATAAAGAAGTAAATAGATTCTATATAATAATTACACCATAAGATCTATGGTGTAATATGCTTTGCTCACTGTAGCATAGTATAATTATACTAATTATATAGTAAATGAAGCTGATTTGAACGAAGAAAAACCTTGGCGGTTTTACCACTTCTTTATTTTTAGATAATTTATGTTCTCAAGCGTTACTATTTATAAACTACACAGTTCTATAATGTAATGACTACATACATAGATAATGACCTATAGATTTGGCCACAAAATTCACTCACATTTATAAGAGAATTTATTATGAAATTGCAGAAAAATTAAATTCACGATATTCACGCCCAATCGAGCTATTGACACTTGACAGTGTTATATTAGCCCAGGAATTTTATAGAATTTATATCGCCAATTAATTCGTTTAATAAACTGTCGTTTATTCTATCGTTAAACGAAATTTATTTTCTCTGATCGCATTCGGTTTATTTAAAAGCACGAAAATACACAATAAACATGACTTTATCAAAATCATAGCCAACAAAAATCTTTTTTTAAATGTTAAAACTAAAACGCAAAATGCAGTACAAAAATTTGAAATATTGATCTAGCCACGAGAAATGAATGTTCCCTAAAAAAAGTTTGTTTTAACGCGAATTTAAAGAAGACATAAAGAAACGTGCTGTAGTTCAAATGTAAAGAGAGTCAAAATCGTGATCTGGTTGAAATATGCAAAGGACACAAAATGAAGCAAATTTTGTACGAATTCTTTCATTTGACAGAAGATAAAACTCAAACATATTAATAAGTCAAAATGCAACCATGACTAACTGGTTTTTATGATGAATTTGTCTTAAAAAGGCTAAAATAGCACACCAACCTTCTCAATTCAAAAGCTATCTTGACAAAGTTATTTTTAAAGAATAATTTGCTTTAAATGGATGTGTGTAAAAGCGACATTATTTTTTAAATTTATTATAAAATCGTTGAAAAATAATCCAAAGATCAATTAATTAAAAAACCAACGGTTAAAATTTGTTCAGTGCTACAAAGCCAAATATGGATACTCTAAAATTTTGATTAGTTGATTCATAAAGATAATTTTTTCATTTCCAACTACCAAAATATTGTAATCGACGAAAAAAAATCGAGATTTCAACAGAAACACGCGTTTTGAGGTCACCTACATCCACTGCAATGATTTCTGGAAAATGTATGTATATGTGTGTGTGTGTGTTTTGTTTATTGATACCATCTCATCCTCCAGTAACTTAAAAGTGACTAAATATGTATACTAATTTACAAATCGGTGGCATGAGCGGTTTAGGCACTATAAACGTTTATAGATGCGATTTGACAGAATACACAGCTTTCGTCGCTGTGGTTGCGAATTGGTAGATTTTGATAAATGTCAGTTTGACATGACATTCTGTTATTCTATGACTGACGTTAGGTTGGGGTACAGGGTGGCTGCGGTTTTACGAAATTGAATACATAATAGTAAAAGTGTTTAGACACTTGTATCAACAATTTAGTTGAAAAGTTGGGTGAGGGGCCTCATTTTATATAACATTCATTTTGGAAAGGCCAAGAATGTTCAAACAACGTCGAAAGAAAGTTGAATCGATTTGTTGTTAAAATCAACGTTTTACTGAGTAACTGTGCTTTACTGATTAATTTAACTAATAAATTTGTTTTAAAATTTGCAAAAGGTGCAAGTTGTGCTTAATTTAATATTCACCCCTTTCTACATCATTTTTATTAGATTCCTTTTAAAAATTGAAAAATATATGTAGGTATATATTTATTCATTAAAATGTTCGAAAGTAATTGTTAAGATAATTCTAAAATCAATCTACTCAACATAAGAAACGCCCAGCTAAAACTTGACAAATTTTGATCTTCAATAACTTTTGTAATTTTTTGGGGATTTTCATCATTCTCACAAGTTCTTTCTAACTAATACAATTTTTAAAATAATTATTTTTACAACGAAGTATAGTATCACAATCATAGCATAGAATTTGATAAATCTTTTTCTTCATCTACAATAGTGATGTGCCCAATAATGAAATTAAATTTGACGAACTTAGATAAACCTTTACTAGCATTAGTAGCACAGCAAGAAAAAACAACTCAATTATGACGTATCTATACTAATAGATCCAAATTGACTCATTGTTATCCACCCTAATTGAAGAAGAACATCTACACATTCAGCATCCAACCCAGCAACAGCTTCCTCGTCCCATTAACTCAACTCTTTCTACAATCTCTCCTATAACATTCACGCATTTACGGCACTATAACCTTGTTAACGATACGTAAATTGTTGTAGTAAACGCAGCATTAAATCTGAGTGCGCCTGAGTATTTAAGGTTCATGTTAGCGTCTCGAAAAGGCAGGTAAAACTCTAACCTGTTCAAACAAACGCCAGAGATATCCATGATTTAAATCCGTTCCATGTTATATAAGCTCAATTATCACTCATACCGTATTTGTACTATACCTGGAGATAAGAAAAAACTCTGTGTAATGCGTACTGTGTATAATATAGACCGTGGAATAGAGATTCCGGATTTAATATTTTGGCTCGGTGTATGTAATCTAATCTTGCGAGGTTTATGTCACATGGGAATGTCTACTACCTAACAGTGGCGCCAAATATTGCGAGAAATCAGGTGTAAATCACGCAGTTGATACGCTGTAAATTAGATGATATCTTATGATTAGGATTTAAGTAAAACTGTTTGCTTTTGGTGGTACTTTTATGGGTCGTTTCCGCTCTATATCTTGTTTATTTTGTCAAAACTCACGTGTAATTTTTGTGCAAGTTAGAAACGATTAGCTTTGTCTAATGCAGTAATCGATAATTATTATGATTTTTAGGAGCAGAAAACTTACTTAAATGAAGTGTTTCTGAGTGATTTTATAGTAAAAATATCTGGGGTGGGCCTTACTCAACTTTTTGACTACATCGTTGGCACAATGAAGTGTCTGAACACTTTTGCAATTATTCAATTTAGTAAAGCCAGAGCCATTTCTCGACGCTACGTAACGTCAGTTTCTATGACAGAATTACATTTGTCATATTGATATTTAATATCATGTCATATCAGTGGCATTGTCGTTTGTCAAAATCTGACAATTAGCATCGCAGGGACGAAGGCTGTGGATTTTGTTAAACTGCTTCTAGAAACCCTTAAAATAGCGCCTAAACCGTTCATCCCACTGATTTGCAAATTTGTATATGTAGGAGGTCAAAATGGCGGGAACAACCGCGACTCCCTAACATGGTAGCATTTGGCCAAGCGCGGTTTAAGGGCTTTAATTACCAGGTCAAAATTCTAATCATCAAATCGCTTCCAATTTATTCGAAGGCAAAACTAATTGGGTTCTTTTTCTTGAACCTTGTGAACACATTTTCTGACTACTAACTGACGCGTTTAAGTATTTAACATTTAATAAGGGCTGATAAAGCAAGACTACTCAAATGAAACGAAACACTTAGCAAAACAATAACATCTATTAACAATAATAATCAACAATCCCGTTTGATAGGTTACATAGAAAAATGAATGAAGCTTTGAACATATTGACGTTTAAATTAAACCTAGGAGTTGATTTAGACAGACACACTTTTAGCAGAAATATGAATAATTTAATTTACAATGATATGCGAGACGAGTTGAAAAGACTTACCAGGGATAAACTTAAGCGCCTAAGAACGCTCCACAAAA
This sequence comes from Aphodius granarius, assembly GCA_963971325.1. Taxonomy (NCBI): domain Eukaryota; kingdom Metazoa; phylum Arthropoda; class Insecta; order Coleoptera; family Scarabaeidae; genus Aphodius; species Aphodius granarius. The sequence continues at coordinate 4,910,833 of OZ020224.1, forward strand.
ACGTGTACTTTACATGACGGTGGTTGAAAATGAGAAGAGCGAGATCTGTTCGTTTGCATCCCTCGACCCCAAAGGAAACCGGAAGCATTTCTTCTTAGCCAATGACAACTCTTCAATTTTAAACTTATAACACGCGGTCAAATCCTAAACCAGATGTTCAACCCTAGCAAAAACCTTTGACATTCCCGAATGTTCTTACAAATATCTCGCTTAATTTGATCATATCTTAATAAATAAATAATGGGTTTCCGACCCATTACATATACATATTTCAAGTCACTGGATTGTGAGCTGATATCAGTTTGGCCAAAATCGGATAAATCTCTAAGAAGACGCTTGTAACATTTGCCACTTCCGGTTGTCAGGTTGTCACCAAAAACCATCCAGTTCGTCCCCCGGTAATCCAGTTCGTGTTCAAGGCCATACACACATCCACACATATATATACACACATACACACACACACACACACACATACATACATTTTCCAGATATCATTGCAATCGATTCAGGGGACCTCAAAACGCGTATTTCCGCTGAAATCCCATTTTTTTCCATCGATTACAATGAAGGAAAGTATAATCATTTTATCTGAATTTTACTGGTTTACAGTCGACGATCAATATCATCTTTTGGTAGATCTTTGGTTAATGTGATTTTAAATCACTTTTATTTGAGCGAGCTATCACCATGCATAATGTTTCGATTTGTATCCTAAAAATACAAGATTGAATGTGTCGTCAACATATTTCACGAACTACAGTAGGCATAATAGCAATTCTATGTTTTGATTGTTGCAAAAATTAGTTTATGAGTTTGGCCTTCAAGATCAGGTATTGGAATTTTTCTTATTTGATCAATAATTTACCAATTTTTTTATTTATTTACTAATAACTAATAAGTGACTTTATTTATTTATAATTATAGGAGAAAACTCTCTTTTGCCTACAACAATTTTGGCGAGAATAAATTATTTAAATAAAGCCAGTATAGGTAAAAATCTTCTCAAGGACCTAATTCATACTATAAATTTATCTTATTTCAGCTAATATCTTCATGCGTTGTCTATAATTAAATAATTAGTAGCATTAGTGGACTAAAAAGATCTTATTAACTTTCTCTGTAAGAAAATTAACCTAAAGGATCTTACCCCAACCCAGAAAATATGGTGTTTCTTCAAGTAAAAAATAAGGACACTCACCTGCAAAAAAAAAATCAAGCATAAATACCTTTCTTTGGATATGTTAATACAAATTATTATTGCCCGCTGTAATAAATTACCTACTGTATAAGGAAGGTATTGAAATAGTTGACACCCCATGTGTAGATGTGTCTGACAGGACATGACATTAAATGTTATTCTATGACTGACATTAACTTAGGGTCTAGAGTGACTGTGGCTGCACGAAATTGAATAATTGCAAATGTGTTTAGACACTTCAACGTGCCAACGATGTAGTCGGAAAGTTGAGTAGGGACCACTACGAATTTCTATTTATTTTTTAATTCCGACGAATGATGAGAAATCGATATATACTTTCGCAATACAATGATAATTCGTAATAAAATACATAATTTCATAGATGATTTATAGCATTTATTGTAATATCCTAAAGTCTAATAATCACAAAACTATTTGAATAAAAAAGTATTGTTTCCTTGCTTCGTATTGTGTTCATTGCACAATATACTATTACAATACTTATGAGCATCATAGGGCTTAGTCAGAAAGATCGGTAAATATAATAGCTACGAGGTGTTATCAGATAAGTAATTTATAATCTAATGATGTTAAATCTTACTTATATGTCATTGATATATTGTAGTCGATAACCAAATAGTTCAAAATGATTATAAATTTCATATGTACATTTTCTACGTAAAATATTTTTGAACTTCGAGAATTTTGGCAATAATTTTCTGATCAACATCCGTCAAGAATCTTCTGTTATTTGTTATATTTTTCGTTAAAAATATCAGATAATAATTTCGAATACTACAATTCAAATATAACGTCAATCATTTAATATAATATGCGCAGAAGTGCAGGCAAACACAAAATAATTGCAAGAAGTACACTAGCTAATATTTGCAGTAAAATCAGGTAAATAATTCTTAATCATTCTTCGAATATTTCATAATTTATGTACTCAAAGCCGGTGCTATGATAAATACATTTCTGTAAACACAGATAAATGTATACAAACACCAAATTTGCATAGTATGTATTTTAGATTAAATAATATATTTGCTTAAATAATGTTAATGATTTGGCAATTCCAAAAATAGTTTGCACTTGGGCCAATGTCCAACTAATGCATAAAGGTCATATTAATCAGAGGCTATGTATAATAAGTATGAAATTCTAATATGATAACAACTTTTTAAATGATTAACCTACAAGTCATGTAATAGTTAAACCAAACATAGAATACGAAAATAAATCAGGGTAAAGATATACATATTTAATTTTATAAATTTTAGTCATAATATATTATATCACCAATAAATTATATCACCAACGTTTTATCAATACAAAAAGTATTATCTCAAACTTTTGCAATACACTTACGCAGAATTACACAATATTATCTGATATTTATTGTACTCGCAAAACACGTCACACACACACCCATTATACATATTATAGTAATTGTCGCTAATCATTATATATCGCTATACAAACACAAACGAAAGTTACATAATGAACGTCCTGAATGCACGGAACGTTATATGAAATCAAATGCATTTTGTACGTTTAAGTTTGTAAGATTACTAATTTTACACTTGGTTATGGAAATGAAAACTGACAATGGCACTAAATATAGCTAGTTTTTAGTCGCGTGATCCCAACACAGCATTGTTATACAAAATGCTACACAGGATAAAATGTTATCTCCGTCAGATGTAATATAATATGAATTATGTGTCATCAGCACTTTGTAAAATAAAATATAATACATACATACAATTTTTTACGGGTTCTAACTACGGAATAGCAGGAGTAACTAGTTAATGACAGCTTTAACCAATGTTCGGTAGGTAATTGAAGAAACAACATATGTAATATGTTTTTAAGAGGTTAATCGACTGCGAACTGCGACCCATATGCTCGATATTGATAAGAAAATTAAACAAAGTATTTCTTATTAATTAATTATAATTGTCTGGCAGTATATTATAATAATAAAATTTAATAACTGTGTTTTAAGTGCTTGTTATTAAGGAACCATTTTATTACGAAGATTATTCTGTACAGTATGGTAATTTTCCTTTTTTTCACTAGTACAACGTGTACCTAATGTGATTAGAATTAAAGAATGCAGAATTATAAAGATGTAATAAATATACCTTTAAACTAAAAGGGTTAAAACACATTCTATGGTAGTAAGAAATTTGGGTGTGGCCACCCATTCAATGTGTAATAGTAGGATGGTGGGTTCTTGGAATGTGATTAGTGCATGACAAAAAAATGTTCTAAAACATTTAAAGTCAAACACCACGACCCCCCAAACACAAGCCACCACTATTATTGCTCTTACACTCGCTCTGCACGTGAGTTCTTGCAATGGGACCAGTGCAGCATTTTAGCAGGCAAAACTAATTAAACTATTCATATTGATATTTAACTCAAAGGAAAACACTTCTCAACATAATAACAAATTTATTAAATTAAAAAAACATAAAAATGAATGAATAAAAAATATAAAAGAGACACTTAATTCATCCTTAAAATTACCATCTAGAGGAGCTGTTAGATTCTCGTAAAAATACAAAGAAGTGAAAACACAAAGGAGGAAATAATAATCAGCTTACCATTTACAAAACACAAAACACTACACTAAGTTACATTATAAAAATAAATGAAAAAAGACTACATCTTAAGTAGAATGCCGAATGTCAATCTCGACTGTTCTCTACAGAATGTTTTTCTCTTCATCTTTTTGTCTTGAACTTATACCTCTCATGTATAAACTATCTCGGTCCACGATACCATAATTTATAATTAAGCAAATAACACACACACACAAAATATCAAGACACAAAGCACTTAACGAAAGGGCCCTACTGATTTGGGCCATAAAAAAGAAAGATTTACGAGTCTTCTAAGTTGAAAATATAACAAATCATACCCATGCGTGTGAAAAGGTCAGACAGTATCACCATTCACATATCCGGCATCACATACAATTTATCTCAAATTACAATGAACAAAATATGGATGCAGCTGAAATCCCCAATTATTACAAATGCATCATCTGAATGTGTACACCTATTCAAGTAAACCTCTCAATGTTTAAACTATCAGTTATCTAAATCTACTCATGGATTTGATAAACATGTTTTCAGGGATTCAGTAAGCATTGTATTTGAAAAAAATCTAGAAAACTTTCTGGCGCAAATCCAAGGTTTAGTACGTTTTTTTTTTTTTTTGAGATTGTAAATATTCCAACTGTGATTTGTATTATTAGGAAAAAAGCATCTATAAATAAGACGCATAACAAAATATTTTAAAAAGTAGCAAAAATAGCAAAAGATTTGGTATCTATTTTGCATCAACATAGCATGGTACTGTCCAATATCCAAAATCTAACATACAATAACAAACCACATTACATCCGCGTGTGGATTTTAAATGAACCTAGAAATAGTTTTACATATGTTAAGTGGAGAATATGTAGCATCTTATCTGGTTGACCCGTTGACCCCAACCACTCATGCGCGACATCCTTAAATAATACCGAATAATATTTAAAAAAATGAACATTGAAGCTCTTTAGACCTTGTTATTTTAGACCATGAGTAGTAATATTCCGTTATAAATCAAAAAGCTGCTAGATGATGCAACTTCTGACCAAAAAACTTATAGGTGTATTCATAAAATTTTTCGAAATAACTTTATTTATTTAACAACTCAAGAATTGATTGATTTGGATTTAGATATAATGTTATTACACATTCTTGTCTTGTGTATAAGGTTTTTTTTGGGGCTATGTAAGTTTTGGGTGAATTATTAAACATATATATACATATATACATATATATACAGAACACATTACATGTACGTATAATTCATTGCTAGATTACAACAAGCACCTGCGAGGTAAACTGATAAAAATGTATGACTAATTAGAATTCATAATTGAAATCGTTTTTGCTGTTGTGATATCATGATACTCTTTTACTTTTATCGTACCTACTACCAAAAATTATACATTCGGTCGACACTTAGTTAATAAACGTTTATTACAAAATCAGTTACTTCATTAAAAGAAATAATTTTCATTGAAAAAAAAAGAAGAAGAAGTTATTGAGGTTTAATTGCAGATAGACGTTTGAATCAAAATAAATCTGGTTTTATTTGAAATAAAGATCGGCCTTGAGGCAAATAAATATTCTATTTGAAATTATTTGGAAGAGAAAGACATATAGATTTGAGTGACAAGATTATGTGTTTTAATCAAAAACGTGAGGTTTCATTAAAAATTATTGCTATGTCTACTGGCGGGGAGATGGCGCTGAGAGTTTCTAGCACACGTTGGCTTACTTTGAGTTTATATAAGCTGAGCTATAAAGAACGAACGGAACTTAAAGCAAATTCGTTTCACTGAATTGTGTTCCCTCTGCGTGTAAGAGTAAGATACAAAGTTACAACGTTAGTAAAAATCATTGTTTAAGTTTTGGTAGAAATATTTTTCATGGCTTCTTAAAATGGCTAATTTGACTTTAAAATCAATCATTTTAAAATTATTTACAAAGGGCAAGGTAAGAAATATAAACTGTCAAAATATGACTATTCATATGCAAAAAAAACTCCTGTTAGAGCTGTCGATTTTGATTATTCATTCTTTCAGATCTGTGTAAACATGATGCTTTTATGGTCTAAGTTATGTGTGTGGAACGTATAAATGACATTTGAATGTATTTTCACACATTGTATATTGACAAAATTCCACACCCTAATGTCACGTCGACATTTAAATGAAGACAAAAATAAATTTCAACCAACAAATGAAATATTAGGATGGAATTAATCCTAATGTTTTGGAGGCATATAACTCAAGAGATTTATCCACTTTAAGCAATTACAATTAATTATATCTGTAATTGAGCTGCTAATATAAAGTGGTTAAACCCGATTGTGGGGTGAAAACGTTGTAACGTTCTAAAGCTTCCAGAAACGTACAAGAGGTAAACGCCCCCCGAGGCATCACAACATCCAACCTCTACTGCGACCGTGAACTGCTACAGTCATCGTGCCAGTGCCTTCTTGTATTGATTTTCAACCCCTGGCCCTACAATATCATGGATCTCGTTCCAAATTTCCTCATTCCCACAGTTTTCGTACTGTCGACCAACTTGAAACAATATTGTGGATAGAGCTTATATTGATTCGAGAATAGCAGATGAGACAAATTTTGATTGGGGTTGTTTACGAGGGGTGAATTCTTAACATCACTCAAGCATGAAAAAAAGAGAGGGTTAAACTTGATAATTCGTGGAAATTTATACTTTTTTGATTTAAACAGAACCAGAGGCACAATTTTTTGATCATATTTTTCCAATATTGTGGCAACCTGTACTTTTTTCAGCAATTACTATGTTACAACGTATTGAAAATATTTTTAGTAAAAATTTCCATTTAATAACCAGTATTATATTTATTTATATACACAATATTATTATCGTTTAGTACAAGGTCAAAGTTCCCATTATTGTAAAAGATCTTACTATCAAGAAATAGGCAATGTGTATGGAGGCCATAAATTATTCATATCAAATTCTTCGGGAATATTTGCATTCCACGTTTCTAGAGATAAACACTTTAAAAACAGCCTTAACAACTTTGACTTCACCGAACTCATTCACCTCAATAACAAAATTTAGAAGTTGGAAAATATAACATGTGTGATTAATGATCACTGATAATATATAATTATAATTATGTTTCAGGTCCAATAAAACAAATTGGCATATGGTATAGAATAATAAACCTAGTTGTAAATATGATAAGTTAATAAATTTTACTAGAAAAAAAATATATAAAGATACAATTATCTTTTCTACTTTCGTGAAGGCTGTTAGCAAACATATGTCCTGAAATTGATCCTTTCGGTCAATAAAGCTAAATTTAGCTGCCTAGTACCCAGATAAGGGCTACCTGCCTTAAAACAGGCCCGCCATGGCCCAAGTAGACCCATAGAATAATTTAAAACCGCTTTTAAATTATTGTAGTAAAGTAGAAAAATTAACATACAACTCCAGAATAGGGCATTACCCATATAATGCCCTATTAGGTGTGATTTTGTCGGTGTGATTTACATGGTTTTAATACAATGCACAGTTTTAACACAATACAGGTAGTCAGCCCACATTTAAAAAGGGTCACTAATAGAGGAAAAAAATATATATATACCTACCTAGGGTAAGAAGGAACCATTCAGAACATTAAATTGAACTTCCTCATGATAAATTTATGTTGATAATAGTTATTATCGCGTTTTTATAGCATCCTAATAAGATACACCATGATTTGTAATATCATATAACACTCACGTGTGTTATATTTCGGCATTTGGATATTTTCCATACTGCCTGGCGAGCGCTCAGCATTATTGATGCAAATAGATCGCACGTTTGTTTATACGCCAGATAAATATAAATGTGTTAAGGCCAATTTACATTATTCATGCGATAAGAGACGTAGACATTTGTCAAAATTGAACTTACGCTTTGTGGATTTTGTACGTCGTATCACATTGTTGGTTAAAGTAAAATGTTACTTTTGAATGAATTAACTTACGAAATTGCCTTAGAAGTCTAGAAAGAAACGCAGAATAAAAGTTTGGCTCCCATTAAATGAATTAAATGTGTATAACTCTGTGTATCGACCTCTTCCTTTAAATAAATCGTAAATTCCTGTATTACTTTAAAAAGCTGGGTTTTAACTTCAAAATAGTTTATTGCACGTGAAATATGGAAAACTATTATGAAAAATAGTTTCTTTCAATGCTTTAGTTTTTGACTAAACCCCCTAGAAGGAAATAGAACGAGGAAATTTACGAAAAAATAGGATTTTAGCACAAATATGCATTTTTTGAGGTCCTCTGCATCAACTACGATAGTTTTTAGAAAATGTCTGTGCTCTATGTATGTGAGTAGGTATGTGTTGTATGTAGATATATCTGTGAACATAATAGAATTACTAGTAGACGAACTGTATTATTTTTAGTGACAATCTTGTCAAATTACCTGAAGGGACAAATGTTACATGCATTTTTAACAAACAGAATATAGTCTACCTAAATTGCGAACTTTCAAGTGTAGTTCGCGTTCAATGGAATCGCCCATTTTGGCCGACATTTGCGATCGAGTAGCTGCAAAATTGGGCTTTTCGATATTACTTTTGACGCTCGAATTGAAAAAAGGATACAATTCCGCGTGGACTGCGCGACATCTTGTAAATTAAATACGTCAATTTTGAAAAATATCACGTTTTTTCACCTCGTCGAGTGAAGGCGAACCTCGAGAAAATGTCACGTGACGTCTAGAAATTCCGTCAAGCGGATCGATGAACGTCAAAAATTTACATTTTTTATCCGTTCCTGCCGACCTTATAAAAGCCGCTCGCTCTCATGTCTTACGATAAGATCCCTCTAAATACCCTTCGCAAAGAGTTTTGAGCAAAAAAACGGCCTTAAAAACAATTTTCGATCCAAAAAATCGATTTTTGTCGACCCGTGTTTTGCTGCTATTACCACAGTAACGTCAAACCCGAAACGCCCCCTGCCGGACATTCGTAACAACAGTAACAGATAGCAGATAACCTAAAATGTATCCTAAAATGTCCATATTGCGAATGTGGACAGGTGGGAAGCCTTAACCACATATTTCTAGAATGCCCAATAACTAAAATCGAAAATTTTGACTTATACACAGAGCTAGTTTAAATACTAATTCACCGATTTATAAGATGAACGGTTTATTTGCTATAAGCGCTCATAGGAGCAGTGTGACAGTAGCCGCAGCGTTAACACCTATGGTTGCAAATTGGTACTTTTGATAAACGTCAAAGGCCACTGACATCAGGTTGGGATCCAGAGTAGCTGTGGCTTTCAGAAATTGACGAAGTGCAGAAAGGGTAGATGCTTCTATGTGTCAACGAGATTGTAGGAATGTTGGGCGTGGTCCACCCAAAATATTTTCATACTTTATTAAAACTATTGTAGCGACTGAAATGTGATATGAATAACATTTATTCATGATTATTAATATTATTTAATTTAAACTGCTTCATTTCAAAAACCTTATCTTGAAAACAAAACATGCAAATATGTTATGTAAGAAATCCAGAATTTTAAGTGCTTTTATAATAATATTGTATAATAATATATAAAAATTATATTAAAGATATATAATATTTAAAAGTATGTACATTAAAAATATATTGTCTATAAAAATATATTCACTGCCAAGTAAATTTTGAATTACCAAAGAACAAATTTCATAAAAACTTCAATTGAGGATTTTTGCAGTAGTATGCTCTGAGAGGTTATGTTTGCACAAGAGAATCAAGGAATTTGGCAGGCTAACGTACCTACAATTCGTTTTTAGACACAACAGGCAAAGTGATGGCTATATTTTCAAACATGCTTAAGTAATCTTGGCTGCGCCCCAAAACCAACAAATTAATAAGACAAGGGTATTGAAAAAACATTTTCCCACATTTATCTTTAAGCAGTCGGCAATTACAAAATTACGAAACACACTGATTTATGTGGACTCGTGTACGAATTTTAGATATAACATTGTTTGTGTAAATAAAATCTGATTGATTTATAACTACTATATAAAAAACTGTTTTTTCGATAAGAACCACTTGCTTACACTACTGTAACAAGATTAACCAAAGGTAAAAGTTGTTGAGATAATTTCATAGCCGTGTTCGGTGCATTTCGGTAAATACTCTTCAATTTACAACTGTAAATAAATATTTATGTTGACATTGAAGACATTCTTTTATTGCATGGGCACCTTTTATTGCATCAAAAGTTATAGATGATAAATAGGGGCTACAAGTTTGTATGCAAGTTCCTTTTGACATTTACACTTGTAACAATTTAAAAATAGTTTCTATACTTACGCTAGCGGTGCTTAAGATTACTTTTGGCAACCTTCTACAATGTCGGCATATCTTTTCGTAGTCAATATGTTGTATGCTAAAAAGTTTTCCTCACTTCGACATTTAGCCGTATTTTAGAATGGTGACTTTAACATTTAATATTATTGTAGATATTTAAGTCAATATGACGCTATTTATTTAACAAAGTTAAAAATCAAGAAGTAGTATTTGTTCATGTAGATTCCATTCTATTTCACTAGCAACAAAGGACGTTTAGGAACAGTTTTTAATGTGGTGTGGTGTAACAGTGTTAACTGAATTTCGGAATTCTGTCATTTTTTGTTTGGAGCAATGAACAATATCAAGTTTTGTTTCAAGCACTAAAATTGATTATTAGACTATATTTGGGGTTGTTCTATTGATTACATCAGCAATTTTAACGATTATCCAGCCTAATGGCTGTCAAATATTGAACCATGTGTAATAATTAGGGATTTCAGCTGCATCCATATTTTGTTCATTGTAATTTGAGATAAATTGTATGTGATGCCGGATATGTAAATGGTGATACTGTCTGACCTTTTCACACGCATGGGTATGATTTGTTATATTTTCAACTTAGAAGACTCGTGAATCTCTCTTTTTTATGGCCCAAATCAGCAGGGCCTTTTCGTTAAGTGCTTTATGTCCTGATATTTTGTGTGTGTGTTATTTGCTTAATTATAAATTATGGTATCGTGGACCGAGATAGTTTATACATGAGAGGTATAAGTTCAAGACAAGAAGATGAAGAGAAAAACATTCTGTACAGAACAGTCGAGATTGACATTCGGCATTCTACTTAAGATGTAGTCTTTTTTCATTTATTTTTATAATGTAACTTAGTGTAGTGTTTTGTGTTTTGTAAATGGTAAGCTAATTATTATTTCCTCCTTTGTGTTTTCACTTCTTTGTATTTTTACGAGAATCTAACAGCTCCTCTAGATGGTAATTTTAAGGATGAATTAAGTGTCTCTTTTATATTTTTTATTCATTCATTTTTATGTTTTTTTAATTTAATAAATTTGTTATTTTGTTGAGAAGTGTTTTCCTTTGAGTTAAATATCAATATGAGTAGTTTAATTAGTTTTGCCTGCTAAAATGCTGCACTGGTCCCATTGCAAGAACTCACGTGCAGAGCGAGTGTAAGAGCAATAATAGTGGTGGCTTGTGTTTGGGGGGTCGTGGTGTTTGACTTTAAATGTTTTAGAACATTTTTTTGTCATGCACTAATCACATTCCAAGACCCCACCATCCTACTATTACATATGTAGTAGAAAACGTTCGAAACGTTGACGTTGCTATGATATTGCTTAGCAACGTCAATAAGAATTTAGTCAGTTGAAAAATATTAATTTTTATTAATCATTAAATAACACTGGGGAGAGACTGCGTAACTATATGACGAAAGTTATTAATTTTATAATATTATTCTTTGAAAACAATAATTCAATAATCTTATGTCACTGTGAAAATAAAACTGATAGTTTGTTGCAACCTCAATGACCGCAAAAGTACATAAACATTGTGCATTTTATGTGTATATAATTATTACCTAATAATCTATTGCAGTTATTATTTTTTAAGTTAAAATAGAAAAAACAATAATTGTAGTAAGTTGTAAAATAAATATTCATCATATATTTTATATTTATGAAGACTGCTAAACAAACACATTTTTTTCTACACGTGTTCACTAGCCCTTTGTAACCTAACACCCTGAACCTTACATTAGTGGTACACCAGTAGCAGTCCTAATTGTATCCCTGCTTGAATAGAAAAAGTTAAGTACCAATTCGGGGTGACAAAGATTAATATAGACACACAAGCCACTGGATGTTGCTTTTTTTGACTGACGCACATATGCCATTCACTTTGCATTGGTCCACGTTTTTCTTTTGATCGTAAACCAGTGTCATACCATACTCATAACTTATACTATGCAGTTTTGTGTGTAACATAGCTAGCATCTCCCTATTATTATTTCAAGAAATTCGAAATATTTTGGGTATTTTGGGAGGTAAAAAGTATCTCTGATAAACAAAAACTGTGAATTTGATAATCAAATTCTTGCTATTGAGTTTTAAAAACAAATTAATTAACAATGTATTGACGTTTGTTTCATGTCGATATGATAATTTTCAAAGAAGATACAGTATTTTAATTGAAACATAGTAAGTTTAATTTTGACTTTCTTCATTCCAGTATTTTTTTAACACGCTGTCTTCTAAGCCTGAGACTTTCTAAGGTTAAGCAGATCAACTGAGTTGTAGAAACATTATTAAAAAAAAATATATTCCCCCGAAATCAAATATTTAAACACGCATATGACACCAGTTGCTTACACATTTCGCTTAAACCTTTCGTAGGTTGACTTATCGACCGTTATCAGGAACATAAGATACCTAAAGGTGTATAACACATATCGTACAATACCGACTGAATACAAACAATGTGTCAACAATTGATACGTACTCAAAATATAAATTAACAAGGTAAATATCACGTATATAGGATTAATGCAATAATAGATTAAAGTAATTCTTGACATTCCATTTCTGTGCTCTTTTGAAATGGGAAGTTGTAAATCAATTATTAATGGCGTCACAGATAGCCATAGATATAGACATTTTTGAGTGATCGATAGGGATATCAAATGATTTCTCGATCTTTAAGAAACAACTTATTCCAAAAATCTATTAAAATTTATCTGACGCTGGGTTTGGTTGAAATTTGTAACCTATTATTATCATTTATTAAAAAACCAGTAACCTATTCAACAGCTTGCTATTAGAATGTCAGCATAAAAGAAAGAGATGTATTTTGATCATGTAAAAGTAAAAATACATTTCTTTAAACACGTAGGTACATTGCGCCATAGAAAATACTTTTTCTCCTACTTTAGCCTTATAAAATATTATAAATAATAATAAGCACAGCATGATCCAAAATGTTAATCTACCTGATAAGATAATCAATAATTTTGAATGCATTTTTGCAAAGTTAGTAATATCTTTAAAAAGTACAGAGGATACGAATTCTCTTTCCAACGATGTATTCATATACAGGGTTGTTGTAGTTGTTTTGGGTGGGGTTTATTCCGCTGCACCTAGGCCAATTCTTGGCCCTTTGTGCTTACCCATTTTTACATACTGTTTGATAACGACAACCAGAGGTGTTCAACTGGTTGCCGGCACCCACGGTTTTACGCCTCTTGCGAAAGGCGGTGGGACGAGGATCTTCAGCTGATGCCTGCATTTGAACCCAAGACTTCCTAGCAGGAGAGCAGCACTCTACCGCTAGAGCCACTCGCCCCACATACAGGGTGTTTATTGGAAAATGTTAAAATGGATTTTTACATATTGAACACCCTGTATACGATATAATGGAAAAATAGATATCTCTCTAATGGTACACCCTTATGCAACGTTTACAGGGTGTTTATTGGAAAATGTTAAAATGGATTTTTACATATTGAACACCCTGTATACGATATAATGGAAAAATAGATATCTCTCTAATGGTACACCCTTATGCAACGTTTACAGGGTGTTTATTGGAAAATGTTAAAATGGATTTTTACATATTGAACACCCTGTATACGATATAATGGAAAAATAGATATCTCTCTAATGGTACACCCTTATGCAACGTTTACAGGGTGTTTATTGGAAAATGTTAAAATGGATTTTTACATATTGAACACCCTGTATACGATATAATGAATGCAACGTTTACACGGGCTTAGTACTTGTCATTAGTAGCTTGTCATCGTTTAATTTGCTTAGTGACAAGTGAGAAGTTAACTGTTTACACGGTGGTGTTAGCAGATAGTATTAGTTACCAGACATTCGCTCGAAACGGATCGCAGTGATAGACAAACTTGAAAGAGAGGCACTAAAAGAAAAAGACGATTTCTGGTTCCATAAACATTCATGGGATTTAAATTCTTGGATGAATTTTATTGTTGTTTCGGAATTTCATCTTTCCGCCGCTATAATCGCAAAAAAAAACAAAACCTAACCAAAAAGTACATGTGGTTTCACTTGGGTTTCAATGTAGGAGGTAAAAATGGCGGGAACAACCGCGACTCCCTAAGATGGTAGCATTTGGCCAAGCGCGGTTTAAGGGCTTTAATTACTAGTCAAAATTCTAATTCATCAAATCTCTTCCAATTTATTCGAAGGCAAAACTAACTGGGTTCTTTTTCTTGAACCTTGTGAACACATTTTCTGACTACTAACTGACGCGTTTAAGTATTTAACATTTAATAAGGGCTGATAAAGCAAGACTACTCAAATGAAACGAAACACTTATCAAAACAATAACATCTATTAACAATAATAATCAACAATCCCGTTTGATAGGTTACATAGAAAAATGAATGAAGCTTTGAACATATTGACGTTTAAATTAAACCTAGGAGTTGATTTAGACAGACACACTTTTAGCAGAAATATGAATAATTTAATTTACAATGAAATGCGAGACGAGTTGAAAAGACTTACCAGGGATAAACTTAAGCGCCTAAGAACGCTCCACAAAAACGTGTACTTTACATGACGGGGGTTGAAATGAGAAGAGCGAGATTTGTTCGTTTGCATCCCTCGACCCCAAGGAAGCCGGAAGCATTTCTTCTTAGCCAGTGACAACTCTTCAATTTTAAACTTATAACACGCGGTCAAATCCTAAACCAGATGTTCAACCCTAGCAAAAACCTTTGACATTCCCGAATGTTCTTACAAATACCTCGCTTAATTTGATCATATCTTAATAAATAAATAATGGGTTTCCGACCCATTACATCAATTTGTCACTAAGCACTTGTCGTGGCTGTTTACACAACTCTGCAAGTGACAAGTGCTTAGCGAATTGTGGTGGGGGTAGTCTTCTTGTCGCTTAGCATCGCTTAGTAAATAGGATAGGCTTCTATTCACTCGCACTGGCAGTGTCACTTATACTAAGCACGTATTCAGCCTGTTTACACGATGGGTATAAGTATAAGTGACAAGTACTAAGCATTAGCTACTAAGCCCGTGTAAACTACCACACGTGACAGTGGTAGCTGTAATATTAACCTAAATATTCAACATTAATCTTCAACGAAAATTATAGAAAAATCTAAAAAAACGGTGACATTAGGGTATAGGGAACTCTGATAAAAATAGATCCATTTTCACACGCAGTATTCAAATTTGACACAAAAAATATATTATTCTATTTAAAAATACAAAGTTGATGTCGACTTCCGCTGACCGGAAGTGGCAGTTGAGCTAAAAATATTTTAGATTGAGAGTTCAGATGGAAAAAAGTTGTTAATTTTACAAAATACTTTATATTATTTTGCTAATTACCACGGTAATCTATTGTCTATCTACCTAATTACTAACTTTCAAGTGTGGGGCGCGTTCAGCGGAATCGCCCATTTTCGCCGACATTTGCGATCGAGTACCTGCAAAATTGGGCTTTTCGATATTACTATTGTCGCTCGAATTGAAAAAAGGACACAATTCCGCGTGGACTGCGCGATATTTTGTAAATTAAATGCGTCAATTTTGAAAAAAAATCACGTTTTTGCACCTCTTCGGGTGAAGGCGAACCTCGAGAAAATGTCACGTGACGTCTAGAAATTCCGACAAGCGGATCGATGAA
Organism: Aphodius granarius; assembly: GCA_963971325.1. NCBI lineage: Eukaryota > Metazoa > Arthropoda > Insecta > Coleoptera > Scarabaeidae > Aphodius > Aphodius granarius. Next base: position 4,926,647 of record OZ020224.1, read on the forward strand.
CGTCAAAAATTTACATTCTTTATCCGTTCCTGCCGACCTTATAAAAGTCGCTCGCTCTCATGTCTTACGATAAGATCCCTCTAAATACCCTTCGCAAAGAGTGTTGAGCAAAAAACGGCCTTAAAAACAATTTTCGATCCAAAAAATCGATTTTTGTCGACCCGTGTTTTGCTGCTATTACCACAGTAACGTCAAACCCGAAACGCCCCCTGCCGGACATTCGTAACAACAGTAACAGATAGCAGATAACCTAAAATGTATCCTAAAATGTCCATATTGCGAATGTGGACAGGTGGGAAGCCTTAACCACATATTTCTAGAATGCCCAATAACTAAAATCGAAAATTTTGACATATACACAGAGCTAATATATTTCTATTATTGTTGTTAACATTTAATATTAATATTAATCTGCACTTTTTTACAAAAACAAATAAAATTACATTTTTAATACACATACATAAATCTGTTTAAAAAGTAAAATATTATGAAGGTATAATGACATAATCACCATTATAATTATTTTTAATATAAATAATTGTCTTTTTTTCTATTTAGTAAAAAAAAGAGAATAACAAACTATAAGAAGTGTTTTGATATTGAAAAACTTATCAGTTTGTAAACACTTACACAGCAAAACATTTCATAATATGTATTGCAATATATTTTTATGCAATTTTGCGTACTATCTCCATAGAAAAACCATTTTAATTTAAACAAGAAAATCGTGAAAACATACATTTTTCTACTTTGCATTACAATTAGCAAATTGTAACACCGTTTTTAGTAACTTTTTTCTAAGATTGGTGACATTGATATCAAATGCATGTCAAACGAAAATACACATAACCACAAAAGTAAGCACAAACTGATTTTTTAGAATCGCACAAACTGCGAAGTATGTATATTTTTATACATATTTAAACATGCGTGTTGCATCCTAGGTTTCGTACTACTAGTATATGATGGTATATAATAATTATCAATAATTACTTTTTCACTGATATTTGAATTTAAGTGACAGATGACAGTGTTACCAACGGTTGCACCCATAAATACTCTAGATTGGAATTTTACCTAATATACTTCTAAATTTTTATAAAATTAATGACGCAAAGTAGAAAAAAATAGTATATTACACTCGTTTTATAAGACATATTGGCGCATTCGTTCATTTGGGGCACGAGGAGCGCCAGCGACGAGTGCCCCAAACAACTCATGCGTCAATTTGACGTCTTATAAAACTTGTATAATAATATACTATTATCTACATACATTAAATAGTTGAAAATTATAGGTCTCAAAGTAATTGAGGATTATGAATAATCTTAGAAGTTGATAGATGACAAAAATTCTAAATTCAAATTGTCAATGAAAAAAAATTAATTAATTACACAACGCAATTACAACTGACACTTGATTTCAGACTCACAATGACGAACGAAAATATCGATTGCCGAAAACTGTAACTTACAAAATAAATTGTGTAATACTGCGAAATATATTAAGTAAATAAGTCAAAGTATAACAACGCGTCCGATAAAAGCCATGATTTATAATTTAAAAAAGTATGAAAGACCGTAATCACTTCGCCAGACAAGATAAAAAAGGTGTAGAATTATATATTACATAATTATGTATAATCTACACGCGATAAAATTTGGCACACTTTTTAAATTTAGAAGTTCGCACGTTTAATCAATTAATTAACAGGTTCAAGTTAAATTTGGTCATTTTGGTTAATTTTGCCTTTTAAATTTGCGATTTAAATTTTCAAACGTGATTTATTATTTGATGTATTCAACCGGGGAACCACGTGATACAACCTAAAAGCCGGTAGAGCACGTGTTTTTCAACGCACTGTAATTTAGTTCAATTTTAAAACTATTAACCACTTACCCGCTATTTCCAGTGCTCGCCACCTAGTTTTTCTCGCTTTCTTCCCCATTTCTCCTTTTCTTCTAAGAACACTCTCGCGATTTACCACTTTTCGGCGTTTCGGATTTTCAGCAAAGCATCTTCAGGGTGAAAATTTTATTCTGTACCCGAAAATGTTGTTCTCCCTTTTTCTTCTTCTCTTTCTTGGGAAATTAGCCCTTTCAGCACAGTTTTTAACCCGCGTATTTCTTAATAATGTTATATTATCACAGTTCAATCACATACCACTTTGACTTTTTTTTTCGCGCGGTATCTAAATGACCTGAGGGACCGGCAAACTACGCTCTAGTTAGCTTATCTCATCGTCAATGCTTGCGGCACAGCATATTATGTAACCTCGAGTTGGTTCGGGGCCTTATATGTTATCGACTAAATCGTTAGAGTCTTTCGCGGCGCAGGACTGCTCCACAACGGTGTAATATATATGGAATCCGGTCGGGTGTTGTCGCGAAAACGAACGCGGTCCGATCCGGACATGAATGGGGAGTTTGAACTGCGCGGTGCGACGTTTTGCGTCGCGACGGCGGGCGATCGCTCGAGGTACGCGTGAAGTTCTATTTCCGTGATTTTCGGATTCTGATTTTGTTTCGAAAACGGTTCGATGGGGGGCAATAACCCATTGTTGGCACAATGAAGTGTCTGAACACTTTTACAATTATTGAGATTTGAGAAGACGTCAGTTTCTATAACAAATGACATTTATCGTACACAGAGAGAAAAGAAAATTTGAATTAAACGAATTTGCTTGAAGTCAAAGAAAGATCGATGTTAAATAGTGGCAGACAAAGCTTTAGTTGCCACAAAGAAATTATTTCTTTGGTAAAATTGATTAAATTCAAAGATACTATTTTCAAACGAAATAAACATTTTGCTTCAAGAATGGACATAAATTATACAAAATTTTCTCTACTATAGTTTATTATTTAACTATTTTGACGAAATTACAGAAATGGCGGCTAATTTGCAAAATCGTTGAAAAATGATAAGAGTAAACCTCGAGTTCCTTTGGGCCCTTTTGGACAAAACTTCTTTCAGCTCTAAGTTTAGTCACGAAACTTCTAAATATGAAGTTTCGTCTCGATACCTTCAGTAGTTTCTCCGGAATCGTCGCCACAAAAAACGGGTACACACACACATATGTACACACACACACACAGACATTTTTTGTACATTGGTCAAAAATGTTCAGGAGGCCCAAAAAGACCTATTTCCGCTAAAATCTCAATTTTTTTTTTTCGACACGATTACAATACTTTGTCATACTACGTCATGGAAGAATCAGACAGGTATAGCATTACGCATGTGGAGTAGGGATGAGCGTCATGCCAGCGTCACGCCTGCGGTATAGGCTACTGAATGTACATGCCAAATAGTCAATATTTGTACTGATAGGTGGCGCTCTGGGATATTTCAAATAATTTCTAACAGATATAAACAACCTATTATTTCTATATAACTTAGCCTATTTTCAAACGGTATTTAAGTGCGTTTGACAATTTACAGTTTATGTAATTTTGAATGATGTTTCGTGACTGTAGTGTATTTTGCGTTCCTGAGGGAATCATTTTTCATCTTAGTAAGTCTAAAGAATATATCACATTTGTGAATTTTAGATTTCATTGTATTTGTTCCCGCTTTGTTTGTTCCTGTTCCCGATTTGTTCGGTTACAATATTTTCCTGGTATGGTACAGGTCGGAAAGGAATAATTTTTCAATTTTGCTTTTCTACCTAATTTAAAAGAACACTGATTAATAAAGATTAAATTGTTAATGTTTTGCTTTTTTATTTCTATAGTAAATGTGCACAATGAAATTTATTTTATTCCATTACATAATACATATGTACTTAAAAATGCATACATGTCTTCCTATGTTGTGCTAAGTTGCTAGTAGCTAGACATATAACTACTTTCAAATTCAATGACACATGCAATGTTGGTTGCCTAAATGGCACATGCGCAGAAGGCGACGCGTTTACGTTCATAAAAGGAACAAACCTTTGTTTTTAATCCATGATACTACGTATGATAAAGTAAAAAAAAACAATAAAATTATGGTAGACTCATTAGATTATTTTACTCCACAGTAATCTTTAATAAAGACCACAGACTTATTCCCAAATGAAGAGTCACCAGAATACCGCCCGCATTCTGTACCTCAGCTTATATAAAGCCCGAAAAGGGCCAATGCGTGCGTAGAAACTGTCAGCGCCATCTCCCCCGCCAGTAGACATAGCAGTAATTTTTAATGAAACCAATTTTTTTTTTATTCAAACACATAATCGTTTTACTCAAATCTATTATCTTTCTCTTCGAAATAGAATATTTACTTACCTCAAGACCGATCTTTATTTCAAATAAAACCAGATTTATTTCATTCAAACATGTTTTTGCAATTAAACTCAAACAATTTCTACATTACGGAAATCACGGAAAACCATTTGGTGTAAAAGAATCGTTTTTTCAGTGAAATCTCTTTCTTTTTACTTCAAATAAAATATTTCTTTCAGCCCATGCAGCTCACTTTTTTAAATTTAAAAATACTTATTTGTTTCAAACATATATTCTTTTCTTGAAAGAAATATGTTCAAAGAAATAAATTTATTTGATTTTACATTTCTTTTCTCTCAGTGTACTGACATTTAATGTCATGTCATGTCAGTGGCACTGATGTGACATGGTTAATCCACAAGGCGGATGTGGATTCTAAACCGTTTATCCCACTGATTTGTCATTTGGTGTACATATTATTTAAATCACTGGAGGATGAACAGGTATCCGCTAGGTCAAAATCGGTTGAATCTCTCAGAGACGCATTTAACATAAGTATATCACTTTCGGTTGTCGGATTGTCACCAAAAACAATCCACTTCGTCCCATGGTAATTCTAAATATGTGTACCAAATTTCAGACCGATCCATTGTATCGTTCGGGCGCTATCGTGTTTACAGACATTCATACCCATACACAAACACACATCCATACATACATACACACATACATACATACACACATACATACATCTTCCAGAAATCATTACAATGTATTCAGGGGATCCCAAAAGGCCCAAATTTCAAATTTTTACTTTCCGCCTAGTACCCTAGAAGGAAAGTATTGTAATCGACGGAAAAAATATTTCGAGATTTCCGCGGAAATACGCGTTTTGAGGTCCCCTGAATCCATCGCAATGATTTCTAGAAAATGTATGTATGTATGTGTGTATGTATGTATGTGTGCATGCCCAAAGGATCGGGCTGAAATTTTGTATACATACATATTTTCAATTACTAGGGGACAAACTGGATTATTTTTGATGATAATATGACAACCGGAAGTGGCAAACATTAAATGTGTCTTCTGAGATATTCGTCTGATTGACATCAAACTCATATTAGCTCATCCACCAGTGACTTTCAATATGTATACAAATTTGGAGATCAGTGGGCTGAACGGTTTGGACGCTATAAGCGTTTATATCATCGGTTTGACGTAATCCATAGCCTTCGACGTTGTGGCAGCAAACTGTCAGATTTTGACAAACGTTAGTGCCACTGACATGACATGACATTAAATGTCATCATGACAAAGTCCAGAGTGCTTTACAAAACTGAATAATTCCAAAAATGTTTGGACATTTCATTGTACCAACATTGTAGTCGGAAAGTAGGGTGAGGGCCCAGATACCCAGATATTTTATTTAAAAACAATAATATATTTTTTCAGGGCGTTGTTATTTATTTACTATCGACATCTATTACAAGAATATAACACTACAACAAATACACTAACAATTATTCAAAATTTACCTTATTCTTTAATGTTTTAATGCACAATGGGCAACGCAACAGCAGTAGGTTTCTTGTAACATGTGAAAATTAGAAACAAAAGATGATATGACATTGTCATAAACCTAACGTATCATGAAACAATTACTTTATCATTATGAAGCGATATATGATAAGAAATAATACCCATTTAAGTCAAACCCTGGTACTACGCCACTGGCTTTACTCATAAAGAAACGATAAAAAAGGCGACCTAATACATATAGGTTTTCAATAGCTTTTTCATGTAGCTCCCAAAAGAATTCACAAATTCTTCTAGGCTTGCTTATATAGCTATTATTTTACTGTTGCTCGAATAAAGTAAACAATTTAGATTTCCAAAGCACATAAACAATCTTGGTACCCCCGTATAACTCCAAAATAAAAATCTTTTTTACTTTATGTATAGGGTGATGCCCGTTCCCGTCTGCCTGATACCCTAAGGTTTTCGCATTTTACCATAGTGTAACTATTTTTACATGGTGGGCCAAGAACTCCCCACTTTTCCGGCAATTCGCAGAGGAAAGGGAAGTGTTGCCAACATACTCTGTAAGGAACAAACATAGCACAGTAATATTTTGCCCTTCAGTTGCATGCGTGCGTGCGAATGCGAGATTTTGATTCCTATTTAAAAAATTAAACCATAATCTTGTCTTTCAACTATTCCAAATACTCTACATTGAATAACTTTGTTCAAACCGCAATGCATGGTAGTTTACAAAAGTTGTCGTTGCTACTATGGCCATCTATGGCTGCTACTCGAAGCTACATAGGTGACACCATTACAGTATTCTATAATAACTGTAATAATTTGTATTCTTTAAATTTTTTTTTCTGTACCTACTATGGTCAATACGTCTTACAAAACGAGTGCTACATTTATCGTTTATAAATTTAGTAAATGTGACAGCTATATTGGTTGGTGGATTCCATTGTTACCAAAGTCAGAAGTAAACACTGCGAACTGAGTCTACTGTGGAACCAAAGTAGAAAAATTCGAAATTCTTATTGCGAAAATTTCAAATGGTAAATATTGTTCTAATTGTAAAGCACCGACCTTTGATTAATATATATTAATAATGTTCTGGTGATATTTCCAATACTTGACAAAACTTTCTGGTGTTTTTCCAACAGTTGGCAAAATTGGGCTTTCTTAAACAAGGTAGATAGAGACGGACTGAGTTTTTTAGAAAGAGATCGTTGCGTTCTTAGCCCACCATGTAAAAATAGTTACACTATGCATTTTACTCTCGAATCGTATCTTACAGCAACACATTTATAAGAAATGCATTCCTGAGACAATTTTTCATTCGGTTTTTGAATCATCCACATCCCACACGAAAATCCACGTGGATAGTAAAACGTCTATTTTTGCACTATTCTTACTACTTTGAGGAGTCGCAACTTCCAAACCATTTGAGGTAGAGGCAGTTAAATAGCACAGATGTAATCAGCGTATAAACTGTAGTAGAGTAGTTTCAAACTAAGAAGAGCACAGTTGTATATGCAACCAATCATACCCAGTGTGTGGTTTATAAATTGCCTGTGTATATTTGGTTGCATACACAACTGTGCTCTCCTTGATTTGAAACATCTATAGGAACCACAACCTTAATTACGTATGTCGGAGGTAGGTGTAGACTTTGCTAAACTTGATTGGTTGTTTCAATTGTAGTTTGGTCCAAGATTGTCTGTGGTTTGCAAGCAATGATGGTTTCATAAAAATACGGAACATGGATCACAAGTTTTCTATATTTTGCTTTTAGTTATTCAAATTGGTACTTACCTACTTACCGAAATCCATATCTGCTTTGTTTAGTGACAACCACAATTTAGTGAATTAGGGAACGTACCTACTAAAAACTACGCAATATCACATTATGATCCATAATCTATTTATTAAATACAACATAAATATACAAATTAACACCTTAGTATAAAATACAAAACAATACAAATCAAATTACGCATCCTGTCACATATCAAATATCACTCAAAATCATCAGCAATCGAACACATTCAGTAATGACTTCATGGCATGCACCGAGTTAGTGAAAGCTCTCGGCCTATTCTTATATTCAATCCCCCAATCCGGGTCCCTGGAAGGCAACGGCAAATTCCAATGCGGCCCGAAATAAGACACGACATAAGATGTAGATTTCGCCATCATCTTCTCCTTTCTCTCGACCATAGTCCTGATCTTCAACATCCGATGCTTGAAGTTCGGGATCGATTGTATCACCTTCTTGTAATTCTCGTTATGAGAGAACAGCCATAACAACGTGCAGAGATGCGGAAACAGTGGACTGTTCTTGTCGCACCAATGCATCATCTTATTGACGATGCTGTCCAGGAAATTTGGATACCAGACATGCTGCATTGATTCGGGTAACTTGCAGAAGTTTATTAGAATGCGTGTTGCGGCTGTATTAGCGATTTGCTCAGGTTCGGATCTTGCTGTTGCGGCCAATAAAATGTATAGGTTTTCCGATAAAGATATGCTCTTTTCTTGACATGTTGTCTTGCAATTTCTTGTGATGTAATCTGAAACGGAGGACGGTTACTTTTTTAATTACGATATTAGAGACTTAGACGGTCCACATCACTAAGTTCTTTCATTCCGGTAGAAAACCGAGTCAAAGACGATAAAGTAGTCAACGTTTCGCACTCTGTTGCAAGATGCATCTTCAGGACGTAACAGTAAGACAGCTACGAAGAGAATGAACGTGTATGTGGAAGGGAGAGGGTATTAGGAGGGAGAGGTAATAGTCAAACAACTATTGGTTGGGAGGGCGATTGGAGGTAGCTGTGATTGGCTGTGGTGGTCGTAAAAGTAAAAATGCTGACTATTTTATCTTCGTTGACACGGTTTTCTCCAGGAAATCTAGAACTTAATGTAATAATTAGTTAAAAATAAAAAATTAGTATAAATAACTCCCTAACAATACCCAAAAGATTACAATACAAAAAGAAGCATACCTAGTTCTACCAAAGACGCTGTAATGTCCGATAACGAGGCCTCATCTTCAGTTTCCAACACTTTAAGAGCTAGCTCCCGTCTAGTAGCCAAAGTATTGGCCTGCACCGCCTTCTTATTAGCCTCCACGGATCTTTTCCTAATCTCCGCAATGCGTTTTGCCTCTACAGATCTCGTCCTATACCCTCTCCAGCGTGCCTGAATTCTGGTTGCAGCTTTGCTTTCCATCTCCCGTTGCTTTCGTTTCTCCAAAACGCCCTGCATTATGCCCTCATGATATTTCCTCCTAACCAAAAATCCCCTGGAGCAAGCTTGTAACCCAATGAGAGTCTCATTCTTGAATATCTCGAAGTTCTTTATTGTCCGGTACCACTTCTGAATCTTTATAGCCGCCCTTCTTGTTTGTAAATAGTCACGGCTTTGGAGTCTAGCTTCACGGTTAGCTCTGAATCTCTCCTGGATGAATTTAACAGAGCTTTTCAATGTCTCGTATTTTTGCTTTTCTTCGAGCATTAGTTGTCTGCTCTTGTAATGAGTCTCTATCGTGTGGACGGCAGATTTCAAGTTTTTGTAATTCGTATAATCCTTTAGCATAAGTTTTTGGGTTAAGTACCAAATCTTTATCTTCAAAGCGGATTTTTTCATTAATATGTACTTGTCATGGTCGATTTTTTTCAATTTATTCGCCCTGTAAAGCCTCTGGATGAATATCGTAGCGGTTCTCAGTTGCCTGTACGCATTTCTTTGACTTTCCATTAATTTCTTAGCTCGATATTTGGTCTGGATAAAAATTATGGTTGTTTTCAATATTGCGTATTCTTGTCTAGCAATTCGCATAATTCTAGTCGCCAAGTATCTTGTTTCTATTATCCTAACCGCTTGTTTCATTTCACAAAATTTATTCTTTTGTAATTGCATAATTTTACAAGATCTATACCATTCCTGGATTTTTAATATTGCTTCTCTAACCCTCAAGTAATGTTCTCTATCTTTAAGCATTAACGCCCTTGCTCTAAACCTGCCTTGCAATGAGACAACCGCAGATTTAATTTGACCAAATTCCAAAACGCATTTCCTCATTAATAATTTACCTCTATATCTTCTCTGTACAAGTACTGTTGCATTTCGTACATGTAAGAAGTCATTGCGTTGTACTTGCGCTAACTTCTTAGCAACATATCTTTCAGAGACTATAACAACAGCCTTCTTCAATAACAAATAAAAATTTCTTTGTCGTTGGCCTAACTTTTGAGCTCTGTATCGTCTTTGTATACAAACAGCAGATCTCTTCAATTTCTCATAATCATCTTTTTGGATTTTCATGAGTTTGTTAGCTCTGTAGACCCTTTGTATGAATATGGTCTTCTCTTTTAGCTTTAAGTAATCATCATGTTGAGCTTTCATCAATTTGCAAGCCCTGTAAAATCTCTGTATGCACAAAACAGCTTTTCTGCGCGTTGTATAGTCATTTTTAGCTATTTGACCCAAGATCTTTGCTTTCCATTGCCTTTGAATGGTAACAACTGCTTTTAAGAGATTTTTGTAGTGTGTCTGTTCTTTCTTCATTAGAATATAACCTTTCCATCTTTGCTGGATAACAACGCAAGCTTGTTTCAGTGATAGAAATTTCTGCCTCTGTTCTAACATTTCCTTCTTAGCTTTGTATTTCGCTTCTGTGAAGCTCACAGCTTTCTTCAGTGTTAGGTAAGTGTTTCTTGCGATCTGACCACTTACTTTAGCTCTGTAACGTCTTTGAATTGTAACCACAGCTTTGCGAAGTATTTTGTAGTTCTCTCTTTCCACTTTCATTAAGATGTTAGCTCTATACTGCCTTTGAATGGTCAAACACGCTTTCTTCATAGTTAAAAACTTCTGCCTTTGCTCTAGCATTTCTTTCTTAGCTTTGTATTTCGTTTCTGTGAATCTCACAGCTTTCTTCAGTGTTAAATAAGAATTTTTAGCAATTTGACCACTTATTTTAGCTCTGTAGCGTCTTTGAATTGTAATCACAGCTTTGAGAAGTATTTTGTAGTTGTCCCTTTCTACTTTCATTAAGATGTTAGCTCTGTACCGACTTTGAATGGTCAAACAAGCTTTCTTTATCGCTAAAAACTTCTGCCTTTGCTCTAACATTTCCTTTTTAGCTTTGTATTTCGTTTCTGTGAATCTCACAGCTTTCTTCAGTGTTAGGTAAGTGTTCCTTGCAACTTCACCGCTGATCTTAGCTCTGTAACGTCTTTGAATTGTAATCACAGCTTTGAGAAGTATTTTGTAGTTGTTTCTTCCTACTTCCATTAAGAGAGTAGCTCTGTACCGACTTTGAATGGTCAAACAAGCTTTCTTCATAGTTAAAAACTTCTTCCTCTGCACTAACATTTCTTTCTTAGCTTTGTATTTCGTTTCTGTGAATCTCACAGCTTTCTTCAGTGTTAAATAAGAATTTTTAGCAATTTGACCACTTATTTTAGCTCTGTAGCGTCTTTGAATTGTAATCACAGCTTTGAGAAGTATTTTGTAGTTGTCCCTTTCTACTTTCATTAAGATGTTAGCTCTGTACCGACTTTGAATGGTCAAACAAGCTTTCTTCATAGTTAAAAACTTCTGCCTTTGCTCTAGCATTTCCTTTTTAGCTTTGTATTTCGTTTCTGTGAATCTCACAGCTTTCTTCAGTGTTAAATAAGAATTTTTAGCAATTTGACCACTTATTTTAGCTCTGTAGCGTCTTTGAATTGTAATCACAGCTTTGAGAAGTATTTTGTAGTTGTCCCTTTCTACTTTCATTAAGATGTTAGCTCTGTACCGACTTTGAATGGTCAAACAAGCTTTCTTCATAGTTAAAAACTTCTGCCTTTGCTCTAGCATTTCCTTTTTAGCTTTGTATTTCGTTTCTGTGAATCTCACAGCTTTCTTCAGTGTTAAATAAGAATTTTTAGCAATTTGACCACTTATTTTAGCTCTGTAGCGTCTTTGAATTGTAATCACAGCTTTGAGAAGTATTTTGTAGTTGTCCCTTTCTACTTTCATTAAGATGTTAGCTCTGTACCGACTTTGAATGGTCAAACAAGCTTTCTTCATAGTTAAAAACTTCTGCCTTTGCTCTAGCATTTCCTTTTTAGCTTTGTATTTCGTTTCTGTGAATCTCACAGCTTTCTTCAGTGTTAGGTAATTGCTCCTTGCAACTTCACCGCTGATCTTAGCTCTGTAGCGTCGTTGAATTGTAATCACAGCTTTGAGAAGTATTTTGTAGTTGTTTCTTTCTACTTCCATTAAGAGAGTAGCTCTGTATCGACTTTGAATGGTCAAACAAGCTTTCTTCATAGTTAAAAACTTCTGCCTTTGCTCTAACATCTGTTTCTTAGCTTTGTACTTAGTTTCCACGATTCCTACTGCTTTTTTAAGAGCTAGATAACTATTTCTGGCTAGCTGTCCGCTTTTATTGCCTCTGTAACGCCTTTGAATCTTGATGACTACTCTCAGGAGATCTTTGTAGTTGTCTCTTTGTTGCATCATCAAGACGTTAGCTCTGTACCGTCTCTGAATGATCAGACAAGCTTGTCTCACGGATAAATATTTCTCTCTCTGCTGTAACATTAGTTTCTTAGCTTGGTATTTCGTTTCTATAAACAATGCAGCCTTTCTGGTTGCTACAAACTCATTCCTGGCGATCTCTCCAAGTTTTTTAGCCCTGAAACGCCTTTGAATAATCAGTACAGCCTTTACGGTGTCCTTATATGCGTTCCGCGCTTGCTTCATCAATAAATAATCCCTGAACCTTTGTTGTATCACCAAGCAGGCTTGTCTCTTCTTCAAGAATTCATTCCTCTGGTTTAACATTAGTTTCTTGGCCGTGTATTTCGTTTCTACGAATAAAACTGCATTTTTCACGGTTACATAACAATTCCTGGCGATGTTTCTCAACCTGTTAGCTCTGAAACGTCTTTGGATAACCAGTGTGGCGTTAACGGTAGTTTTGTAGTTGTTCTGATCTTGTTTCATCAAAAGATAACCTCTGAAGGTGCGTTGGATGATTAAACAAGAATTCTTCATGGCTAAGAATTTCTCCCTGATTTTCCTTGCTTTGTATTTTGTTTCTATCAAAGCAACCGCATTCTTTTGTTCAAGGAAGTTCCTCCTTGCGAGTTTGCCCAATTTCTTCGCTCTGTATCTTTGTTGTATTACAATCGTAGCGTTAACTAGGTTTAGGTACTGCTGCCGTTCCTTTTGCATAGCTTTATAAGCTCTGTATCTATTCTGGAGAACTAAGCATGCGCTTTTTATCTTGTTATACTCGAGGCATTGCTTTTTCATTGACAAGCGAGCTCTATATCGCCTCTGGATGCAGATGGTTGCCGATTTTAATTGGTTGAAGTTTTTCCTGGCTATCTTTCCCATGAATCTATTTTCCAGGAGTAACACTGATTGTTTTAGAAGCAAATATGAATTCCTTTGTTCCCGCATTGATTTCTGGGCTCTGAATCGGCTTTGGATAGTCAAAGTTGCGTGTTTTAATTCCAGATAACGCTTCCGTTGTTTCTTCGTTAAGTATCTATTCTCGACAAATACGACAGTGGTTTTCAAAGTCTGGTAATCTCTTCTGGCTTTCTCTGCTAGCTTCTTAGCTATGTAACGCTCCTCGATGGAAGTAACGGATGATTTCAGTTTTTTGAATTGTTTTCTTTCCCGGTACATCCTGTAGTAAGCTTGGATCTTTATCGCAGAGATTATCGTCTTTTCGACTTTCTGGAGCACTAGGAATCGACGAGCGTACGCTTGGAGTTTTATCGTGGCTTTGCGAAGAAGTCGATACCGTTTCTTGATAACCACCATCTTGAAAAACGCTTGAATTTTCCCCGAGGCGATGTTTCTGCGTCTCTCAACCACCCAACTTTGCACCAACGGCACTAAACTCTCGTAAAACCTCGCGAGCCGCAGGTTCCTAAACCAACGTTGGATCCTCAAAGCAGCATTTTCCCTTCGCACTCGCAACCTTCTTAGAGATAAACGCTTAACGGTTATCGGCAAACTCCTCCACCATGTTTGAATGGTGATGACGGCCTTCTTTATACGCGGAGCTTGGAATTTATAGATAATCTGCCAGAGGAACGATAGAGTTTTTTCTTTATGTCCATCGACTATATCCTTAGGAGTTATCTCGTATAATATGGTAAAGCCGGCTTTTTCGAGGGCGTCGAACGCAATTTTCGTGTTGTGGATCTTCTGGAGGCGGGAAATCGCCGGGACACGAACTTGCTCGATCAGCCCTTCCACCAACAAGATAATCTCCATGATTTTCGTTAACCGGACACCGTCGCGTAGATCAACTCTTAGATCGGAAACGGAATAGTCGTACTCGTGTATGCAGGTTTGTTTATGGGTTAGGACGTAACCGGAATAACGTAAATACTTTGTGACATCACCGACGGCGTATAGCAGCTCCCTAGAGAATTTTAGTAAGATTTCTCGGCTCTCCTTGTAAGGAGCTTTCTTGCAGAACAGGCACGGGTCATGGGCGATTAGCTGTTTGGATTTAGCTTGGTCTAAGAAGTAAACAAGCATCAAGAACTTCTTCAAGATCGATTTTTTTATATCCGCTCCGTATTTCGGCGAATGGATCGTCTTATATTTCTTCAATAGATACGAGTCTTTGAAGAAATACTCGGAAATGAACATCCCTAATCCTAAGACGTCGGAATTTGAATGTAGGGGGATCGTAACGCCGTAAATCGTCTCCAAACCGATCCTCAACCACAACGGATTGTAACTAAGCATTAGAATCATAACTTCGGCTTGCAGGCTCAAATCCAAATGTATGTCTCTATCAACGCGGATCACCAACTTCTCGTTTTCGACGATCATCGCCACTTTTGCTAACACCGTACTAACGCCTTCCGAAGACAAGAAATGAAACGCCAATCTCCTGAGTGAATCCAAACGATTCTTAGTGTGGTATTTATTGGAGACTAACTCCTTGGACGGTGCCTTGCTAACTTCGCGTTTCTTACAATCCTGCCAAAGTTTCGCGACGTCGATTTGCGCGTTAACCTCAGAGTTTAACTCTTCGGGGGGCGTTAACAACGCATTTAACCACTTCTTGAAACCGATCACTTGCTGCTCAACCCATTCTGGATCGTAATACAGCGTCGCCGACATAAACGGATCAATGGAACTAGCCGCTGTTAATATAAACGGATTTGTTATGCTGCGTATCACTTTAGTGGTATCGTGGAGTCTCACGGACGATTCCCGACGAGAATCGACGACAATCTTCACGGAATCCTCCTCAAACTGTACGGAGGCGTTATTCCGTTTTGATCTCTCGAGGAAACCTTTCAGATCTAACGGTTTCGATCTACCCAATTTCGTATTTCTCGGGTTTACTTTGGTAACCGTGCGTGATGATTTCGAACTAGAACTTTTCGGGCTAGAACTTCTGCGTTTCGATTGGGCGGGATTCCCCGAATTCCAAAACGTGGATTCCTCGATAATCTGCTCCAAGGGTTGCTTGGGACAGGCGAAATCGTAAGTTCCGTTGAGTTCCGTGGATCTTGTGCTGATCGGGGAGAGGTTGCAATTGGTGATGGTGCTCTTGGGGGAGGTTAGCTCGACGGTGGTGTCTGCTTTTATGCACGTGCTCGAGCTGATGTTTAGTTTTGTGTATGTGTCGGAGGTGGGGTTTTTCGTGTAAGTGCCATTCGCGGTTCTGTCGATTTCGAGGTCTTTCGTGAACGTTTCTGAGCTTAGGTTGGCTTTTATGTAGGTGTCGCTACTTAAGTTGCGATTTGCCTCCCTCAGGGGACTTCTGGTTTCGGTTTTGTTTAAGATCGTCGTGGAGTTGACGATGGAAAAATGGGGAAGGTCTAAATGGGTTTTTGATGCGATTTTGTCAACCTGGAAAAAATGGACCTTTGCTAAAGTTGTCTCGAGTTTAGATTTAAGAAACTGGCAGATTGTGCGTGTTTTCTTAGAAACTGTTAAAACAAGTTACAGAGATACATAGAAACTACATGTTTTTCAAATATTCTATATGTTTTGTAGCTCTCAAACTATTTTGTATGACGTATTATTACACAATTTATGCCCGATTGCACCACTTTTCCTTTTCTACTAAACAGAGCTTAAATAATATAAATATCGCTTATTGCATTGCAAATTAACTTAAAGCAAAGCCTAATCACCTACGCTGAGCATAAATTTAAAAATCAACGGCTTAAAGTTTTAACGGACAGTTGGCATGACATGCAGAGGTTTTCAAAACAGGAAAGGGGGGTTTTCTACGATGTTTGGCTTTTTGAACGCCTTGTCTTTTATGTGAGTCGCCAGTAAAAAAAAAATTGATTTATATATGCTAGGTGCTACTTGGGTAACTGGGAAGTTTCAACAACAAAGCCAAGTCATCTTAAAAAATTGCTCTAAAAGTCGAAAAAAATATGAATCCCCATACAGTTGCAACAAAGAGTGAAAATGCGCAGTATATTCTTGTCCAACAATTCAGAGATGTATTTCAGACATGTCCATCGATGAGATGGAATACATTTTCTCTCGACAGGTGATACATCTTAAATATGTATCACCTGTCTTAAATATGGATCTCCTGTCTTTTCCTTTCAACTTGACGAGTTCTCAATTACTCAACTTTGACAGATATGTATATTCACTTGGAGGACACCAAAAAAAGATTTTGCAGAACAACACTGCTGTGAAAGATGTGATGATGGAGATAAAGATGGTGGTGAAGTTCATTCTTTCAAAATAATGACTTACAATGGCTAAACTTGTGTGGACTATATATACCGATGGAGCACCGGGATACTCGCATCAAGGTCGGGCTTTAATTAAAAACCTTGCACCCCAAGCAAAGAGATGCAAAGGTCGATTTTTGATGTTCTCTTATAGAATAAAGGCTACTTACCGGTGTGAAAGTAATTTTTTGCAGCATATCTTCGATCGACTGGGACACATCGAAACCATCCTTGGTCGTCGCGCAACCGGATTTATTGAATGTATTATTTCCTGGACTCATCTCCAGACTGTCTTCGAATCGTTCCTCGCGAATCCGTTTATTCTGGAATTCGGTCATGCCGAAGGTGACGTTGCCCAGGTCCGCTGACCGTCGAATACCATGAGAGCTCTCGAAGATGTTCTCCTTGTTATCGGGCTCCCAAACCTCAGCATAATTACACTCCGGCCTGGTTATGGTGAACGTTGGGGCGCTTTGCACTTCAGGTTGGCGATATCGCTTTTCGGGCGAGACTCGTCTTAGCGGCGATTTGAATTTCGTCGGCGACAGTATTCTCTTGCGCAATGGCGATGCTTTTTTCGCGGAGACGACTACTGGTTTCAGTGTGACTTTTGCAGGTTTTGGTTTTGCCTTCTGTTGAAAAAAACAAATCTCTTTACCACACTAATAATTTATATTAGAAGTTGTCAGAAAAAAATAAAAAACAACATTCTGAAATAAAAAAAAATATTGTTATGGAACTGTCAAACGTGTGAAAACTGTCAAAACTGTGAGAACTGTCAAAATTATGACAACTGTTAAACCTGTGAAAACTGTCAAAACTGTGAGAACTGTCAAAATTATGACAACTCAAAATTATGACAACTATCAAACCTGTGAAAACTGTCAAAACTGTGAGAACTGTCAAAATTATGACAACTATCAAACCTGTGAAAACTGTCAAAACTGTGAGAACTGTCAAAATTATGACAACTGTCAAATCTGTGAGAACTGTCAAAATTATGACAACTGTCAAATCTGTGAAAACTGTGAGAACTATCAAAATTATGACAACTGTCAAACCTGTGAAAACTGTGAGAACTGTCAAAATTATGACAACTGTCAAACCTATGAGAACTGTCAAAATTATGACAACTGTCAAACCTGTGAAAACTGTGAGAACTGTCAAAATTATGACAACTATGAAACCTGTGAAAACTGTCAAAACTGTAAGAACTGTCAAAATTATGACAACTGTCAAAACTGTGAGAACTGTCAAAATTATGACAACTGTCAAATCTGTGAGAACTGTCAAAATTATGACAACTGTCATACCTGTGAAAACTGTGAGAACTGTCAAAATTATGACAACTGTCAAACCTATGAAAACTGTGAGAACTGTCAAAATTATGACAACTGTCAAACCTGTGAGAACTGTCAAAATTATGACAACTGTCAAACCTATGAGAACTGTGAGAACTGTCAAAATTATGACAACTGTCAAACCTGTGAAAACTGTGAGAACTGTCAAAATTATGACAACTATGAAACCTGTGAAAACTGTCAAAACTGTAAGAACTGTCAAAATTATGACAACTGTCAAATCTGTGAGAACTGTCAAAATTATGACAACTGTCAAATCTGTGAGAACTGTCAAAATTATGACAACTGTCAAATCTGTGAAAACTGTGAGAACTATCAAAATTATGACAACTGTCAAATCTGTGAAAACTGTGAGAACTGTCAAAATTATGACAACTGTCAAACCTATGAGAACTGTCAAAATTATGACAACTGTCAAACCTGTGAAAACTGTGAGAACTGTCAAAATTATGACAACTATGAAACCTGTGAAAACTGTCAAAACTGTAAGAACTGTCAAAATTATGACAACTGTCAAAACTGTAAGAACTGTCAAAATTATGACAACTGTCAAACCTATGAGAACTGTCAAAATTATGACAACTATGAAACCTGTGAAAACTGTCAAAACTGTAAGAACTGTCAAAATTATGACAACTGTCAAATCTGTGAGAACTGTCAAAATTATGACAACTGTCAAATCTGTGAGAACTGTCAAAATTATGACAACTGTCAAATCTGTGAAAACTGTGAGAACTATCAAAATTATGACAACTGTCAAATCTGTGAAAACTGTGAGAACTGTCAAAATTATGACAACTGTCAAACCTATGAGAACTGTCAAAATTATGACAACTGTCAAACCTGTGAAAACTGTGAGAACTGTCAAAATTATGACAACTATGAAACCTGTGAAAACTGTCAAAACTGTAAGAACTGTCAAAATTATGACAACTGTCAAAACTGTGAGAACTGTCAAAATTATGACAACTGTCAAATCTGTGAGAACTGTCAAAATTATGACAACTGTCATACCTGTGAAAACTGTGAGAACTGTCAAAATTATGACAACTGTCAAACCTATGAAAACTGTGAGAACTGTCAAAATTATGACAACTGTCAAACATGTGAGAACTGTCAAAATTATGACAACTGTCAAACCTGTGAAAACTGTGAGAACTGTCAAAATTATGACAACTGTCAAACCTGTGAAAACTGTGAGAACTGTCAAAATTATGACAACTGTCAAACCTGTGAAAACTGTGAGAACTGTCAAAATTATGACAACTGTCGAACCTGTGAAAACTGTCAAAATTATGACAACTATCAAACCTGTGAAAACTGTGAGAACTGTCAAAATTATGACAACTGTCAAACCTGTGAAAACGGTCAAAACTGTGAGAACTGTCAAAATTATGACAACTGTCAAACCTGTGAAAACGGTCAAAACTGTGAGAACTGTCAAAATTATGACAACTGTCAAACCTGTGAAAACTGTGAGAACTGTCAAAATTATGACAACTGTCAAACCTGTGAAAACGGTCAAAACTGTGAGAACTGTCAAAATTATGACAACTATCAAACCTGTGAAAACTGTCAAAACTGTGAGAACTGTCAAAATTATGACAACTATCAAACCTGTGAAAACTGTCAAAACTGTGAGAACTGTCAAAATTATGACAACTGTCAAACCTGTGAAAACTGTCAAAACTGTGAGAACTTTCAAATTAAGACAACTGTCAAAATTATGACAACTGTCAAACCTGTGAAAACTGTCAAAATTGTGAGAACTGTCAAAATTATGACAACTATCAAACCAGTGAAAACTGTCAAAACTGTAAGAACTGTCAAAATTATGGCAACTGTCAAAACTGTGAGAACTGTCAAAATTATGACAACTGTCAAACCTGTGAGAACTGTCAAAATTATGACAACTGTCAAACCTGTGAAAACTGTCAAAATTATGACAACTGTCAAACCTGTGACAACTGTCAAAACTGTGAGAACTGTACAAATTATGACAACTGTCAAACCTGTGAAAACTGTCAAAATTATGACAACTATCAAACCTGTGAAAACTGTCAAAACTGTGAGAACTGTCAAAATTATGACAACTGTTGAACCTGTGAAAACTATCAAAACTGTGAGAACTGTCAAAATTATGACAACTGTCGAACCTGTGAAAACTGTCAAAACTGTAAGAACTGTAAAAATTATGACAACTGTCAAACCTGTGAAAACTGTCAAAATTATGACAACTATCAAACCTGTGAAAACTGTCAAAACTGTGAGAACTGTCAAAATTATGACAACTGTTGAACCTGTGAAAACTATCAAAACTGTGAGAACTGTCAAAATTATGACAACTGTCGAACCTGTGAAAACTGTCAAAACTGTAAGAACTGTCAAAATTATGACAACTGTCAAACCTGTGAAAACTATCAAAACTGTGAGAACTGTCAAAATTATAACAACTGTCAAACCTGTGAGAACTGTCAAAATTATGACAACTGTCAAACCTGTGAAAACTGTCAAAACTGTGAGAACTGTCAAAATTATGACAACTGTCAAACCTGTGTAAACTGTGAGAACTGTCAAAATTATGACAACTGTCAAACCTGTGAAAACTATCAAAACTATGAGAACTGTCAAAATTATGACAACTGTCAAACCTGTGAGAACTGTCAAAATTATGACAACTGTCAAACCTGTGACAACTGTCAAAACTGTGAGAACTGTAAAAATTATGACAACTGTCAAACCTATGAAAACTGTCAAAATTATGACAACTATCAAACCTGTGAAAACTTTCAAAACTGTGAGAACTGTCAAAATTATGACAACTGTCAAACCTGTGTAAACTGTGAGAACTGTCAAAATTATGACAACTGTCAAACCTGTGAAAACTGTCAAAACTGTGAGAGCTGTCAAAATTATGACAACTGTCAAACCTGTGAAAACTGTCAAAATTATGACAACGATCAAACCTGTGAAAACTGTCAAAACTGTGAGAACTGTCAAAATTATGACAACTGTCAAACCTGTAAAAACGGTCAAAACTGTGAGAACTGTCAAAATTATGACAACTGTCAAACCTGTGAAAACTGTCAAAACTGTGTAAATTATGACAACTGTGTAAATTATAACAGCTGTCAAACCTGTGAAAACTGTCAAAACTGTGAGAACTATCAAATCTGTGATAACTGTCAAAACTGTGAGAACTGTCAAAATTATGACAACTGTCAAATCTGTGATAACTGTCAAAACTGTGAGAACTGTCAAAATTATGACAACTGCCAAACCTGTGAGAACTGTCAAAATTATGACAACTGTCAAACCTGTGAAAACTGTCAAACCTGTGAAAACTGTCAAAATTATGACAACTGTCAAACCTGTGACAACTGTCAAAACTGTGAGAACTGTAAAAATTATGACAACTGTCAAACCTGTGAAAACTGTCAAAACTGTGAGAACTGTCAAAATTATGACAACTGTCAAACCTGTGAGAACTGTCAAAATTATGACAACTGTCAAACCTGTGAAAACTGTCAAAATTATGACAACTGTCAAACCTGTGAAAACTGTCAAAACTGTGTAAATTATGACAACTGTGTAAATTATAACAGCTGTCAAACCTGTGAAAACTGTCAAAACTGTGAGAACTGTCAAATCTGTGATAACTGTCAAAACTGTGAGAACTGTCAAAATTATGACAACTGTCAAATCTGTGATAACTGTCAAAACTGTGAGAACTGTCAAAATTATGACAACTGTCAAACCTGTGATAATATTTAATATTTTTTTCATATCATATTTTTAATGTAAATAAAAATAGAAGTAAGTAATTATGTATGTATTAATTAATTATGTATGTATCATAAAAGAAAATAGATAAAAATTGAAGTAATGAGAAAATGATGGCAATTTATTACTACTGCAAAGAATCAACCAAATCTAAACATACGTTTATAAAGAAAAAGTAAACCATACAAAGCATACACATTACCTTAATTTTTGACTTGACAGATTTGAAAATAACCGCAACATCCTTTTTCAACCGACCCCCGTCTTGAAAAGTAATCGATTCTCTCCAGCCACCTTCAACGTCCGGTGACCATACCAGTTCCAAATGAACTTCTTCATTCGATCTGATAATTTCTTCATACCAACTCAACTCTAACCTTCTTTCGGAACTGGGCACTTTTGTGACACACAACTAAACAACCCAAACAATTAAACTTGTCGTTAAAGTGACATATACTGATACCTACTCGTATATCGTGCTGCGTTGGATTACGAATTATCAAGGACTTTACGCATGTTGTCCCAACAGGGATATCGTCAAAGGATATCTTCGGCAATGATGTGAACGGAGCCAAGGATAATATATACTGTTCTTCGGGTTCCTTCTGCACTGGTTTCTTCTTCTCTTTAATGGCACGAGCAGGAGAAACTTCAAACTAAAAATTACCATAGGAAATATTAAAACATTACAGCATGCAGAATAAAAAACTTACTTGGCAAAACATCTTAAATATAATAGAAATAAATGTATATAGTTGTATAAGAAAATCTGCGGTGGCCAAAATCAGTATTCACTAGTTCGTCTTCTTAGAAAATAGGGTTTTCTTATATAATATTCACATTTCACTCACACGCAAAGAAATTACAGTTCGTTTTTTTGTCAATATCACTCAATAAACACTTAAAAAATGCGTTATTAATACTTGTACTCTCGCACTAACGGAGCTTTCATAAAATCGTGAGTATATTTACCGTTGTAAGTTAAAAATCAATCGTTATTGGATTGACGTTGTGACATTTATGAAATATTCAAACCTATAAATTTAAAAACCGGCTAAATACGTTAGACTCTGACAATAACAACCATTCAAACAAAACTGGCCAATCATAGCACAGCTCAAGCTACTAGCCAATCAAAACGCAATATCCGTTGCGATTCAGTACTGCCACATTAAGAATACATATCGTAATTTTAATGTGAATCTTTCGTTTTCTGCTTGCTGTTATTTTAGATTAGAAACTTAACTTACTTAATTCAATAAGGTTTCTTAACTGATAAGTTATAGGTTGTATGTACAATAAACGAAATCGGAATTTAAATTTTAATTCAAACCAACTGTTATAATGATTGGCAACTTTGGAAAGCAGGACCGCACTGGGCCCGATTTGCATTGGCTGATTTTTTTCGTTGAACTGTGTAAAAGGACATTATTTTCTTGAAAATATCTAATAATTTGAGTGTTCGATAGTCTTTTTCTTAGAGGATAGCGTATTTCTAAAGGTAAGAAATGTGTAACAGCATAAAATCAACATACGTTTAATAATTGTATATAAATCCATCACTGTTAACGAGCGAAAGAGTCCCACTCTGGCGGTGAAAGTATGAAATAATTTAGTTGAGTGGGTAACTGTCATAATTTGTGTGGTGCAGAGAAAGGGGAGTATAATTTTAAGTAATTAAATCAAACGATGGAAGACGCCAAAAAAAGAACCACCAGAAGTAACAACTATTGTTGCGTTCCACAGTGCAATTCTTATTACAGCGAGGGATTGTCATTCCACAGGTTTCCTAACAAAGGGAAAATGTTACAGAACGAGTGGAAACGGTTGCTAAAAATTGACAAAGAAGTCACAAAATACATGCAAGTGTGTTCAAAGCATTTTCGAAAAGACGATTTTAAGATTTGTTTACCAACAAGTCAAGGTGGGTGTACAGTAAAAGAATTATATTGTTTTTAAGTTCGACATATTGCAGATCTAACCTCAAGAAGAATGCTTTTAAAGCGAGGGAGAGTACCATCTCTCTGTCTTCCAAAAACATCATGTGAAGCAGAACATCCAGAGCACAATGTAAGATTAGCAACAGATAAGGCAGCCAGCAACCATGAATTAAGGTAAATATACAAAATATTATGTTTGTAAGATTTAATTATTATATATTTTCTAGCTTGCACACTCCCATGGTATTGGAAGCAGTGGATGAAGAAATGGAGTTGTCAATAAGTGACCCATTATATGAACATTTATATCATAAAACCTTTAAAGAAAAAGCTATTCAAGCAAATACATTTGAGCATTTAACAAACACTAATATAGTGTCAGAAATAATCACCACAAACAGTGAATTACAAAAATTAACAGGAGTATACAATTTTGATTTGTTAAAATTTCTTGTGAATGGAATCAAGTCAAAATTTAACGACGACAAATGCACTAAATTATCAGTAGAACAACAAATCATACTTACAATGATGCGCTTGAAATTAGATATTTCTTTTGCTGCGTTAGGTATATTTTTCAAAATCTCTGTTTCAACTGCGCAGGTAATATTTAGAAGCACTATTAACGGACTGGCCTTGTTTTTAAAACCCCTTATGAGATTCCCTTCGAGAGCAGAAATTCAGAAGAATATGCCTCAAAGTTTTGAACGGTACTGTAATACACGAATAGTGTTAGACTGCACCGAAATAGCAGTTCAAACACATAAATGTTTAAAGTGCAGAAATCGTTTTTATTCAAGTTACAAAGGTAAACATACAGTAAAGTTTTTAATAGGCACTGCACCTTCAGGTTTAATCACATATGTAAGTAAACCATATGGTGGTAGTTCATCTGATACAGCAGTATTTAATAAAGAAAATTTGCTGTCAAAATTGGACTTGGGGGATGCAGTGATGGTAGATAAATGCTTTTTAATAGATCGAGAATGTCGAAATAAGAATATATCGTTGATAAGGCCGCCTTTTCTAAGAAATAGGAAACGGTTGTCTGAAAAGGAAGCAACAGAAACAGCAGCTATTGCTCGAGCAAGAGTGCACATGGCAAGGGCAATAAAACGAATTAAACTGTTTAAAATTTTTAAGAATGTGGTTCCTCTTTCCATCTTACCTTTTATAAATGACGCAATGATGATTGTTGTTGTAGTAACGAATTTCTCAATGCCAAGTTTAGACAGAAACAAATGTTAGGTAATAATTCTTAACTGTGTCCTTGTAGTTTTACATTTTTGAATGACTTATTTAATTGTATTAATGTTGTTAAAATAGTTCTACAGTTTTACATAAAAAACGATAAAACATACAGTATAATACTTTTTGTGTTTATACTAACTGTATTGTACAGTCGGTTACAATAAAAAATCTGAGTAAAACGGATATTGGTTTTTATATTTATTTTATTTATTCTGTCTTAGTTGGTTCAGTCACAGTGGTAGACAACAAATTTTCCCCAAACATTTATGCCACAACAATTACTATTAACAGATTAAGAAAAATTGAAAAAATATTTATATACAGTACAACTTCGATAGATCGGACACTCTCTAGCACGGACACTCCAGTAATCCGAACGCTCTTGTCAACCGGACATTTTGGAAATTTTACCTCCCTAGTTCGGACACAAAATATAATTTGCAGTTAAAACTAGGTAGAAAATACCAAAGTATTGTTTAACATTAATGTCTTACTGTAAAGCAACCGGATCACATAAATTGCCACTTAATATTAGCAATAGCGGCAAATCTAGAAGCTTTTAAATGCAGAATGATCTCAATACAAGTTGTGTACAAGGCGTCTGATAAAGGACGGATGAGTAGAACATTGCTTACTGAATGTTTCGAAAAATATTTTAAGCCTGAAGTTAAAACATTTTTAACAGGGGTTAACAGGCCCCAAAAAGCTCTAATGTCGATGCTGCCAACGCGTTTTGTTTGGGCATCAGGTGGTCTGCAGAAAACAATTTTCCCATGGAAATCCTGCTTCTCAAAAGGCCCAGAGAAAAATTTACTAATGTAGCTGTATCCAAAAGAATATAAACAAAGATTGATACATTTTTAAAAAATAACTGAAATCTTTTGCTTATTTTATCCATTTATGTTCAGAATTTAGTTTTTAATTTTATGTTTTGGTTATATGTGACCTCGGATGCGAAAAGGGACCTATCGTGCGAAAATAACGTGCAGCATAACGGTACATATCGGAAGAGACCTTACGTGCGAAAATATTGTGCAAGATAACGTTACGACAGGTCCCTTTTTGCGTCCGGGCTCACATATATTCAAATATTCCCAGTTGTTTTCATCTTCATCATAAAAAATGACCCTTTGCAACAAAAGAAGAAAACCTCCAGTGATCCGGGTACCTCAATAGTCCGGACATGGTCAGGAACGATATATGTCCGGATTAGCGAAGTTATACTGTACTTTAGATTATGATAATTTACTTCTTACATAAAACATATTTTTTTAATTTTGTCAAATTTTTAGAAATCTCACGTTATACACAATGATTTGTCAATTAAATGCTAAATAAAATCAAATGCTAGACTTTTATGTTTAAAATTGTCACACCTAATTGAACATGCGCATAATATTGGTGCCTTTATTTAGAATATATCCTTCAAGTATTTTTTTCATGTAACTAATTGATTTAAACAATCAAGGATTGTTATTTTCACACCTAAAACATTATTAACAATATAATGCTTAAACTGATTAATAGTACCGATTAAACATTATTATCAACAATGTAATGGATAAAGTGATTTATTAAACAAGAAAGTGTTTTAACTTAATATATATCCTTTGATTTGTTTTCCCCACACAAGAAACCTACTGATAAAAAGAAAACAAAACAAGAAAAGGTAATAAATTCCTTTATTAAAAAAATAATGATATTTATAATAAATAAATTCGTAACATAGTCTCCATATACACTAATGTCAATAATACGATAAAATTTGGCATTTCTAAAATCAACATCCCTTATCAACATGCAGGTAACGAGTAATGAGATAAATTATGGCACTAAATGAGTCGATTAAATAAAAAGAAACTATACATAATAATACACGATAGTTTATAAAACTAGATAAATACGCATATCTTTAGGAATGGAAACGGTGAGGTTAGATGGAATTATGAATAATACTTGTGAATTATGAATAATACAATTTACGGCAAGCTAAACGCATCTTACACAATCCTCAATCCGAACAAAACTTGCATACAGTGTGTACAAAAAGTAACAAGTTCTTAAAAATTACCCTGTATATTTGGAGGTCTCTGCTTGAGCACAAACACAAAAAACACACTGTACGCACAAGGAATTTGATTGCTAGCTAGCTCACTGGTTTCGTCAATCATAGATTTAATACGCAGGGTTAATAAGAACGTCCCTTATCGTCTGAACAAGCGGGAACTTGGTTCGATTTCCGTACAACGGAGTATTGCATCGTCCCATGTAGTCGTCGGCATTCAAACTGTAGACCATCGCACCTCCAAAGTTGTTGTTTTTAATATACTCGGCCTGGAAATGAAAAAACTCAACATTTCAAGGAATTTGTAATAATATTTTACATTTGTAATAATAATATTTAAGTCAAACGTTAATATTTTACCCAGGGTTGTACAAAAACAACTGTTTTTCTGTTAAAATGTGTTTTAAAACATGAAACAATGTTTTAAAGCACCTCAAAAAAACATATTTTAAATCATGTTTTTTTTTTGGTTTTTTTTACTTTTCAAGGCAAAGTATCAGAAAAAAATAAATTATTGTTTTTGAATGTAAAGGGATGCTCATGGAGATTTAAGAATAATATAGAATCTATCGTTTTACAAATGGCTCTCTTGAGTTGATAGTAGGTTCACTGTTTCATTTGGCGTTGTAATGGGATTCCCCGACGGTTAGGGCAATACCTCACGGATAGTTAGTTGGATTTAATACAAAACAATTATTTACTATTATTTATTTTAAAAAGTTTTTAACACTATTATTTTTAAACAACCCTGGTAGTTCTACTACCAGGGTTGTTCTACTACATTCTAGAACTACATTCTATTGAATGTAGTTCAGAAATAAACAGTAACAGTAGAAAAAAACATGTTTTAGAAACTTTGTTTTAAAACATTTTTAAAACAATGTTTTAAAACAAATGTTTTACAACCCTGATTTTACCTTGTAAGTTAAGCTTTTAGCATCGTCTCTAAATGATTCTATTGAATGTAGTTCAGAAATAAACAGTAACAGTAGAAAAAAACATGTTTTAAAAACTTTGTTTTAAAACATTTTTAAAACAATGTTTTAAAACAAATGTTTTACAACCCTGATTTTACCTTGTAAGTTAAGCTTTTAGCATCGTCTCTAAATGATTCTATTGAATGTAGTTCAGAAATAAACAGTAACAGTAGAAAAAAACATGTTTTAAAAACTTTGTTTTAAAACATTTTTAAAACAATGTTTTAAAACAAATGTTTTACAACCATGATTTTACCTTGTAAGTTAAGCTTTTAGCATCGTCTCTAAATGATTCTATTGAATGTAGTTCAGAAATAAACAGTAACAGTAGAAAAAAACATGTTTTAAAAACTTTGTTTTAAAACATTTTTAAAACAATGTTTTAAAACAAATGTTTTACAACCATGATTTTACCTTGTAAGTTAAGCTTTTAGCATCGTCTCTAAATGAGTCTATTGAATGTAGTTCAGAAATAAACAGTAACAGTAGAAAAAAACATGTTTTAGAAACTTTGTTTTAAAACATTTTTAAAACAATGTTTTAAAACAAATGTTTTACAACCCTGATTTTACCTTGTAAGTTAAGCTTTTAGCATCGTCTCTAAATGATTCTATTGAATGTAGTTCAGAAATAAACAGTAACAGTAGAAAAAAACATGTTTTAAAAACTTTGTTTTAAAACATTTTTAAATCAATGTTTTAAAACATTTTTAAAACAATGTTTTAAAACAAATGTTTTACAACCCTGATTTTACCTTGTAAGTTAAGCTTTTAGCATCGTCGAAAGAAATCCAGTCGTAGACAAACGTCACATAGGGACTCTTTGATACCTCGTCAAAGTTTGGCACAACCTTATTTCGGTACATAAATTGGCAGACTTCACCGTAATCGATAAAGCCGTTATGACCGACGCCGCCAAATCCAATCGCAGGTGCGCTTATTCCATTATTGTGGATATTTATCAACCTGAAGAATTTATTGTATGTATTTCAGTATTCAATATCCAATTATGGAATTTTTATTACATAAAAGAATATTTATTAGCTTACTTGTAAGTATGGCCGTAAGTTGGAAGACCAATGACAAGTTTTTCTTTAGGCATTCCCTGGGAAACCCAGAAGTTTGCCGAAAAATTAATGTTTAACGTGCCAAAGATCCCAATGTCGTGAGGTAACGAGTACAACGGAGAATTTATCCCCGTGAACGGTGTCAGCTTTGTGTAAAAGTGAAAATCGTACGACATGAGGTTTACGTAGTCCACGTAACTAAAAATCCAAAAAAAGTGTGAACTAAATAGTTTATATTAGTGAAAACACATTATCTTTTCTTTTCTTTTTCAGTTTCAGTTTGAGTTTTTTCTTAGTTTGTATTTTTATACTTACTCTTTAATGTAGCTGGTGTCGTATGAATTAAGAGCTATAAAGTAGGGAGAAGGAACAGCAATTGTCAATAGAAACTTGTGTTTCCTCTGTCTGTTGCTCTCCGAGCGAATTTCTCGAAGAAGTTGGGTAAAGTGTTGCCGTTCCTTGGGATCAAGACCACCTTCGTTGGGGAATTCCCAATCCAGGTCGATGCCATCAATTCTGTACGTTTTGACAAAGTATGTAATCGACTGAATAAATCTAGAATTTAAAAATGTATCGTGAGATTCCTGACACTTCAGACATACAAGTTATTTAAAAATTCAAGATAAGGCCAACATATGACCAAGTTTCTCAGTTCTAAGATGGAAGGAAGTGTTCATTCACGTTCTACACACTGCCAGTAACATATTTTGCAAAATATCTGGTGTGGTCCCCACCCTACTTTCCAACTATCATGTTGACTATATTGGGATTATACTATATTGGGATTATAACAATACAAGTCACCTCTCGATACAAATAACTATTGTCACGTTTTCCTGTGAGGTTGTTTATTATTCTACGCTGTTTATTTATTCTTCCATTACGTCACAAACCGATGGGTATAAACCCTTATAGCACCGTAACCGCTCATCCCATTGATCTGTAAATTTGTATACATATTTCAAATGACTGCAGGATGCCATTTCTGGTTGTCAGATTGTCACCAGAAACAAGCCCAATCCGTTGTTCCGTTTGATACACACATACATACCCATAAATTTTCCAGAAATCGCGTATTTCCGCGGAAATCTCGAATTTTTTTTTTCGTGTCGATTACAATACTTTCCTTCTAGGGACTAGCAGGAAAGTAAAAATGGGGCAACAGAATGAGCTTATTTGACACATAGCAGGACTTTACGAGTAAGTGAATAAACCAGCCATTAAAGTAATAAAATACATCTTAATTGATAAAATAAAAGTATCAGTTAAATAAAAGAAAGTTTTTATAAAAGAATTACACAACTGCAACACATATCTGAGTCAGTTGAGTCAATAATTAATTGTGTTAATTCTACAATTAGTTCAACTTGAGAACTTATCTCCTCAATTGTTCTAATTGCGCAACAAATTTGGAACTGCTTCTAGCAGATGAAAATTGAATTCCACTGCACAACTAAAATGTTTCATTAGTTATTAAAAAATCTATAAGATATAATATTTTATGCAAATTATTCTTCGCAGTAATGTGTTCAAAATAAGATCGTATGCAATGGAAACGATTACATTACATGCAATCATATAATAGTCAACTATAAATAAACGTTATCTTATAAGAGAATATTAAATTTCCTCGAAACTCAACACAGTAAATATTTCGTGAATTCGGTTGACTCTTGCAGTAAATTATAGACAAATTCTTCGAATTTCTTCCTAGCCAATATAATTTTCTAAATAATTATTTCTACAACTCATTTGATCTCTATATCCAACATGATGTGTCTGTGGCCTAAGTTTGGAACAACCTGTAGAACAACCAAGAACCTTGATCAAGCTTTTGCCTACTCTGTTTTAAAGACAAATTAATTAGTAATGTACTGGCATTTGTTTCATTTCGATATATGCATTTTCAAAGAAGACAATTATCTTGACTGCAACCTTGTAAATTGTACTTCCAACTTCCACAGCTCGGGTATTTTTTGACCGATTGTAACCATTTTTCAACATGAGGGAAAGAAGATTGGTAATTATTATTATATTCAGTCTCAAAGAAGATACAATATTTTAACTGAAACACTGTAAATTTAACATTCATCTTCTATTGCTTAGGTGTTTTTGGACAAATTCTTTCAACTCGATGTAAAGAATGTCAGAATTGACCAAAAATATCAAAGATTTAAACTGTCTTTTGGAGCTATTAGGTATATTTTGAAATATTGTTGATCACAATGTCATACAGGGCAGTATGGTTCTAGTAGAAGATAAAATTTAAATTTACGTTTTATTTAAAATACGGTACCTTCTTTGAAAATTTCCACATTGGAATGAAACCAATGTCAATATATTGGTAATTAATTATTAGCCTTAAAACTGACTGGGTAAGAAGTGAAACAAGGTACATAAATGTTCCACAGGGTGTTCCAAACTTAGACCACACAAACATCATGTTGGTTACAGAGATCAAATGAGTTGCAGAAATTACAATTTTAAAAATTGTATTAGCAGGAAAGAGCTTTTAAGTATTTGCCTATAATTAGCTGAAGGAATTATCAAAATCTACCAAAGATTACAAAAGTTATTGGAGATAAGAATGAGCCAATAATGTATTTTACGGAAATGTACAGATATATTGATACTGTAGGGAGAGTGTAGACAATACACAATAATATGTGATTGCCAAAATTATGTCGACAATACCGTTTCAGTAAATTGCAAATTGTTCTTCCAACTTCCACAACTCGGGTATTTTTTGACCGATTGTAACCATTTTTCAACATCAGGGAAAGAAGATTGGTAATTATTATTATATTCAGTCTCAAAGAAGATACAATACTTTAACTGAAACACTGTAAATTTAACATTCATCTTCTATTGCTTAGGTGTTTTTGGACAAATTCTTTCAACTCGATGTAAAGAATGTCAGAATTGACCAAAAATATCAAAGATTTAAACTGTCTTTTGGAGCTATTAGGTATATTTTGAAATATTGCTGATCACAATGTCATACAGGGTAGTATGGTTCTAGTAGAATATAGAATTTAAATTTACGTTTTATTTAAAATACGGTACCTTCTTTGAAAATTTCCACATTGGAATGAAACCAATGTCAATATATTGGTAATTAATTATTAGCCTTAAAACTGACTAGGTAAGAAGTGAAACAAGGTATTTAATTGTACCACAGGGTGTTCCAAACTTTAACCATAAAAATATCATGTGGTTACAGAGATCAAATGAGTTGCAGAAATTACTATTTTAAAAATTGTATTAGCAGAAAAGAACTTTTAAGTATTTGCCTATAATTAGCTGAAGGAATTATCAAAATCCACCAAAGATTACAAAAGTTATTGGAGATAAGAATGAGCCAATAATGTATTTTACGGAAATGTACAGATATATTGATACTGTAGGGAGAGTGTAGACAATACACAATAATATGTGATTGGCAAAATTATGTCCACAATACCATTTCAGTAAATTGCAAATTGCTCTTCCAACTTCCACAACTCGGGTATTTTTTGACCGATTGTAACCATTTTTCAACATGAGGGAAAGAAGATTGGTAATTATTATTATATTCAGTCTCAAAGAAGATACAATACTTTAACTGAAACACTGTAAATTTAACGTTCATCTTCTATTGCTTAGGTGTTTTTGGACAAATTCTTTCAACTCGATGTAAAGAATATGTCAGAAATGACAAAAAATATCAAAGATTTAAACCGTCTTTTGTAGCTATTAGGTGTATTTTGAAATATTGTTGATCACAATGTCATACAGGGCAGTATGGTTCTAGTAGAAGATAAAATTTAAGTTTACGTTTTATTTAGAATACGGTACCTTCTTTGAAAATTTCCACATTGGAATGAAACCAATGTCAATATATTGGTAATTAATTATTAGCCTTAAAACTGACTGGGTAAGAAGTGAAACAAGGTACTTAAATGTTCCACAGGGTGTTCCAAACTTAGACCACACAAACATCATGTTGGCTACAGAGATCAAATGAGTTGCAGAAATTACTATTTTAAAAATTGTATTAGCAGGAAAGAACTTTTAAGTATTTGCCTATAATTAGCTGAAGGAATTATCAAAATCCACCAAAGATTACAAACGTTATTGGAGATAAGAATGAGCCAATAATGTATTTTATGGAAATGTACAGATATATTGATACTGTAGGGAGAGTGTAGACAATACACAATAATATGTGATTGGCAAAATTATTTCCACAATACCATTTCAGTAAATTGCAAATTGCTCTTCCAATTTCCACAACTCGGGTATTTTTTGACCGATTGTAACCATTTTTCAACATGAGGGAAAGAAGATTGGTAATTATTATTATATTCAGTCTCAAAGAAGATACAATACTTTAACTGAAACACTGTAAATTTAACATTCATCTTCTATTGCTTAGGTGTTTTTGGACAAATTCTTTCAACTCGATGTAAAGAATATGTCAGAAATGACAAAAAATATCAAAGATTTAAACTGTCTTTTGGAGCTATTAGGTATATTTTGAAATATTGCTGATCACAATGTCATACAGGGCAGTATGGTTCTAGTAGAAGATAAAATTTAAATTTACGTTTTATTTAAAATACGGTACCTTCTTTGAAAATTTCCACATTGGAATGAAACCAATGTCAATATATTGATAATTAATTATTAGCCTTAAAACTGACTGGGTAAGAAGTGAAACAAGGTACTTAAATGTTCCACAGGGTGTTCCAAACTTAGACCACACAAACATCATGTTGGTTACAGAGATCAAATGAGTTGCAGAAATTACTATTTTAAAAATTGTATTAGCAGGAAAGAACTTTTAAGTATTTGCCTATAATTAGCTGAAGGAATTATCAAAATCTACCAAAGATTACAAAAGTTATTGGAGATAAGAATGAGCCAATAATGTATTTTACAGAAATGTACAGATATATTGATACTGTAGGGAGAGTGTAGACAATACACAATAATATGTGATTGGCAAAATTATGTCCACAATACCATTTCAGTAAATTGCAAATTGTTCTTCCAACTTCCACAACTCGGGTATTTTTTGACCGATTGTAACCATTTTTCAACATGAGGGAAAGAAGATTGGTAATTATTATTATATTCAGTCTCAAAGACGATACAATACTTTAACTGAAACACTGTAAATTTAACATTCATCTTCTATTGCTTAGGTGTTTTTGGACAAATTCTTTCAACTCGATGTAAAGAATGTCAGAATTGACCAAAAATATCAAAGATTTAAACTGTCTTTTGTAGCTATTAGTGTATTTTGAAATATTGCTGATCACAATGTCATACAGGGCAGTATGGTTCTAGTAGAAGATAAAATTTAAATTTACGTTTTATTTAAAATACGGTACCTTCTTTGAAAATTTCCACATTGGAATGAAACCAATGTCAATATATTGATAATTAATTATTAGCCTTAAAACTGACTGGGTAAGAAGTGAAACAAGGTACTTAAATGTTCCACAGGGTGTTCCAAACTTAGACCACACAAACATCATGTTGGTTACAGAGATCAAATGAGTTGCAGAAATTACTATTTTAAAAATTGTATTAGCAGGAAAGAACTTTTAAGTATTTGCCTATAATTAGCTGAAGGAATTATCAAAATCCACCAAAGATTACAAAAGTTATTGGAGATAAGAATGAGCCAATAATGTATTTTACGGAAATGTACAGATATATTGATACTGTAGGGAGAGTGTAGGCAATACACAATAATATGTGATTGGTAAAATTATGTCCACAATACCATTTCAGTAAATTGCAAATTGTTCTTCCAACTTCCACAACTCGGGTATTTTTTGACCGATTGTAACCATTTTTCAACATGAGGGAAAGAAGATTGGTAATTATTATTATATTCAGTCTCAAAGACGATACAATACTTTAACTGAAACACTGTAAATTTAACATTCATCTTCTATTGCTTAGGTGTTTTTGGACAAATTCTTTCAACTCGATGTAAAGAATGTCAGAATTGACCAAAAATATCAAAGATTTAAACTGTCTTTTGTAGCTATTAGTGTATTTTGAAATATTGCTGATCACAATGTCATACAGGGCAGTATGGTTCTAGTAGAAGATAAAATTTAAATTTACGTTTTATTTAAAATACGGTACCTTCTTTGAAAATTTCCACATTGGAATGAAACCAATGTCAATATATTGGTAATTAATTATTAGCCTTAAAACTGACTGGGTAAGAAGTGAAACAAGGTACTTAAATGTTCCACAGGGTGTTCCAAACTTAGACCACACAAACATCATGTTGGTTACAGAGATCAAATGAGTTGCAGAAATTACTATTTTAAAAATTGTATTAGCAGGAAAGAACTTTTAAGTATTTGCCTATAATTAGCTGAAGGAATTATCAAAATCCACCAAAGATTACAAAAGTTATTGGAGATAAGAATGAGCCAATAATGTATTTTACAGAAATGTACAGATATATTGATACTGTAGGGAGAGTGTAGACAATACACAATAATATGTGATTGGCAAAATTATGTCCACAATACCATTTCAGTAAATTGCAAATTGTTCTTCCAACTTCCACAACTCGGGTATTTTTTGACCGATTGTAACCATTTTTCAACATGAGGGAAAGAAGATTGGTAATTATTATTATATTCAGTCTCAAAGACGATACAATACTTTAACTGAAACACTGTAAATTTAACATTCATCTTCTATTGCTTAGGTGTTTTTGGACAAATTCTTTCAACTCGATGTAAAGAATGTCAGAATTGACCAAAAATATCAAAGATTTAAACTGTCTTTTGTAGCTATTAGTGTATTTTGAAATATTGCTGATCACAATGTCATACAGGGCAGTATGGTTCTAGTAGAAGATAAAATTTAAATTTACGTTTTATTTAAAATACGGTACCTTCTTTGAAAATTTCCACATTGGAATGAAACCAATGTCAATATATTGGTAATTAATTATTAGCCTTAAAACTGACTGGGTAAGAAGTGAAACAAGGTACTTAAATGTTCCACAGGGTGTTCCAAACTTAGACCACACAAACATCATGTTGGTTACAGAGATCAAATGAGTTGCAGAAATTACTATTTTAAAAATTGTATTAGCAGGAAAGAACTTTTAAGTATTTGCCTATAATTAGCTGAAGGAATTATCAAAATCCACCAAAGATTACAAAAGTTATTGGAGATAAGAATGAGCCAATAATGTATTTTACAGAAATGTACAGATATATTGATACTGTAGGGAGAGTGTAGACAATACACAATAATATGTGATTGGCAAAATTATGTCCACAATACCATTTCAGTAAATTGCAAATTGTTCTTCCAACTTCCACAACTCGGGTATTTTTTGACCGATTGTAACCATTTTTCAACATGAGGGAAAGAAGATTGGTAATTATTATTATATTCAGTCTCAAAGACGATACAATACTTTAACTGAAACACTGTAAATTTAACATTCATCTTCTATTGCTTAGGTGTTTTTGGACAAATTCTTTCAACTCGATGTAAAGAATGTCAGAATTGACCAAAAATATCAAAGATTTAAACTGTCTTTTGTAGCTATTAGTGTATTTTGAAATATTGCTGATCACAATGTCATACAGGGCAGTATGGTTCTAGTAGAAGATAAAATTTAAATTTACGTTTTATTTAAAATACGGTACCTTCTTTGAAAATTTCCACATTGGAATGAAACCAATGTCAATATATTGGTAATTAATTATTAGCCTTAAAACTGACTGGGTAAGAAGTGAAACAAGGTACTTAAATGTTCCACAGGGTGTTCCAAACTTAGACCACACAAACATCATGTTGGTTACAGAGATCAAATGAGTTGCAGAAATTACTATTTTAAAAATTGTATTAGCAGGAAAGAACTTTTAAGTATTTGCCTATAATTAGCTGAAGGAATTATCAAAATCCACCAAAGATTACAAAAGTTATTGGAGATAAGAATGAGCCAATAATGTATTTTACGGAAATGTACAGATATATTGATACTGTAGACAATAATATGTGATTGGCAAAATTATGTCAACAATACCATTTCAGATAGCAAACACTTGACATTGATTATGATGTTAATGATATATCTATACCAAAAAACAACTCTCTTTGTCGTTTTCTTTTCTCTCTTCATAGCTTTGTTCAACCAGCTGTCAAGAACTAATTCATTATTAGTTTTTTAGATGATTATTCTAAAAATTTCAAACTAGTTTCTTGACTTGTGGAAAAGTTTCTTGACTTTTCCATTTACACTCACATTATTATTTCTTTAATAAGCATTATTAAGTATTTATTAAGTAAGAAATACTATGTAAAATGAGTAATTTGTCAATAAAACTTACGTTTTTCTCGTCGTATGATTTTTAACCATCGGCGTAAAACCACTAACGCCAGCGCCACCTACGCTCAGTAGAATCTTCAGATTTTTATTCCGTTTCTTCAATTCCACGACACTCTTGAGGTATTCTAGCTGATAGTCAAGCACTGATATTGAATTATTAACGACATAGCCAAATCCGACGTTTATATGCGTGCACAGATTTGGGTCAAGATCACTCACTAACAATTGTCCTAAACCCTCTTCGGCGGGGAAATTATAATAACAAACTAACTTGAAATTATCTATAGTTTTATCGTCTACGTTGTTAAGATTTATCTTTGGTATAGTAATATTTTCCTCTGGTAGTTGGCTGTATATTTCAGCACGATGTGGGTTATAACAGCCGAAATTGTAGCAGGAAATTCCATTTATTGATGGTACGATCACGTAATAATAAATTCCTAGTAGCAGCGCCAGGCATATACTTAAAATTATCGTAAAAACTGCTGCATAATATGCCCGCCTCCTGGATGTATCATGTTTGCTCGTCCTAAAAATAATTATAATAGATTAATAATTAAATTAAAATCTTATTAGATATTCTGGAACACTTGAAAACTTAAATTAATTACGTACTTTTCGTGTAGGTATATAGGGATATATTTTGGGTTTACTATAGGTTTGTCAACGGACTTCATTGTGTTTGAGAAAGTATTGCGTTAACCACTGCCGAATAAATAATAAAGCGATTTTGTTTACAATGTTTTGAAAGCTACTAAAAACCTGACGCTGGAGCGGCCTTGGTTTTGACAACTGTAAGTAGTTGGTATTGCAGGAAACTACGACGCGTGAACCTAAATACATGGCCGCGCAAAAGTTTATCAACACTTTACGTTGCATTAGAAATTTAATAGCTGATTTTATTTTGGAGTTTTTGTGCTAAATATCGTGCGATTATTTATTACTTTGCGATAAGTTATATTTAACTACACCTATATGATTTGGGATGAAATGTTTTGTAATGTACGAATAGATTTTGCGAGATTCGTAACGCGTACAGTTTAAGTGGATTTTTGTTTGATATTGATTAGATATTTCCTTTGTGTAAATAGGAACAAAGGTAATTCTTATCAGAATTTAATTCATGATTGTTTGAAAAGCTATAATCGATAATAATGCCGATATATAGGTATTTATATCCATGGCATTTATAGCTCGAGTGCTTCTTGTAAATAATCATCATGATTTATTAATCTTTTGAATTGTTGTCAAAACTGGAAATAAAAGATAAGCGTAGTTTCTCTACAGAATTTTTGTTCTACGACTTTTGGTGTTGGACAATTTTTAAATTAAAATTGTAAATTAATTATACCGGGTCATCATAATTGTTACTAGGTGGAATGCTACCTAGTAAGGTATTTTGTTACTTGCATACCAAACTTGACTTCTATTTATATCGCGAGTACATTTTAAATATTTGTAGCGCTATTGGTTTGGTGTTTCGGTGTTTCGGCGTTTGCTTATGTTTCCGCTGTTTACGACAATCATGGTGGTCAGCCAGTAGTCAGCAAGAAGCATTTAATTGTGCAGGTTTACTGCTTTTTATCACTGTTTCTCTAATATAAAATTGGAATTCTAAGGTGGCATTTCATAATTATCGTGTCATACAGGCAACTCTATTTGCGCAAGTGTACGTTTGGCTGTATACACTACCGTTTGTATTTATTACACCACCAACGAGTCGCTCAATTTTGGAAGAAGATTGAAACCTGCGAGTCTCAATAATGATGTCTCGGAATATTAATTAGAATTTATTTGAGTTCTAGTATTCCTACATCTTTAAAATTCAGACTGTATAAGTTGTTCGATGATTAGATATTAAAATATTACTTACCTGTCTTTATATTTTTACTTACCTAGAGTAGTTTCAAACTAAGAAGAGCACAGTTGTATATGCAACCAATCATACCCAGTGTATGGTTTATAAATTGTCTGTGTATATTTGGTTGCATATACAACTGTGCTCTTCTTAGTTTGAAACATCTATACCAATGTACCTGTTTTGGTTACTTTATTAGAACTTTTATTATTAGAATGGTGGAAGTAGGGGATATAATTAAACAAAATTGATATAAATACTGATTTTTTTTTTCTCTTAAAACCCACACATCACAGCAATTGTAATATCTCGCATACTTGTTCAACATATCTCCATACATGCTATAAAATAAGACAGATTATCGTTTACATTACATCGTCATAGTAAAATCCTTTGAGAAATGAAAATTAAAAGTCGTACTTTATTCTCATACTCAAGACTATGATATAATATATCTATATATAATATTTAATAATAATTAATACGTATATTTATATGCATAATATGGTCACAATACGTATACTATAAAAATTCTTTATACACAAAAGAAACAAAACTAAGATTAAGAATAATAGTACGAAAGAAAAACTAGAAAGGATGGGGATTAAAACAAAAGACTAGCTACGACAAACAAAAGAAAGAAGGTGTTTGAAATAATAATTTTTAAATTAAAATTGTAAATTGGTGGAATGCTACCTAGTAAGGTATTTTGTTACTTGCATACCAAACTTGACTTCTATTTATATCGCGAGTAAATTTTAAATATTTGTAGCGCTATTGGTTTGGTGTTTCGGTGTTTGCTTATGTTTCCGCTGTTTACGACAATCATGGTGGTCAGCCAGTAGTCAGCAAGAAGCATTTAATTGTGTAGGTTTACTGCTTTTTATCACTGTTTCTCTAATATAAAATTGGAATTCTAAGGTGGCATTTCATAATTATCGTGTCATACAGGCAACTCTATTTGCGCAAGTGTACGTTTGGCTGTATACACTACCGTTTCTATTTATTACACCACCAACGAGTCGCTCAATTTTGGAAGAAGATTGAAACCTGCCAATCTCAATAATGATGTCTCGGAATATTAATTAGAACTTATTTGAGTTCTAGTATTCCTACATCTTTAAAATTCAGACTGTATAAATTGTTCGATGACTAGATATTAAAATATTACTTACCTGTCTTTGTATTTTTACTTACCTACCAATGTACCTGTTTTGGATAAGTGTTACTTTATTAGAATGGTGAAAGTAGGGGATATAATTAAACAAAATTGATATAAATACTGATTTTTTTTTCTCTTAAAACCCACACATCACAGCAATTGTAATATCTCGCATACTTGTTCAACATATCTCCATACATGCTATAAAATAAGATAGATTATCGTTTACATTACATCGTCATAGTAAAATCCTTTGAGAAATGAAAATTAAAAGTCGTACTTTATTCTCATACTCAAGACTATGATATAATATATATTTATAATATTTAATAATAATTAATATGTATATTTATATGCATAATATGGTCACAATACGTATACTATAAAAATTCTTTATACACAAAAGAAACAAAACTAAGATTAAGAATAATAGTACGAAAGAAAAACTAGAAAGGATGGGGATTAAAACAAAAGACTAGCTACGACAAACAAAAGAAAGAAGGTGTTTGAAAATAAACAATATGTCAAAAATCAGCCACAGTTTAGCAGACGTGGTCCAACAATTCTGATTCCTAACATACACCTGTTTGAAAATATGGCAAATAAATTCACTTATAAAAAAAGTAAATCACATAACTAAGATGATGAATGATATAAATAAATAATAAATTGAGCAGATGAAATTTAAATAAAAGTGTAAAATATGACACTTTTGCGTCTACAATCTATATCTGTAGTTTTTGCACTTTTAAAATGAGGGTGTATACGTTTAAAAGTGTAAAATCTACCGGGAATAAAAATAATAGTGTAGTATGGCACTTAAGGAATGAATTTTCTGTATGTTCATTTTTTTGTGGTACATATTGCCGATTTCGACACTCGATCCTCATTACCTCTTGTAAGACTACAAATGTAATAAAATGTCTCTCTCAAAATGCTATCTACTTTCCATGTTTAAATTTATATCAAAAATTACGATTCTCTATTCAAAATACTAGTACTACTCTAGAACGCTATTTTGTTGAGGTAACAACAGACAGTTGGTGTCGCATAAAAGGCACATTTACATATATATGTCACTTCTAAGGCACTATACTAACGAAATGGAAGGCCGTTCGGAACTCTACTCTACTACAAAATACTATGTCTTTTCTCGTTTTACAACATTGTTCCCTATATGGTTAATACTAAAAAATCTCTTTTTTTGCCCTACGATATACATCACTAAACAATATAAAAACAACTCCATATACGTGTCTTCTTGGCATTCAGTCATAAATAAAAGAAAAAATAATAAAATCAAACAAACAAAAGAAAAAATATTACACTTAAAATTAATAGTGCGCCCTCTAATGTCTTAAGAACTAACTAAAACTTTGTACAGAAGTTCATCCGTCTGCCACGGATACAGTAAACAACTAGCGCCCCCAACGGCGGCCATTATATACAATCAAATTTTACACTTATTTACACTTCTTTTTCTTGCTTTCCGCTCGGTTTTTATCCTTCCATGTGACGGTACTTGTGCGCGGACATCTGAGCCAATCCCAGCACGGCATACTGACAGGACAAGCAGTGATAGTGCGTCTGTTTGCCGCTATGTTGGCAATTCGGCGCTCTGCAATGCTGACTTGGGGTAAACTTCTCAAAGCCAGCAGCTTGAATCGAGTCCAACTTTTGATGTTGACGACGATGCGCAACAACTTTGTTAGTGTCCGTGCACACAAATTCACACTTCAGGCAGTGGAAGTGAGAGGCCTTATTTTGGGTGGAACCTGAGAACAACACAAGAAGAAAGTTCGTTAGTCATCCATGAAGAGGTTAGAGTAGTGTCAGTGTAGTGTCATCCATGAAGAGGTTAGAGTAGTGTCAGTGGTACGTCATAGCAAAAACAACATGGACGATCGATTGCTAACTGTCATTTTGACAGATTAAGGTTATGTGTAGCTATTTACGACCTAGCAAAATGTGTGTTATAATTAAGTAATTGTCAGTTTACATCAGTGACACTTTCTTTAACGTAGTAGTCTACCCTCAATTAGTATCTACTGGTGGCCGCTAGTTAGGCGCTGATGTCACTAGATAAGATTAGAACCAAAAGTTCTAGTTTTCATGCAGCTACTTGCGCTAGATGGCGCCACCAATGACCGCACGATCTAATGTTCAGATTTTTACAACCAATTATTACTCTCACTTTTCTTACTACAACCGAATTCTTATTACCTTGTGGTTTAGTATAGTATTTAACATTAACAGACAAAATAATGAATCATTATCTGGGTAATTTAGGGAATTTTTAGTCTTGTCTCTACTGACCTTGGAGTGCAGAGTCGGTAACAGCAGTTCGCCGAAACACCGCTAGATACCAGCACATCGCAGCGCATTTATTCTAGATATTTCTCGAATAACATGGCATTGATAATTTTCGTTTTGTGCTTCGAAAAAAAATTTTTTACGTAAATGTTGAGTACCACGCGATTGTACATAAATGTATCTGCAGCCGAAAGTCATTGTCATCCTTTCACCCTTACCTGCGACAAAAATATAGACTTGCAAAGAGTCAACAATTTTGCCCATGTTTAACGTATTTATTTATAGCGAAAATCCCAAATTCTTTACTTGAAAACAACTTTCTGCCTTTCCTACACATCTTTGAAATACATTAGCAAAAATACCGTGCTAAAACAGGCCCTACTTTTCTCACAATTCGAAAATATAAGGAGGTATGTTTTTGTGTGCTAGATCAGGGGGTAGACTTCTACCTTAACCTTAATGTTTCGTGACAGTTTATGTCAGAAGTGGGATACTCACCTAAATTAGCAGTGTACGCGCAATCCGGCCTTCCGCAGGCTACATTGGCCCTGTACTGTTGAAAATCTCCACCCATTAAAGTGTCTAGCCTCTCGTGCCTTGCAGTATGCTGAACAAATCTCGTCTTATCGCAAAAACTGTACCCACAATCCTGTCTCTGACAGTGGAAGTGAGTTTGGTGTTCTCTGTAACCACAATGTTGGTATTGGCAATCCTCGTTGAATCTAAACCTCAGGTAGCCTTCGGGGACAGGTTCATCTTTCAAGATCCTCATGGAATTCTGAATCCTCGCCTTCTTCTGTTCTGGTGACATCTCATGCGGACTCAAGGCGCGCTTATTCAAATTTGCCGCCATGGCAGCAAGTGGAGAAGTCATGTTTTCGGCGGGGTAGGGGTTTTGTGGTGCAAGAAGCGGACTTTGCATTAAGCCTGTATGCTGGAACATCAGTTGGGCTGGGATGCCTGCGTTTTGGTATAAACTCTGATGCAGGAAGGGATTCTGCATGCTCTGCTGCTGCGACATCAGCGCGAATTGCGTCGCCAAATTCGCTGGGAAGTTGGAGAAATGGTTGTAGGCATCGAACGTTGGTGTGAGGTACGTTGGCGTTTCGTGTTCTGATTTTGGCACCACTGGATTTTGGAGAGACTGCAATGGGGCGACGTTTATCTTGGGTTCTTGCTTGATTGGGGAGTTTGTGGCGCTCTGGGGTGAATGCCTGTTGTTGTTGTCTTCTTGTAGTTGACTGTTGAGGACACCTGAGCTATGTTTTGCCACGTGGACGACCAGTTTGTCCATCTCAGAGAAAGCCTGAGGTTGAGGGAAGAACAATTTCAATATATTTACATTAACATTGCAAAAGTTACATCGATGAGTAAGAAGCACCGTTTTGTAATTTTGAGCTCACCTGGTTGCAAGCATTGCAGTGGTAGTGGTACTTCCGCTTCAACTTGCAGAATGGACGACTGCAGCTAGTCTCTGGCCCGTACAGGGTGTTACTGCCGCTAATATCGCCAAGTGGTTGTTCTGAAATATGAAATAAGTAAAATAATGACAATGATGTCAAACTAGTGTTTTTTACGCCAAAAACTGTGCTAAGGTCCAACACCAAAAGAAACGAACAAACAAAGAAGAAAACAAAGAGGTCCTAAAACTAAGAGTGCATTACCTGACTGAACAGTTTTAGTACTGTCGGGTGTTTGCTGTTTGTCGTTCGGAATTGTCGACAAGGGGTAAAAGGTTCCCGAAGCCTTAACCACTAGAAGAGAATAGATGGTGCTATTTACAAACTATTATATACAAACACACGACTATCTTCTCAAACAAAAACGACTACAAAAATATCTACCAACTGGGAACTACTAAAACCTACCTGATACTTTGTTGTCTTGTGGAAGAACCGAACTCTGACTTAAATTGATGGCTTTGAATTGATGACTGTCACCGTCTGTTTTCTCCTCCTTAGGCTCTGTC
The DNA here is from genome assembly GCA_963971325.1 of Aphodius granarius. Classification (NCBI taxonomy): domain Eukaryota; kingdom Metazoa; phylum Arthropoda; class Insecta; order Coleoptera; family Scarabaeidae; genus Aphodius; species Aphodius granarius. The sequence goes on from OZ020224.1 coordinate 4,971,237, forward strand.
TTGATGTTGACCTCAAAGTTATCTTTATTCTCCAAATGCTTCTGATTGTGCACAGCCATTGTGGAATACTGAACAAACGAATAATTGCAGTTTGGTCTTGTGCAATGGAAGTGTCTATTGATCTTGTTGCTCGGGCAATTCGCCAGACGACAATCAACATTCCTATCGCAGAACTCGAACCCATCTAGGATATCGATATTGTCATGAAAGTCCTTACTGTGCATCAGAAGCACATCCTCCTTGTCAGTAACATAGAGACACCTATTTTGATTACAATGGTAGTGAATGTTTCCTAAATACGGACACAGATTATCAGAACACTTGCTGTTCTCACTGTAGACATCAAAACCTTGCATGCTATAATCTTGGATCTAGAAAACAAATCGATCAATTAGAACTCAAATTCGGAGATTACCAGCAAGAAAACTTACATTACTAGGAGGACTGCAAGACCTATCATCATTCGAGTCTTGTTGTTCCGTTTCTTTGCTGCTGGATGGCGCTGCAGCAGATGGTTTTGGCAGTTTGAAGCTCGTGAATATAGCTTGCGGCGAATCCATTAAGCTCTGACCACCCATCGGCGCATAATCATTCCAAACTTCGATGACGCGATTCTTCGGTGGACGTCCACGCTTCCTGCAGAACATACCGTCGATGGATGTCGCCAGGTGAGTCATGGTTAGTGGGTCTTTAGTTAAACTCAACTTCCTGGAGTACTCGTGCATCTTATAGTGTTCCAGCCTTCTAAAAGGTTTGTCGTTGGGTAGTATAACCTCTCTACAATTCTCCCAGTTGCAGTGGTAGTGCTTCTCTTTGTCCTCGTAGATGCAACCGTCTTCACAACCTCCATTTTGAGCGGTGACAGTCGTGAAGAAGGTCTCGGTCACTTGTTCCTGTTGCTCGTGGTTCCTCGCGTGTTCTCTAACACCATCTCTACAATTGAAGACCATGTTGCAATGCTCGGATAAGCAGTGGTAGTGATCACTGTAGCTATATTCACAGCCTTCGGTGCAATGCTCCTGGCTCCCGAAGAACTGGCAGTATTTCTTCCAGAAGTCCTCTCCGTTCCAGTTCGGGTTCTCGTCCTGAGCGGCCATATTGGATTCGTTAGCGGACAAGTCAATAACTGAGGTGCTTTCGCCATCCTCGTAACTCACAGGTGAGTTCCTCTCGCTTAGAGTTTCAGAGGTTGATTGGTTTGAAGCTGAATTCTGGTTGAACATGCTGAGATTGAGTCCCTCGAACTGCTGTTCGTACTCCCTTTGGAACGCCACGTTCATACCGCCATCTTGAAGAGTCTTCATCATGCTTTGAGCAAGTTTGTACTTCCTGTATGCCAGTTCGGAGTCTTTTCGCTCGTGCTTCCTCTTGTGCGAGAATAGTTGACCCGAACTGTGCAAGACGTAGTTACACTGCGGCCTTATGCAGTGAATGTGGTTGCAGACTTTGGAGAATCGGCAGTTTTCGTAAGGGCAGACCTCGTTCTTCATGAACTTCTTGAAGCCATCCCTGGATAACTGCTCGTCTTTGATATGATAAGACTTATGCTTCTCCATATCGGACTTGTTCTTGAACGTGAATCTGCAACCTGGTCTCCTGCAGTGGAAGTGGGTGGTACGTTGGCCGAAGAAGGCACAATAGGAAGCACCGCATTCCTCGGTAGCTCTATAACGCTGGAAGCCCTCTTGGATAATAGCAGAGTCTTTACGGTGGTAGTTTGCGTGCATTTGCACGTCCGAAGTCGATATGTAAACTTTATCACAACCCTCCTTGATGCAGTGATAGTGGGTCTGCTTTTTGTTATGAGTGCAGTTTGAGTATCTATCAGAGCAATCGTCGAGAGGGCTATATCTCATGAAGCCATGCTGGAGGGACTCATCACGTTTCTTATGCCATTTAAAATGCCTGATCATCTCTTCTTTTTTGATGAAGACGCGAGAGTTGCAGTCTAGGCAATGGAAATGCTCTCTGTGGACGATTGATAACTTGATAAGAAATTCTTTTGGAAATGATGAACAAAATACTTACCGGTAATTCAAGTCTTTGCAATAGGAACTTCCACATTCTAGGGATGACGAGAACTTCTTCACGTATTTGGAATAGTCCATTTGGCTTTGTGTCTTGTTCAGAAGCAAACTGGACTGAGATAGGGCGTCCCTGTGCTGGGTGGGAGCTAGGCTTTGGGCCATCATCGCTGAAAAGAGAAGAATTTCGTGAGAGGTGCATGCAAATTATAGCACTGGAGCAAAAGGTTTACATAAATGGTACATAATAACACACATTACGTCGTAGTAGTAGGTAGTTGGAGAAAACAGAAGTCGGTTATTCGCAAACCAAAAGGAACAAATCGAAGACATCCGTTTGTCGTATTTATGAATGAGTGCGCTGGGTACGAAAGGGCAAAAAACGCGCGGACCAGATGTCGTATGAGTTGTTCTTTAAATAAAATACGTAATGCTATACGGAGTGGTACTAGAAACCATACAGAATGCTTTGTGATTTATTCGAGATTCATACAGAATATAAATAAAAGTAAACGATCTATAAGTGATCTACCAATTGGTTGAGGTTTCAGCCTCAACTTTGTCTAAGAGAAGTTCACTGCTTGATAACGACAAACATCCAGTATCTTCTTCTACTGGTCTACAGGCAATGAAGGGAGGCAGATCTAGGATTATGCGGTTGTAATAGTTATTTGAGTCAGCTCCGGAAGTCAGCACATCAACCAAATCATCAATTCTAATTTTAGCGTCGTTATTGATCAAAACCTCTCTGTATACCTCGCTGACCTCCTCTTCGGTCAGCACATCTTGTATAGTAGTCAAATAGTGCTTCAACTCGTTGTCTCGTATAAGACCTCTCTCTTCTGGTAGCTGGGGATCTTCGAAAACTTCCAAGCAAGTCTTTAGTTCGTCAGGATCGTTAGTATTATCTAATTTGCTGGCGACTAGCTCAAGAAAGTCTGGGTACTCGAATTCACCAGTGTTGTATGGGTCAACGCGGAACTTTAACACGTCGATCTCTTCTTCGGTGCACGTCTGGCCTAAGTTCTTCATGATGTTAGCCATCAGGTCTGTCTTCACCTTGCCATCACCTTCTTGGTCGTAGATGAGGAAGGTTTGATGTATTTCTTCGGATTCATCCGCTGTTAGTTGTTCGACCATTTTTGATGATGACAGGGGATAAATTAAAATCTGTTGACGTGTGAGGTTACAGTGCAAATTTATGACGTACTAGGATGTTTTTTCACGATCAATCATAATGTTTTCGTCCGTTCGCTCATATAAAGAATAAATTGGAGTGAATATGTTTAGGGGGATTGATATTATCTAATCCAGTGATATTTTCCACGGGTATGTGTTCTCTGTCGTGTTTCAATTGGTCTTAAAACACTCAATAAAAGGTCTCTGGGTAGTTAGTGGTCGGTACAGACGCATCAAGAAATGAACTTTTATGAATAATAAAAAGATTTAAATTGATATAAATTGGGTAGCAATTGTCGTGAGACTAGTGGAGATTTTCATTGCTACCAATTGACGTGATTATGGTAATTTAGTGTTTGTAGAATGGGAAGTTCCCCTGCCTCTCGCGCAGCCTCCATATTGTCCGCACTTATATACAGTACTGGAGAATTCATTTTATTGAGTTTATTTAGTGTTTCCTTTTCCATATAACCGTTCACTTGATGTACCCTTCCCCCTGTATGTATTCATCATTAGATGTAATTCATATGCTGGTTGGTGGCAGACACATAGATAGATATACAGGGTGTCCCACCTAAGCTGCCTCGGTCCATAGTTGACTTATTATCGATTTTTTATAAAAATGTTTCAGATAAAAGTTGCATCGAATCATATTCTACACATTTTAAAATTAGTTTCAGTAATTGCGGACTTCCGCTTATACCGGAAATAGGTATCAACTTTGTTATTTTAAATGGAACAACCTGTATATTATTGCACTTTTGGATTCTTTGTTAAATTTCAATGGTACTTTGATAAGGATACATTATGTCTAAGTGGCATCATTTTTGAACTACATGACAATTTTCGAAAAAAATGGCACTTGCAGAGTCTTTTAGATTTGGAAATATTTCCGAAACTGTAAAAGATAGAAAGATGCGGTTTTCAGTTTTGGATTAAGCATAAAAGAGCGCACGTCCGCTATTAGAAAATTTAGTGTGGACATGCGCTCTTTTATGCTTAATCCAAAACTGAAAACCGCATCTTTCTATCTTTTACAGTTTCGGAAATATTTCCAAATTTAAAAGACTCTGCAAATGCCAATTTTTTCAAAAATTGTCATGTAGTTCAAAAACGATGCCACTTAGACATAATGTATCCTTATCAAAGTACCATTGAAATTTAACAAAGAATCCAAAAGTGCAATAATATACAGGATGTTCCATTTAAAATAACAAAGTTGATACCTATTTCCGGTATAAGCGGAAGTCAACCATTACTGGCACTAATTTTAAAATGTGTAGAATATGATTCAATGAAACTTTTATCTGAAACATTTTTATAAAAAATCAATAATAAGTGGGCTATGGACCGAGGCAGCTTAGGTGGGACACCCTGTATAAATATAGTGTGGTTACCTATAATTTTAGAGCGTAATAAACACAGAATATATTAAGCATTCCAAAATTAATACGTGACGGAGCGTCTGCGATGGAGAATTCGTAAAATTGTGCGTTCTAAATTACAGAGAATAGCTGAAATTCTGGGCAGCGAGACACAATCGGTCCAAAACTTGACTGCGCGCCAGGAAATCTCCCCGAGGAGCAGATCCGGGACCGTTTCCCAAGTCAATTAATTATGATTAATGAATAAGGAATTGGATCGGATCGAGTTGTAGATGGGAAAAACTGATAACCTGTAAACGGTCCAGCCTCGAGTGATTATGTATGTCATGTACCGTTTTCGGTGGCATACCAGTAGAGGTCAGTATGGGTCCCATTGTTATTTCGGTGTTAGACGATCGCCCAGGGGTACCAACACGCTACCTAATTCCCTAACATTGGCTAAGCCGAATTGTCAGATCAGATAAAACAGATTAGAAATTTCGTTTCTGGGTTAAGTAAGACTTTGCTTGTTGGTTTTCGATAAACATTTCTGCAATTTCGAAACTCACTATCATGGAATAAAACAGTAAGTATATATTTGTCAAAAGATGTAATATGTCTCCTAAAGATGTAGAAATGTAAGGTTATGTTCATCCAGTGATTCGCTTGAAACAAATCTCAAAATCGTTTTGAGAGCGTAATGGAGAAGTGGCAATTTGAAGGTCAACGCGCGTTTTTGTCTAAATTAAGAAATTACCGTTCCTCATACGGAAAGAAGTTTTCTATCGCCCGGAGATGTTTTTTTTTTCTCTCACCTAACCTCGAATCCTGGTTTCGTAGTTTTTAATTTGCTCCGGTAATAAATTTGAAAAATCGACTTTTGCAAATCGACCGTACGTAAAATCAACAATTTCTCGACTTGCGTAATGCCTCTAATGATCGCCTCTACACCTCGAGGCCCGCATCACCAAAACGAATTAAGTTATTAGCATTCGTTCGGATTAACGAAGCAACGAACGCTGCACGTCCGTCCAGTTTGTAGATTAAAATCAATTTCACCTTTTTTCCACGTACGGCTCGTTTTAATAAAGTGTAACGCTTCGCTATTAGTTTTGTCGTAATTGATGGCTCCGAAAATTGACGTGAAAGCTGCCACAGCTGAAAAATCACCGAATACGGAGTGTCCGTAATACCAAAAATGATCTACACCTACTCATTTCGGAGATAAGTTTGTGAAATCTATATAACAGGCCACGATATAGACAGCTTTCATATTTCTTTGTGTGTAAATAGTTTCTTTTGGAAGTAATTGGTAGTAGAAACATGTTAGGAAACCCATATTTGTACACGGGGCAAAGATGAGATGTGATCTACTGGTTGCAGTTTCAACTTCATCTAAAGACAAACATATATTTATGGAAGAAAATCCAGAATTATGTGGTTGAAGTTTTTTGGATTAATAACTAGTTGATTAGAAGCAAATATTTATTGGAAAATGGCATTGTGGCAGCGCTACGCGCCGGCGCTGCTTTGTCAAGTATGTTATTAGATTTTAAACTCGAGTATCAACGCACTGATACATCAAAGTGTATTGACACAAATGCGCATTATTATTATTATTATTATACGTATGAAAAATGTCCCCAAACGTATGTAAAAGGTAATTTGCGTGATAGAAATAAATGTTAGGTTATGTAAGTCAAGCAGTTAGTTCAGCGCCATCATGGCAGCGTTGTCTACCTATACTAATTACGAACTTTCAAGTGTAGGGCGCGTTCAGCGGAATCGCCCATTTGCGATCGAGTAGCTGCAAAATTGGGCTTTTCGATATTACTTTTGACGCTCGAATTGAAAAAAGGACACAATTCCGCGTGGACTACGCGATATTTTGTAAATTAAATGCGTCAATTTTGAAGAAAAAATCACGTTTTTGCACCTCTTCGGGTGAAGGCGAACCTCGAGAAAATGTCACGTGACGTCTAGAAATTCCGACAAGCGGATCGATGAACGTCAAAAATTTACATTTTTTATCCGTTCCTGCCGACCTTATAAAAGCCGCTCGCTCTCATGTCTTACGATAAGATCCCTCTAAATACCCTTCGCAAAGAGTTTTGAGCAAAAAAACGGCCTTAAAAACAATTTTCGATCCAAAAAATCGATTTTTGTCGACCCGTGTTTTGCTGCTATTACACAGTAACGTCAAACCCGAAACGCCCCCTGCCGGACATTCGTAACAACAGTAACAGATAGCACATAACCTAAAATGTATCCTAAAATGTCCATATTGCGAATGTGGACAGGTGGGAAGCCTTAACCACATATTTCTAGAATGCCCAATAACTAAAATCGAAAATTTTGACATATACACAGAGCTAGTTAACTGTTTTATAACCAAATTGGAACTGTCATGTACACACTAGCGTTTTGAAGATGATTTCAGGGCTAAAATCGTGCAATAAGGTGGTGTTATGTGTGGAGTTTTGATAGAAATTTGTAGAATATAGTCTCCAAAGCGTACACTATGGCTAAAAGAAGAATAAGAAGTACGTCGTTGACCTTCCTTAGAACGCCACAAAGTCGGTAAATACGAGCATAACAGACGACGTGTTCGGTTTCGAGTTTTAAAACCTCGAAACCCATAAAACGCGCGAAATAATAAAAGGCGGCCCAGACGGCAATTTTAGATTTACGGTAAACGGTAACCGTCTAGCGAGCGAGAGCGCCTCCTAGCGGCCGTTTTCCGAGAAACGCGCTCCTTTCGCTTCGCGGAAAACCGAACGTTTCACGCAAAACTATAAACGGCAACCGCAAGGACCGCGGACGAAAGGAAAAAACGGCTTTACGCCCGTCGACCATTATGCCGCAGACGTCGCCCGGCAATAAAATTATCATTATGCATGGCGTTGGGCATTAAAACATTGTAGAGTCGCGGTCGGCCATGTTCCAGACCGACCGGGGCGACACCTGCGCTCACATAAATTGCAATCACCGCCTGTTACGTCGATGACGATTTCTATACGTCCGTGATTTACTTGACACCACGCAGTATTGGCAACACTGCGGCAAAATAGCAAACTAGATGAGTTACTATTGACATCTGTCATTCCTAATCTCGCTGCAATTATGATTTACCGTCAAACCATGGATTAAAAACAAAGGTTTGTTCCTTTTATGAACGTAAACGCGTCGCCTTCTGCGCATGTGTCATTTAGGCAACCAATATTGCATGTGTCATTGAATTTGAAAGCAGTTATATGGTAGCTACTAGCAACGTAGCACAACATAGGAAGACATGTATGCATTTTTAAGTACATATGTATTATGTAATGGAATAAAATAAATTTCATTGTGCACATTTACTATAGAAATAAAAAAGCAAAACATTAACAATTTAATCTTTATTAATCAGTGTTCTTTTAAATTAGGTAGAAAAGCAAAATTGAAAAATTATTCCTTTCCGACCTGTACCATACCAGGAAAATATTGTAACCGAACAAATCGGGAACAGGAACAAACAAAGCGGGAACAAATACAATGAAATCTAAAATTCACAAATGTGATATATTCTTTAGACTTACTAAGATGAAAAATGATTCCGTCAGGAACGCAAAATACACTACAGTCACGAAACATCATTCAAAATTACATAAACTGTAAATTGTCAAACGCACTTAAATACCGTTTGAAAATAGGCTAAGTTATATAGAAATAATAGGTTGTTTATATCTGTCAGAAATTATTTAAAATATCCCAGAGCGCCACCTATCAGTACAAAAATTGACTATTTGGCATGTACATTCAGTAGCCTATACCGCAGGCGTGACGCTGGCATGACACTCATCCCTACTCCACATGCGTAATGCTATACCTGTCTGATTCTTCCATGCGTCAAACTTTTGAAGGAAAATTGGGTTCAGCTTTGGATTTTATTCCTTGGCTGAAATAACTGGGGTGAGCCCCAACCCAAAATTCCGACTACCTCGTTGATTACGAAAATTTGCGTTTTGTGTGCTTCTTATTAAGAAACATTGAGATCGAAAGATTGAAGATAAGATTTGGCAACAGTGTCCGAGTTTTTTATGGCCTTTAGCATTGGCTTGTATTCCCTGGTTGAAAATAAAAGAAGATCGAGGTGAGTGAGACAGAAGAAGTAATTTAAAATCCTGCGGGACCCCAAAAAATAATTTATACTTTTACGTGGAAAGAAACAATAGCTATAAATATGACTGATTCCCTCGAAACAAAAAACCCAGCACGCAGAGCTGAGACCGTGTCTGTCTCTCTCGAACTCGCGGTTCGGTCCAGCGTCCCACAGCTTTCGTACAACAACACAATAACTCCAATATAAACCTATAAAAATAAACGTACATTTTACTAAGTACAAAATTCGAGACGGAAATACAAGGCGCACGAAAATCGACCGTACCGCGCGTCGGGGCAAGGGCCAAACTTGAAACGGCCGATCGCGTTCAAAAATCCGATTCGAACAAATAATAAAAAACGAATGAGTTATGAGCTCGGATATTTCTTCGTCCGGACCAGCGGTGGAACAGAGCGGCACATTAATTCATTCTCAGGTAAAGTTTTTCGGATGTTATTAATTTGTCCCAGCATCTGACAACCAACATCATCCCCAGTAACTAGTTTTTAATCATACTTTATAGACTTTCGCAAAAGCACAGTGCAATAGTAACATGGCGCAGTTAGGTTAGGATTCGCACAAAACCGCTTTGCTTACACGGGGTTCTAAGTTACATAAATTCGGTAATGCCGCTGATATTTACGGCCTCTCCGTGATGTTGTGCATTATTTCTTCTTGGAGTTTATTTTTTCTTTTATGCATCTCACCACGTATTGCGGAGAATTTTATACTATAGGGAATCTCTATCTCAATCTCAACGTGGTAGGTAAAACAAGCACTCGAGATCAATTGTTAGATGCAGATGGTAACAAGTTACCTTGAGAGTAAGTATTTATATGCGACAGGACCTGCTAAAAAAATTACCCCACGAATATATTTATTGTCTACGTATTGCTGAGAATCGCAATCAATTTTATCTGATTTTATCATCAGACAATGAGAAGAACGCATCAGGGGTACCGCAGTGTACTGTGTTGGGCCCAGTGTTGTGTCGTCACCTGATTGGTTCTTAGTTTAGGCGTTTTAGGCCGAGTATTTCAATTGCTGCACAAATCGACGTTTATCCGAACTACGTTCTATTTTAGATCGCCGTTTACTCTCAATGAGTTTTTCAATTCTGTCTGTGCATCAGTTCATCCAATCGTAGTTTATCTTATTGGGGCTAATATCACCCCGCTTTGGCTGGTGACGTCAGTTACTTGACATCTATACATAACCTTAGTAAAGTGTGAGTTTGACAGTTGACTGTAGCATCTAAACAAGTTTGATACCCAGGCCACAGTACTATTACTTCGCACAGTACTATTTTATTGGGAGAAATACCGATTCAACCCGCATGCGTTTGATACGTGTAACGGAATTTTGATTTATACTTATTTAATAAGACGGACTGGGTTCAGAAAGGAGCCAATAGTGGTCATATGGTGGTCATGTTGACACCGATGACAGCAAATATACCTTGATTCCTTGATGAATCTGCGTTCAAGCCAGATAAACGGCCCACGACGACCGTTTATCTGAGAACGGCGATTGCGTGCTGAACTATGATTGAAAACCCCATAAAATTCTTGAACGGAGATATAAACGCCGTCCGGGGTTTAAGCTGGTATTGAAAAACTAGCCCTTATGAGTTTAGAATATTTGTAGAAGAACGTAACAAACATGGGAGTACCGCAGGGCAAAGTGTTGGGCCCAGTGTTGTGTCGTCACCTGATTGGTTCTTAGTTTAGGCGTTTTAGGCCGAGTATTTCAATTGCTGCACAAATCGACGTTTATCCGAACTACGTTCTATTTTAGATCGCCGTTTACTCTCAATGAGTTTTTCAATTCTGTCTGTGCATCAGTTCATCCAATCGTAGTTTATCTTATTGGGGCTAATATCACCCCGCTTTGGCTGGTGACGTCAGTTACTTGACATCTATACATAACCTTAGTAAAGTGTGAGTTTGACAGTTGACTGTAGCATCTAAACAAGTTTGATACACAGGCCACAGTACTATTATTTCGCACAGTACTATTTTATTGGGAGAAATACCGATTCAACCCGCATGCGTTTGATACGTGTAACGGAATTTTTATTTATACTTATTTAATAAGACGGACTGGGTTCAGAAAGGAGGCAATAGTGGTCATATGGTGGTCATGTTGACACCGATGACAGCAAATATACCTTGATTCCTTGATGAATCTGCGTTCAAGACAGATAAGCGGCCCACGGCGACCGTTTATCTGAGAACGGCGATTGCGTACTGAACTATGATTGAAAACCCCAAAATTCTTGAACGGAGATATAAACGCCGTTCGGGGTTTAAGCTGGTATTGAAAAACTAGCCCTTATGAGTTTAGAATATTTGTAGAAGAACGTAACAAATATGGGAGTACCGCAGGGCAAAGTGTTGGGCCCAGTGTTGTGTCGTCACCTGATTGATTCTTAGTTTAGGCGTTTTAGGCCGAGTATTTCAATTGCTGCACAAATCGACGTTTATCCGAACTACGTTCTATTTTAGATCGCCGTTTACTCTCAATGAGTTTTTCAATTCTGTCTGTGCATCAGTTCATCCAATCGTAGTTTATCTTACTGGGGCTAATATCACTCCGCTTTGGCTGGTGACGTCAGTTACTTGACATCTATACATAACCTTAGTAAAGTGTGAGTTTGACAGTTGACTGTAGGATCTAAACAAGTTTGATACACAGGCCACAGTACTATTACTTCGCACAGTACTATTTTATTGGGAGAAATACCGATTCAACCCGCATGCGTTTGATACGTGTAACGGAATTTTGATTTATACTTATTTAATAAGACGGACTGGGTTCAGAAAGGAGCCAATAGTGGTCATATGGTGGTCATGTTGACACCGATGACAGCAAATATACCTTGATTCCTTGATGAATCTGCGTTCAAGACAGATAAACGGCCCACGGCGACCGTTTATCTGAGAACGGCGATTGCGTACTGAACTATGATTGAAAACCCCAAAATTCTTGAACGGAGATATAAACGCCGTTCGGGGTTTAAGCTGGTATTGAAAAACTAGCCCTTATGAGTTTAGAATATTTGAAGAAGAACGTAACAAATATGGGAGTACCGCAGGGCAAAGTGTTGGGCCCAGTGTTGTGTCGTCACCTGATTGGTTCTTAGTTTAGGCGTTTTAGGCCGAGTATTTCAATTGCTGCACAAATCGACGTTTATCCGAACTACGTTCTATTTTAGATCGCCGTTTACTCTCAATGAGTTTTTCAATTCTGTCTGTGCATCAGTTCATCCAATCGTAGTTTATCTTACTGGGGCTAATATCACCCCGCTTTGGCTGGTGACGTCAGTTACTTGACATCTATACATAACCTTAGTAAAGTGTGAGTTTGACAGTTGACTGTAGCATCTAAACAAGTTTGATACACAGGCCACAGTACTATTACTTCGCACAGTACTATTTTATTGGGAGAAATACCGATTCAACCCGCATGCGTTTGATACGTGTAACGGAATCTTGATTTATACTTATTTAATTAGACGGACTGGGTTCAGAAAGGAGGCAATAGTGGTCATATGGTGGTCATGTTGACACCGATGACAGCAAATATACCTTGATTCCTTGATGAATCTGCGTTCAAGCCAGATAAACGGCCCACGGCGACCGTTTATCTGAGAACGGCGATTGCGTGCTGAACTATGATTGAAAACCCCATAAAATTCTTGAACGGAGATATAAACGCCGTTCGGGGTTTAAGCTGGTATTGAAATACTAGCCCTTATGAGTTTAGAATATTTGTAGAAGAACGTAACAAATATGGGAGTACCACAGGGCAAAGTGTTAGGCCCAGTGTTGTGTCGTCACCTGATTGGTTCTTAGTTTAGGCGTTTTAGGCCGAGTATTTCAATTGCTGCACAAATCGACGTTTATCCGAACTACGTTCTATTTTAGATCGCCGTTTACTCTCAATGAGTTTTTCAATTCTGTCTGTGCATCAGTTCATCCAATCGTAGTTTATCTTATTGGGGCTAATATCACCCCGCTTAGGCTGGTGACGTCAGTTACTTGACATCTATACATAACCTTAATAAAGTGTGAGTTTGACAGTTGACTGTAGCATCTAAACAAGTTTGATACACAGGCCACAGTACTATTACTTCGCACAGTACTATTTTATTGGGAGAAATACCGATTCAACCCGCATGCGTTTGATACGTGTAACGGAATCTTGATTTATACTTATTTAATTAGACGGACTGGGTTCAGAAAGGAGGCAATAGTGGTCATATGGTGGTCATGTTGACACCGATGACAGCAAATATACCTTGATTCCTTGATGAATCTGCGTTCAAGCCAGATAAACGGCCCACGGCGACCGTTTATCTGAGAACGGCGATTGCGTGCTGAACTATGATTGAAAACCCCATAAAATTCTTGAACGGAGATATAAACGCCGTTCGGGGTTTAAGCTGGTATTGAAATACTAGCCCTTATGAGTTTAGAATATTTGTAGAAGAACGTAACAAATATGGGAGTACCACAGGGCAAAGTGTTAGGCCCAGTGTTGTGTCGTCACCTGATTGGTTCTTAGTTTAGGCGTTTTAGGCCGAGTATTTCAATTGCTGCACAAATCGACGTTTATCCGAACTACGTTCTATTTTAGATCGCCGTTTACTCTCAATGAGTTTTTCAATTCTGTCTGTGCATCAGTTCATCCAATCGTAGTTTATCTTATTGGGGCTAATATCACCCCGCTTAGGCTGGTGACGTCAGTTACTTGACATCTATACATAACCTTAATAAAGTGTGAGTTTGACAGTTGACTGTAGCATCTAAACAAGTTTGATACACAGGCCACAGTACTATTACTACAAAGTGTTGGGCCCAGTGTTGTATCCTCGTCATTCTACCATGTTACGGATGTAATTTTTCATAGTAGTTTTGTAGTGGAAAGTAAGGCAGCTGGGGAGTACCGCAGGGTGGTGGTTTGGTCCCAGTGCTTTTGCCCGCTCTCTAACGCGGCTAATTAGAAAATTAACGGCTGATGTTGTTAACATACCTAATACTTGATGGAGACGGGCGGTAGGTTGTGTCCGGAGCGTAGTCGTCGAGAGTCGTATATCAATAAAACATTTCAGCGTCCAATTAATAAGTGATTTCTACTTCCTACCGTCCGCCGGGCGGTTCGCGATAGGTGCGAATTCTAGGAATGCGGTCGTAACTCCTCGTCGCCAGATATTATTAGAGAAATTAGCTCCGCGACCGTGCGCGTCGCGCAATAACGCCTCTTTTACGATTTTCCTGAAACGCGTCAACTAATTTATTGCCTCTTCGGGTGCGTTGCGTCGCAAACGTAACGCTACTTAGTGCGGCTTGGGTTAGGTTAGGTTTCGCGAATGCGTATTGATTTTTTAGTGCCGCGGGACCCGCGTTGCAATTCGCGACGCGCTTCGCTCACAGGAGAAATCGACAATTGTTACTCAGCGAACCTCAAACGACAAGAAGAAAACGCTATTTCAGTTGCCTAATCACCACAATGTGATGTTGATTATCAACAAAACAACATTCAACATAAACAAATGTTTGAAAAAAGGAAAAACACCGACGCTTGAGACATTTTAATAAATTCGTAATGTTGTTTCTAAATGAACCGCGGTACTTGGCAACGAAAAACGTTAGCGGCGCATTTCTTGAAAAATGGAATATCGTTTGTGGCAAACAGACGGAGTTAATTATGAAGCATTCTTCAAAACCTCCGAGTGGAAATGATTCGAAAAGAATCATCTAAAAATAAACGGCGACAAAACACTTTTATGTAATATCATTCCCGAGACCAGCGTACGAAATAAACCGACCCACCGCCTAATTTGAATAACACAAATTCCTCCAACAGGAAGCGCGATGTTTTCTTTAGGCATTGAATGTACTTAGCAGCCGTCGTTGAATAATCCTCCGTGGAAAAAAATAACGAATTATGAATAAAAATCATGGATGTAAATATAATTTCTGGATTGAAACGAACGCGGAGTGAAACACAAGAGCACTTGAGCAAACAAAAAAAATACATCGCGCATACGATTCACGACCCAACCGTCCACATGGCTTAGGTCCCCAATCCCACCAAACACTTGAATACGATTTTGACCCTTTCAAAAAACATCTGGACTCTGATGACGCACGGAAATTACTCCCATGCTACGCTACTGACGACGACAGAGACAACCGTCCGTCGTAATGACTTCACAGACAGCGACACCAGACCACCAGACCTTCTATGTGAAAATTGAGTTAAAGACAAAATGAATGAATCAGTTGTGTGTTGAATTGTGGAGAACAGAATCTCATCACTTCTCAACCCACACTTATAAAGGTTAAATATAGAATGGATTGTCTTCTGTTGCCTTTTAAAAGACGCTCTATTATTTTTGTGGATGTTGCAATGTAATATGCTGATTATGTATTATTTTCCTTCTAATGATATAAATATGTGCTTGTCTTGCTTCTGAACCCTTATGATCTGTCATCTGTCAGTCATCTGTCAAACTTTCTATCAGCTGACATATTTGTCAAAGACTGGAAGTTGAAAGTTCTTATGCTATGTGGACAAGTTAAAATCGATTGGAAATAGTAGAAGGAGGTGTAAGACATGCTGGAAGAAAGCTGGTAAAGGTGTGTAAGGAATTGATGAGAAGAAAATAAATGAAGAAACATAATGGCCTGCATACTTCAACCGCAAAAGCTCACGCGACTGTATTTTTGAAGACATGGTGTGCCGTTAGGATGAAAAGACTCGATATATAAGACGGTCTATACAAAGACAGTGGAGAGTGTCTCTTTAATTAACTAGCAAATTAACGCCGGTGCGCGTTTATTTTGGTCGCAAAACGCGGCAACGAATTTTTGGACAAACGGAATTTCTAAGTAGTCTAGCGGCAGAGAGACACCAGGACGGCTTGTGAGTAGCGAGCCAAAAATTTGCCATTTGTAATTTAAAAATCGGCTGCCGCCGCCGTGGAAGCCGTAAATAAATTTATAACAGTGCCGTATCCACCGCGTAATCAGAAATAAACGCGTGCGGATTCCTTCTAATTGCATTTCGAAAAGACCCTCTCTTCCTTTTTGTCGCTTGCTCTGCGGACAATTGAACTTTGAAAGCATCCAAGCAATGCTAGAACTAAAACTTTGCCAAGAAATATCACCCCGGATATGTCGAGGAAAACCCTAACCCAGAAACTAGTACGTTGCTAAGAGTATCTTTTCATCAACTCGATGAGAGGGTGATGATAGGTTTATTTTAAAGATCGTAACTGTAAACACCTATAATGTACACCAGCATCGTCGAGTGATGACATATTGCGTATTTAAGTAAGTAGTTACATTTTATAGGTTAACGTTAAACGTCAGTTTGGCGTTGACGTCTACTCTCGATTAATACCGTCTGATGCCGCTAGTTAGGCGCTGATGTCACGTATGCTAGATGGCGCCACCAAAAAAGTACCACCCGATTGCAATATTCTGTATTGTGTATTTTAGGGTTATAGTTAGGGTTAAAACCCTAACCCAGAAACTAGTACGTTGCTAAGAGTATCTTTTCATCAACTCGATGAGAGGGTGATGATAGGTTTATTTTAAAGATCGTAACTGTAAACACCTATAATGTACACCAGCATCGTCGAGTGATGACATATTGCGTATTTAAGTAAGTAGTTACATTTTATAGGTTAACGTTAAACGTCAGTTTGGCGTTGACGTCTACTCTCGATTAATACCGTCTGATGCCGCTAGTTAGGCGCTGATGTCACGTATGCTAGATGGCGCCACCAAAAAAGTACCACCCGATTGCAATATTCTGTATTGTGTATTTTAGGGTTATAGTTAGGGTTAAAACCCTAACCCAGAAACTAGTACGTTGCTAAGAGTATCTTTTCATCAACTCGATGAGAGGGTGATGATAGGTTTATTTTAAAGATCGTAACTGTAAACACCTATAATGTACACCAGCATCGTCGAGTGATGACATATTGCGTATTTAAGTAAGTAGTTACATTTTATAGGTTAACGTTAAACGTCAGTTTGACGTTGACGTCTACTCTCGATTAATACCGTCTGATGCCGCTAGTTAGGCGCTGATGTCACGTATGCTAGATGGCGCCACCAAAAAAGTACCACCCGATTGCAATATTCTGTATTGTGTATTTTGCGTTTAATAGTTGCTCATCCATGAAAATGAATCAAGAAATGTCGGTTTTTAAGCTTCGAATTATCTCAAAATCAGCCTTCAAAGTAACGTAAAATTGGATTAGACCTCTCAGCTCCAGTAAAGTGTGAGCGCTCGAGATATCTTTCCAATAATTGGATTACGTCTTTGTGCGATTTTTTTTTTATAAGAAAGACGGTCGCACAAAAAATATTTTGCACGTGCATGGCTGCCCACCCCGCATTATGTACCCAAAATAAAAGGGTATAGAATTTCGACATTTCACAAATGAAGGGTTCCCCGCGCGTTCGAATTTTTTACAAAAAGAAAACCAGCTCTATTTATCTTTAACCCTTTTTATTATTACGCGCAGCCCCCGTTCAAAGAGTTCGAGATTTGTACAGTGGACCAGGTGACTCAATGACATACAACCTTTGTACCAACCTCGATCACTCACAGCGACCCAACGTAATTTTAAAAAACGTACTTTTAAAGCAGTATTTATATTGAACGCCAAGGGCTATTTTAAATATGTACGTAATCTGCGACAGCTTTGAAATCATAGGGGTGCCCCTATAAGCACACAATAGCCCCCAAAGGATAAAGGGTTTGGATCACTACCGATTTTTTTTAATAATGTCAAATTAACCAGACGCCTCATTAAGTCGAGTCCTCCACACAAGGAGAACCGTAAAATTAGTTCAATGAACTTGCCATATTGATGCAAACACAATAGATCAATACTTTGTGACCAACCCATATGTAAAATTATTTTATCCGCACCATGGAAGAATCAGATAGGTATAGCATTACGCATGTGGAGTAGGGATAAGCGTCATGCCAGCGTCACGCCTGCGGTATAGGCTACTGAATGTACATGCCAAATAGTCAATTTTTGTACTGATAGGTGGCGCTCTGGGATATTTCAAATAATTTCTGACAGATATAAACAACCCATTATTACTATATAACTTAGCCTATTTTCAAACGGTATTTAAGTGCGTTTGACAATTTACAGTTTATGTAATTTTGAATGATGTTTCGTGACTGTAGTGTATTTTGCGTTCCTGAGGGAATCATTTTTCTTCTTAGTAAGTCTAAAGAATATATCACATTTGTGAATTTTAGATTTCATTGTATTTGTTCCCGCTTTGTTTGTTCCTGTTCCCGATTTGTTCGGTTACAATATTTTCCTGGTATGGTACAGGTCGGAAAGGAATAATTTTTCAATTTTGCTTTTCTACCTAATTTAAAAGAACACTGATTAATAACGATTAAATTGTTAATGTTTTGCTTTTTTATTTCTATAGTAAATGTGCACAATGAAATTTATTTTATTCCATTACATAATATATATGTACTTAAAAATGCATATATGTTGTGCTACGTTACTAGTAGCTACCATATAACTACTTTCAAATTCAATGACACATGCAATGTTGGTTGCCTAAATGACACATGCGCAGAAGGCGACGCGTTTACGTTCATAAAAGGAACAAACCTTTGTTTTTAATCCATGATCCGCACACGTCAACAGAAAAAAAAAATCAAGCGCCATCTACTGGTCGTATTACGAAAGACTTCCTGGTGTAGTCTGAAAAATACCCTCCAAAAACGTCATATTCGGATAAAAAACAACAAACTACGTCTCTTAATATAAGATCCGCGACAATTCGAATTGTGCAGTTGCGACACAAATGCGGATTACTGGCTTGTGCCAAATTTTCCCAGATCTAGGCAGTGCCCGAATCACTCGTTCGTCCCTGGTTTTAATTAGAACGAAATTCGAGGCATTTGTTGTAGATAAATCTCGAATCGACGCGACGATACCAACTGGAACGCCGACCGTACAATTGTGAGTTATATACGAATTAAGAAGATAAATTAGCCGGTTATTTCTATTTAAAATTACCTCGCTGCACCGTTACAATAACAAAATTGCCCTATAAATCGATTTGTGATATATCACAAGTATGCGGACTACATATTACGGTGTGTCTTATTATAGGTTAACGTTAAACGTCAATTTGACGTTTTGAATTTAGGTTAATTGCTTAACACCACTGTAACAATGGTTGTCTATGCATTGCACTTTTTACTTCTTTTTAGAACAAATTTAGAGACAAAAATCCATTTCTGCCCCACGTATAATTTGGAAGAAAGGCAAATTTTTCGAATTTTTCGAATTGCGGTATAAATCATCTTTAGTTTATATATTTAACTTAAACGTCAGTTTGACATTTTGGATTTAGGTTAACTACGTAACACTAGTGCAAGAATGGTTGCCTATGCAGAGCAGTTGGCGCCGCACGTGTGCTGTCTACGATTCGCGCCAAACACCTCATTTGTCAAAGAATGACATTTTTGATAATAATCATAGAGTACTTTAGTGGGAATTTGTAATATTTTGTAGTAAGTTGTAACTATGTTATTCTCTCATAAGAACGGATTTAGTAAAAATCGCAAACATGAATATTTTTAACACACGCAGTGAATAAAATCGGTGAATAATCTGCGCAGTCAAAATGGCGTCTGTATAAATTAACGCCGAAATTGCGTGTAATGCAGTAGCGAGGGTCAGTGAAATCTGACACAAATTAAAGGGTGCAAACACGACAGGGGTGGTTCGCAATGGGGGTTAAACCGGACCTACGCTAAGTTGGAAGGGGTAGAGCGTATAAACAAAGGACTTACCGTTCAGGGGGTTGGACGTGTCTAGCGGGGGTGGACTACCCCCTTCCGATTTGGGGGCGCCGAAAGGCATCATGCCCCCTGGAAAGATGGCCTGCAAATGGAAAATTATGTCATAATTAATTTTCGGAGAAGTAATATTTTTAGGTTAGGGTGATTTCGTGTGTTATTTCCAGGACGGCATTGAGCATAAACGGTAGGTACGTTTTCTACACATTCCAACGCGTCGTCGATCAAAGAAAATAAATATTAATATTCAGCTAACATAATATGTATTTCCTTTATGACTAACAAAGCGTCGAGTCTAATTATTGGCTTTTATGACAGTAAAATCACGTATGCCGTTAACGGTATATGGTAACGTCGGCCATATTTTGCTCAATTGGCAGCCATTATTCCCAAAATCGCAGGCGACTGCGATGAGTCACCGCTCAAAATAATATGCAAAAGTAACAATGACAAACGGAATCGTTTCTGATTAACAATAAAAAAAAAATTAGTCTCTCTGAAGCTTTTAATAGAAATGATTTATTCCAAGACAGCTCCTAGTATTGACGAATTGGTTCATAGATGGCAGTGTAATCGAGTTTTAAATTTAACCGAGACTATAATTTTACAGAAAACTGTAGTAATCATCCCGAATGTAAAAGAAAAACCTCTCAAACGTTACGTTCGGTGTTATTACATTTTTTATTTGGTCGTAATTATACTAATTCTTGCAGCATGCGATAGAAGCATTAACCTGATGACCAAAAAAGCATTTAATACGAGTAACGCCTGGCGGAAACGAAGATTTTTACGCCAATTTAAGTAAACGTCAATGTAAAAAATGAACGGAGGATGTTTACTGTTAAAATTGTGGTAACTCTCATAAAGAATCTAGCGCGATTTTCAGGTTAGATGTGTGCGTAATAAAGTTTTTTTTTATGTATTGTTATTCTTTTCTCGTTAAATTAAGCAATCTAATCTCAAAATCTAACCGAAGATTTAAGATCTTTGTTCGATGTAAATAAAAATTGCTCTTAGGTAGGTAGGTAAGAATTCCCACAATTATGTCTAGACTAGGAGAGTAGAAAACTTGTGAATTCGCCCGTTTTGTTTAGAATCTGCCAGATCGGACGCCATAATTAAGAGATAAACCAGTAAATTACACGTTAACGAAAAGAAAAATAGAACCGGAACATCTAAACAGAGACGTGGCCGATTTTTTCTTCACCTTTTTTTTGTTGCAAGCTAAACATGGGAATTTATTTTTTTCACATAAATTTATTTCAATTTTTTTCCTATGTGCATTGTTCAAAACTTCTACGTTCCGTTTTACTAATTTAGTACCGTTGCGGTTTTTGTTTGGCACAGTAGTACAGTTCACTGCACTAAATTTGGCAAAATTAATTGTTTTTTTTTTTTCGTTTCACACCTAAAAACATGACAGTAGAGTTATGGGTTTATTAACTGCCTTTTGCAGTGACTGTACAGTTGCTAGACCATCGGGAATGTAATATAAAGGTGCAAGGTTCGAATCCAAGTGCAGTACTCTTTTTTTATTTGAAGTTATTGATTTTTATTTTGTTTTATTCATTGTAAACTGTCTTTTTCCATCACTTATACATATCAACTTTTATACTGCCAGAATCAAAGCCAAGCAAACCAAAAGTTAACTCTTCTAAAACTCTTCTATGTGGGCTCGATAGATTATATAAGATGTGGAAATAAGAACCATAAAAATCAATCAAATATTTAGGTTGAGTAAAAGTAAAAAAAAAAAAACTTACCCTAGGATTGTGCAGACCACTTCCACCTGTTGTCTTTTGGTCCTTCGTCTCGACCATCCTGTTCCTAAGCAGTTCGGTCTCCAGCGAGGTATACGGGAAGTCTGACCCGTGAAGGCTCCCGCTAAAGTTCAACCCCGACGATCCGTTCGCGTAAGGGGTGCTGGTTTTCGAGGAGCACTTTTTACCTAAATTCAAGGGTGTTTTCTGCGCCGAACTGCTCAGGTTGTGAGCCAAGACGGGACTAGTGGTCTGTGTGATCGTCAAGTTAGGAATATTCGGCAAACTGCTCGGGATCGGGTATTTGTACAGATCGTTCGTTTTAGGGGATAAGGGTGTGCTGGGAGGCGTCGGGGGTTGACTCGGCGGACTTTGCTCGGTTTTCGGTGGTCCCAAACTGAGGCTCTCGAAGGTTTTACCTGGAACAGACCAATTGCGAGCGGTTAGAAACCGTTGAAATCGCAAATTCCCGACAGGGGTGTGCCGCAGGGTTACGCGTTTGGTCCCCTACTTTTGCGATTTTAGGAAACCACTCCTATTTTTTTTTTCGGTGTGAAACGCCCTAAATTTTATGTGTGTGTGTAGTTGTAAGAGTAGTAGTTAAGTAGAAGAGCTATAAAGCGTGTGGCTAACAACTTGGATCGACTATAAAATTAACATTTTTAGTGATCATTTGCATATGTAATAGTCTTCTAGGCGGACAGTAGCTTCTTATTTATGGTGTTTAATCGTCTGTGGAATCTTTCAAAAATCGGAAGTTGGGCCATCAATTATAAGTAAAATCGGTATCGGCGTTCGAAATTTAATTAAGAACTCTTTACGTAATCGGTTCATTTAAATTCTGATTTATAACCGATTCTTAATTATGTTTTTTTTTTCGACTGTGGTGGTTGAGATGCATACCACCACAGTCGTAATTCCTCGAGTTTTGATATGTCAGATGTGGACAAATGAAGAACGATACGAGAGGAGGGTCTAGTGGTTGCGTCTTAACCCCGTGAAGAATGTGCACCATCATGGAATTTAATATAAAAATATGCGTAGGAGTCCCACTAAGAGTGCATAATATAGATAATTACTAAAGTCCGAGAGCCTGTTTGAAAAGGTGAAGAAAAAAAGACTGAAACAAAAACTAAATCGTTATTAATGAATGCAGCCAGCCGAGTTTCAGAAAAATTCTCCTTTTCATTCCCGCGCGTGTAATATATAGAACGTTTATTCATTAATTTCGAGTTATTTTTTTAACTGCACGGTCGCTGCTTTGGACCCCTTTTATTCATGCCGTCCTTTTTCCTCGCATTGTACCTCGCTTATTAATCATTCTCCCGCACCACCGTCCTTTTTCAACTCACAGCAAGAACGGATCTCTCGTACTCTCGCCTATATCTCCGTCTCACTCGTACTATCCGAGTTATGATCAAAGCCAGTTGGAAAAATTCATTTGTTTCCAACAATGATAAATGAGAGCATCTAATTTTTGAAACAACTCGTTCTTTTGTTTTGCCTTTGGCTCCGTTGCAACCCAACTTTTTGATCGATAAGGGGGGGGTGTTCTTTTTATCTTTTCGATTGAAACCCCCCGCGGACAAAATGTTTTAATTAATCCCGGATTATTTTCAAACCCCTTTTTGAAGCGTCTACCCGTCACGTCAAATTAAATCGCAAAATTTCCAAGTGTTTCCTCGGTTTAACAACAGATGGCGCGCAATTGGCGAAAGTAAATAAAAAATCGAACACATGTTTTCGATTGGGGTTACAAGGAAATCAACAGTTGGGGTGAGTAATTAATTGAAAATTGGCAACGGAAATGAATCTACTAGTAATTATAACAGTACATACTTCCTCTAACTGTCTCTAACTGAATATGGCAAACACCGTCAACACAAAAAACCATAATTACGCTTCGCAGATGACATTTTTGTAGCCTAAACAATAGATAAAAGCTACTACTAAGGCGGTACACTTAAAACAAGTAAAAGAACGCTGTGTACACACAGCTGTGCACGCAAACCAACTAGAATGAGTGTTACTTCAACCCGTTTACCACTAAAATCTGTACGCTAGAGAATATTTGTAGAATACTACTAGAATACCATCATATTTTTTTGGTTTCGGATTACAAGGGTGGTCAAAAGCCCGTGAACATTGCTTAATCGGAAATCGGAAGTGATTTTTTTAGCGGTTATACTGTCTCAGGTAGCACCAACCCTACGTTACGAAAGGGGAATAAACCCTTCGATTAAACCCGATACCCTGATGATCTTACCAAAAAATCTCTGTGAGAAATTCACCCCCCTGAGGTCGATCGAGCGTCTTGTTACCTGCAGTTTTTATTTTAAGGGTAATTCCGGGTGTTTTTAACCCCGTATAACCCGTATTCGACACTTTCTGAGCAGAATTATTCTCACTACGTCAGAAACGTAAGAATTAGGGTATGAATTTAAACCAAATCCGTGTCTATCTATCTATCTACCTATACTAATTACGAACTTTCAAGTGTAGGGCGCGTTCAGCGGAATCGCCCATTTTCGCCGACGTTTGCGATCGAGTAACTGCAAAATTGGGCTTTTCGATATTACTTTTGACGCTCGAATTGAAAAAAGGACACAATTCCGCGTGGACTGCGCGATATATTGTAAATTAAATGCGTCAATTTTGAAAAAAAATCACGTTTTTGCATCTCTTCGGGTGAAGGCGAACCTCGAGAAAATGTCACGTGACGTCTAGAAATTCCGACAAGCGGATCGATGAACGTCAAAAATTTACATTTTTTATCCGTTCCTGTCGACCTTATAAAAGCCGCTCGCTCTGATGTCTTACGATAAGATCCCTCTAAATACCCTTCGCAAAGAGTTTTGAGCAAAAAAACGACCTTAAAAACAATTTTCGATCCAAAAAATCGATTTTTGTCGACCCGTGTTTTGCTGCTATTACCACAGTAACGTCAAACCCGAAACGCCCCCTGCCGGACATTCGTAACAACAGTAACAGATAGCAGATAACCTAAAATGTATCCTAAAATGTCCATATAGCGAATGTGGACAGGTGCGAAGCCTTAACCACATATTTCTAGAATGCCCAATAACTAAAATCGAAAATTTTGACATATACACAGAGCTAGTCTACCTATACTAATTACGAACTTTCAAGTGTAGGGCGCGTTCAGCGGAATCGCCCATTTTCGCCGACATTTGCGATCGAGTAGCTGCAAAATTGGGCTTTTCGATATTACTTTTGACGCTCGAATTGAAAAAAGGACACAATTCCGTGTGGACTGCGCGATATTTTGTAAATTAAATGCGTCAATTTTGAAAAAAAAATCACGTTTTTTGCACCTCTTCGGGTGAAGGCGAACCTCGAGAAAATGTCACGTGACGTCTAGAAATTCTGACAAGCGGATCGATGAACGTCAAAAATTTACATTTTTTATCCGTTCCTGTCGACCTTATAAAAGCCGCTCGCTCTCATGTCTTACGATAAGATCCCTCTAAATACCCTTCGCAAAGAGTTTTGAGCAAAAAAACGACCTTAAAAACAATTTTCGATCCAAAAAATCGATTTTTGTCGACCCGTGTTTTGCTGCTATTACCACAGCAACGTCAAACCCGAAACGCCCCCTGCCGGACATTCGTAACAACAGTAACAGATAGCAGATAACCTAAAATGTATCCTAAAATGTCCATATTGCGAATGTGGACAGGTGGGAAGCCTTAACCACATATTTCTAGAATGCCCAATAACTAAAATCGAAAATTTTGACATATACACAGAGCTAGTCTACCTATACTAATTACGAACTTTCAAGTGTAGGGCGCGTTCAGCGGAATCGCCCATTTTCGCCGACATTTGCGATCGAGTAGCTGCAAAATTGGGCTTTTCGATATTACTTTTGACGCTCGAATTGAAAAAAGGACACAATTCCGTGTGGACTGCGCGATATTTTGTAAATTAAATGCGTCAATTTTGAAAAAAAATCACGTTTTTGCACCTCTTCGGGTGAAGGCGAACCTCGAGAAAATGTCACGTGACGTCTAGAAATTCCGACAAGCGGATCGATGAACGTCAAAAATTTACATTTTTTATCCGTTCCTGCCGACCTTATAAAAGCCGCTCGCGCTCATGTCTTACGATAAGATCCCTCTAAATACCCTTCGCAAAGAGTTTTGAGCAAAAAAACGGCCTTAAAAACAATTTTCGATCTAAAAAATCGACTTTTGTCGACCCGTGTTTTGCTGCTATTACCACAGTAACGTCAAACCCGAAACGCCCCCTGCCGGACATTCGTAACAACAGTAACAGATAGCAGATAACCTAAAATGTATCCTAAAATGTCCATATTGCGAATGTGGACAGGTGGGAAGCCTTAACCACATATTTCTAGAATGCCCAATAACTAAAATCGAAAATTTTGACTTATACACAGAGCTAGTTGTTAGACTAAAAAAGAAATAGTCTGAATGAAGAAGATTATTTGGCAGTTGGTGCGCACATGGTTTGGTTTCCTTGCTCTGTTAAATTAAAATTTAATTACAGTTTCTGAACGAAACGTCATATTTTTATTAGGGGCACCCGTGACAGTCTGAAGTGTGTAATAGGCTGAGATATTTAACATTCCTTTATTATTACATTTCAAAATAGTCGAAACGAACACAACACGAACACTTGAGTTTCTCTGGAAATTACGCAGAAGAGTTAATAAATACGCGTAGCACTTGAGATTCGTCTTTTTTCGTTCGTTTTCATTACTGGGAAGCGGGGAAGGGAACTAAATACGCGTGGGAGACAGAGAAAAAATACTGACGTATATCTGGAATATGGAATAAGCGAGAGTGTATAGAGCGAGAGGGAGGAATAGAGATGGAAGAAGTTCGTACACTTAAAAATATTTTATAACTCCAGAAATAACATGTGTGTTGTCAAGTATATATTAAATAAACAGCGCAAAAGCAATTACTCATGCTCGTCGAGTAGTTTGGTCCCTTTTCCTACTTGACAGTTGGTTGCCCTGCTGCATCACGCGTCATGTGTGATGAAATTAATTACCGACAACTTTGTGCAAACAATGAAGAAACGGTGAAGAAAAATTTGACAGTTATGTTTGCTTAACGTAACTCAAACAACGGTTCCTCAAGAATTTTCGTCTTTCGAATAACGCTGGTCGGTGGGTTTATTATCCACGACATTTAGGTTCATGTCTATTACGACAGATGTCACTTACTTCCTGGTTTAACTTCTATAAAATTGAATTTCAATAGCAACCAATCGAACGCAAAAAATCAAGGTTTTCTAAGAATTCCTCTCGATATGTTTGCTTTAACAATTTTAATGACTATACAAATAATTCTTACTGTGTTAACATCAAATTGGTAATCGTTACCTTGATTTTTTTCCTATCCGCGATTACGTAGGTATTACAAAAATATGAATATAACTTAACGCAACAAAGAAGATTCTCAAGTCATGCCAAGTCCTTTCTTCGCTTATTCTTCCTTTTTTTACAAGAATTAGATCCTACCAGGCGATAAACGCCGTAATGCTATACGTTATTCCGATGACTCTACACATTTCATATGACCAACCCTCTTTTCTAAATGACATGAAATTCTTAAGACCGGACAATGTTTATTTACATCTGAAATCATGGAATAACTAGACGTATAAGATGGAATATTTAAATTCGTCGCCCCACGATGGTCGCCAAATCAATTTTAGTCATATTAAATGTATATATATAGGAAATCTCAAACAGGTTATTTCCTAATGCCATACAAGGATACGAGAAAGATCAATCTCCACGATAAAATCCCGTAAATGTGAATAATTACGTTACGTGCTATAATACGATGTGTCTAATACAATTTTTTTCTCGCGAGACGAAAATTTACATAACGAGCGAGTTGGTCTTTATTATGGAATTGGATCATTTAACAAATATGTGAACACACCCAAAACCTTACGGTACATTTTCTGGTTTATTTCACTTCGTATACGACCGATTTAATAATGATTTTACGAACCGAAAATGGCAAGATGTACGCCGCGCTGACGATTCCTTAATAACATACACACCAACAATTGAAACGAACACACAACAGGAAATAGAGTCATTTACAGTCACGTAATTACAATTATTTTCAACCGTTACAGCCTTTAGGCAACGCTAATAAATTCTTCATAAACATCAAAGTAATTTATTGTATCCTGTGCCCAAAAAGCTCTATTTCAAAGCAGGTTTAACAATTATTACTACAAGGGTTAGCGCGATGAAAGAAGAAGCATTCGAAAGTGAATTATTATGCCCAGGTAATTCTAGAGGTGCAGAACCAGAGGAAATGTTGAGGTTATGCTTCGATTATCTATATAACGATTATAATTACAAAATGGCACGTAAACAAACAGACTACCCCAACGTATACGTATGTAATATACCCTAAATTGCAGCTTACTTACGTGGGTAAACCTAAATCATCATTACTATAATTTTCTATGGCAAAAATTGAGTAAATATCGTGAAGGAGAACCATAACTCAAAATATGCCATAATTTGTAACTTACTTACGTATGTAAACCTAAATTGTCGTTACCATCGTTTTACATGGCAAAAATTCAATGATCTTGGACAAGGTGTAATTTGACGCCCATTGTGGGACCTAGGTTTAAACGAGAAGAAGCATTACTCAAAATATGCCATAATTTATAACTTACGTATGTTAAATTATCGTTACTATCGTTTTACTTGGCAAAAAATCGGTAAAATTGGTCAAGATGTAATATTTTGACACCCATGGTGTAGTGGAACATATAAAAGTGAAGATCACTCAAAATTTGCCATAATTTGTAACTTAGTTACGTATGTAAACCTAAATTGTCGTTACCATAGTTTTACATGGCAAAAATTCAATGATCTTGGACAAGGTGTAATTTGACGCCCATTGTGGGACCTAGGTTTAAACGAGAAGAAGCATTACTCAAAATATGCCATAATTTATAACTTACGTATGTTAAATTATCGTTACTATCGTATTACTTGGCAAAAAATCGGTAAAATTGGTCAAGATGTAATATTTTGACACCCATGGTGTAGTGGAACATATAAAAGTGAAGATCACTCAAAATATGCCATAATTTGTAACTTACTTAAGCATGTAAACCTAAATTGTCGTTACCATCGTTTTACATGGCAAAAATTCAATGATCTTGGACAAGGTGTAATTTGACGCCCATTGTGGGACCTAGGTTTAAACGAGAAGAAGCATTACTCAAAATATGCCATAATTTATAACTTACGTATGTTAAATTATCGTTACTATCGTTTTACTTGGCAAAAAATCGGTAAAATTGGTCAAGATGTAATATTTTGACACCCATGGTGTAGTGGAACATATAAAAGTGAAGATCACTCAAAATTTGCCATAATTTGTAACTTAGTTACGTATGTAAACCTAAATTGTCGTTACCATAGTTTTACATGGCAAAAATTCAATGATCTTGGACAAGGTGTAATTTGACGCCCATTGTGGGACCTAGGTTTAAACGAGAAGAAGCATCACTCAAAATATGCCATAATTTATAACTTACGTATGTTAAATTATCGTTACTATCGTTTTACTTGGCAAAAAATCGGTAAAATTGGTCAAGATGTAATATTTTGACACCCATGGTGTAGTGGAACATATAAAAGTGAAGATCACTCAAAATATGCCATAATTTGTAACTTACTTACGTATGTAAACCTAAATTGTCGTTACCATCGTTTTACATGGCAAAAATTCAATGATCTTGGACAAGGTGTAATTTGACGCCCATTGTGGGACCTAGGTTTAAACGAGAAGAAGCATCACTCAAAATATGCCATAATTTATAACTTACGTATGTTAAATTATCGTTACTATCGTTTTACTTGGCAAAAAATCGGTAAAATTGGTCAAGATGTAATATTTTGACACCCATGGTGTAGTGGAACATATAAAAGTGAAGATCACTCAAAATATGCCATAATTTGTAACTTACTTAAGCATGTAAACCTAAATTGTCGTTACCATCGTTTTACATGGCAAAAATTCAATGATCTTGGACAAGGTGTAATTTGACGCCCATTGTGGGACCTAGGTTTAAACGAGAAGAAGCATTACTCAAAATATGCCATAATTTATAACTTACGTATGTTAAATTATCGTTACTATCGTTTTACTTGGCAAAAAATCGGTAAAATTGGTCAAGATGTAATATTTTGACACCCATGGTGTAGTGGAACATATAAAAGTGAAGATCACTCAAAATTTGCCATAATTTGTAACTTAGTTACGTATGTAAACCTAAATTGTCGTTACCATAGTTTTACATGGCAAAAATTCAATGATCTTGGACAAGGTGTAATTTGACGCCCATTGTGGGACCTAGGTTTAAACGAGAAGAAGCATTACTCAAAATATGCCATAATTTATAACTTACGTATGTTAAATTATCGTTACTATCGTATTACTTGGCAAAAAATCGGTAAAATTGGTCAAGATGTAATATTTTGACACCCATGGTGTAGTGGAACATATAAAAGTGAAGATCACTCAAAATATGCCATAATTTGTAACTTACTTAAGCATGTAAACCTAAATTGTCGTTACCATCGTTTTACATGGCAAAAATTCAATGATCTTGGACAAGGTGTAATTTGACGCCCATTGTGGGACCTAGGTTTAAACGAGAAGAAGCATTACTCAAAATATGCCATAATTTATAACTTACGTATGTTAAATTATCGTTACTATCGTTTTACTTGGCAAAAAATCGGTAAAATTGGTCAAGATGTAATATTTTGACACCCATGGTGTAGTGGAACATATAAAAGTGAAGATCACTCAAAATTTGCCATAATTTGTAACTTAGTTACGTATGTAAACCTAAATTGTCGTTACCATAGTTTTACATGGCAAAAATTCAATGATCTTGGACAAGGTGTAATTTGACGCCCATTGTGGGACCTAGGTTTAAACGAGAAGAAGCATCACTCAAAATATGCCATAATTTATAACTTACGTATGTTAAATTATCGTTACTATCGTTTTACTTGGCAAAAAATCGGTAAAATTGGTCAAGATGTAATATTTTGACACCCATGGTGTAGTGGAACATATAAAAGTGAAGATCACTCAAAATATGCCATAATTTGTAACTTACTTACGTATGTAAACCTAAACTGTCGTTACCATCGTTTTACATAGCAAAAATTCAATGATCTTGGACAAGGTGTAAGAGTTTGGCGCCCATTGTGGGACCTAGGTTTAAACGAGAAGAAGCATCACTCAAAATATGCCATAATTTATAACTTACGTATGTTAAATTGTATGTTAAATCGTTTTATTTGGCAAAAAATCGGTGAAATTGGTCAAGATGTAATATTTTGACACCCATGGTGTAGTGGAACATATAAAAGTGATGATCACTCAAAACTTGCCATAATTTGTAACTTACTTACGTATGTAAACCTAAATTGTCGTTACCATCGTTTTACATGGCAAAAATTCAATGATCTTGGACAAGGTGTAATTTGACGCCCATTGTGGGACCTAGGTTTAAACGAGAAGAAGCATTACTCAAAATATGCCATAATTTATAACTTACGTATGTTAAATTATCGTTACTATCGTTTTACTTGGCAAAAAATCGGTAAAATTGGTCAAGATGTAATATTTTTACACCCATGGTGTAGTGGAACATATAACAGTGAAGATCACTCAAAATATGCCATAATTTGTAACTTACTTACGTAGGTAAAATAAAATGGTCGTTTTATATGGCAAAATATTCTGTAAACTTGGTGAAGGTGTAACATTTGGCGCCCAGTGTGTGACACAGCATTGAACGTATAGTCATAACTCAAATTATATTTATTGATGATGCTGTGAATATATGATTGCGAACAAAGGACTTATTGGCATTCAGTGGTGCCAACCATTAACAATTGAACGTTTGAGACTCATGCATAGACGCAGTCGAGTACATACATCGTTCGTATCTATCTGTACACAGCATTCATGAAGGAGTTAATATATCCCCGTGCGGGTTGAAAAAAGTCATACAGGATAAAAATAAACCCACACGGAGATCTCTCTGTGCAAGCTCGTATTCAATTGTTCAATTTTTTAAGCAAATCGCAAACAAGTAATTTCATATTCATAATGTACTCGAAGCACAATGCCATAATATGACTTTAATAATTCCGCATATGTACCCGATTACAGGTATTATGGCCCTTTCAACGTGATTTTAAATATACAGTCTCTCTCTGTCTCCATTCTTCTATAGTGGTGAGGCATTCCAAAGGTCCTCAGACAATTGTCCAGTGAGTCCAGTCGCTAGGATAAGTCCAGAGATACTAACTGTGAGGTTCAATATCCTATAATCACTGATTAAATTTGATGATTCTTTATAAAGAAAACTAAACTTGGATTTTTACAAAATATCTACATAGTATGCAGTATGATCTCAGTATGTATTTATAAACAGTCGTGTACCACAGAGTATAACAGACTCAAGAGTTTCATTAATATTAATATTCATGTCGAAAAAATACTACATTGTCTACGAACGCGAGACAAACCCGTAAGGGTGGACGAAGTAGCAGAAGGAGAAGAATGCTGTCCGGTTTGAATTTCCCGCAAGACTCGACCGACCTGCAGCGCCGCGGGTGGTTCCCCGATGAACTACCGCCCGCCGACTCCGAGAAATTTGAATTTCTAACCGTATTAATCATAACGTCATGTTCTATTATTCGAAATAAGAACAATGGACGCTCGCTTTTGTGAAGCTTTTTTTTGCTTTCTGGATTATATGTGTGTGTGTATGTGTACGAGATAGTCGTTATTGTTTTGTTTCGAGGTGCACCACCTTTCTTCCTGTACGTTTACGTCACCATAAGGGTTGGCATATTTACTTTCACATGGATATGATCCCCAATTTTCTTAACTTTCGTTAAAAACCGTAAAAAAAGAGATTGTGATCCTTTCTGCGGGAAATAAATCACGAAAGACTTAATATTTGGTTAAAGGGATGCGACCCCTTTGGGGGTTGTTTTATCTTAGACCGTCTAACAATGGGATGGGCACCCCTTGCGCTCGGCATCTCGGCGAAAAATTGCTCAATTTAGCATTAAAGACTTCGGAATTTCGCACGGGGCGCATCATCCCTTCTTCGGGTGGCAAAGGGTAGGTAATACGGATATCGTTTTACAAAACACGTTGAAAAAATCTTAATCCGGGGATTCCTATTGTGCGTCGTGAAACAGGGGCATGAAATTCCGAATTTCACACAGTAAAGTGCCCCGGACCACGCTTCGTGTAAAAAAAACGTTTTTTTTTTTTTTAGGTATATCACCCCAGCGAGTCTCGGGCACAGGTATAGAATAGAAGTGGTCCCGGGTACCCTCCTTGGGGGTAGACCCTTTCTTATACCTTGTATATTTGCGGTAATTTCTCTTAATATGTGGTAATAACTATATTCCAACATCTGACAACCTCTTTAGTAAGGGATGAAATATAATACAGATGGGTTAAAAAAACTGATAGGTTGATGAGAGCGTTTTAGAAGACGTAACGAATTTTTATGACGTTATTTTACCACGATTACAACGTGTATATATCGTTTTAAAATGCTTTGAATACGAAACACGTTTTGGAAACGTTTTCAAAACCAAACACGTTTCGAAAACGTTTTAAATTCGGTTTCAAATAGGCTCATTTCTGGGATCGTTGCGTGTTTTGAATACAGTTATTTGTACGTTTTAGTTTAGGTTATGTAAATCGATTTTAAAACTGAAATAGTTTTGAGAGCGATACGTGTACGTAGCAGATGATTAAGAATCTAAGAATTGTGTAAGCAAAAACCCATAGGATTTCGTGCTTTTGCAAAACATGCGATAAGCGGAACGCGTGCAATTATTATTCTGTAATGCAATATTATACGCGAATCTATGTTTGATGAATATGGTTTGCTCAGATAAATGAAATTCCGTAGATTGCCCAATCGTTAAAAGCATAACAATGGAATTATTTTTTTTTTATATATAGTCTGTATGCTAGGCAGCTCAATGAATCTTTATGTCTCTCGTACATATGGACAGACAGATGGATGGAGGATGTAACAGACAAAGGAAATCCTGTAGATATTATTAATATTACTCCAGAAGACTTTGGACGTTTGGAAAAAACTGGTATGCTGGCGTCTATTGAAGAGAAATTATGTATCAATGTTTGTGATGCATTGTGCTGCTAGGGGTCGATGTGCTTGTAACAATTAAGCTTATATATGTATATGCCAATCATGTTCGGTGTATAGGAGATTATATAAATGACTATTATAGCCCGAATGATGTTCTATACATCGGATCATTTCCAACTCGTCTTGTTCCGTCGTAGCGGGGTGTACCGCAAGTACGTATCTTGGGCCCATCGCTGTTTACCATAATTAAGAATCCATATCTCAAACGTTCGTAGTACTGGTAGTACTGGCATTCATCCGCAGGAGATTGTCTTTAATATTTAAGTTGAATAATCGGATCTGGAATAACTATCTACCTCTCATCCACTTTGACAGTTCCTAGTATTCAGCCGGATAATACTTCTTTTGTGCATTCCTCGGAATCGCATAAACAAGACTTATTTACTGACAATGGATACGCACCACAATGAGAGACGCCGTTTACATTTTCGTGTATCTGAAAGTTAGATCGCGTTTTCTGGAATTAATTATTTCTTCGTTGGCCATCAAATTCGGCATCGGGGGAAAAAAAACGAGGCGGAATGTTTGGCGACGCAAAATTAGCATTGCAAACGCCGCATGTTATATTCTCTGACCCATATTTTGTGATTCGATCATCAATTTTAGTCGGACAGACACACATTTCTGTTTGTGTCGTGTATTTTTTTACTTAGTTTTGACTTCTGCTATGTATACAAACTAACGAATCGTGGAATATTCAATTGCAAAATGGTTTCCAAGTTTTACCAAAAACAGAATTACATAATGACATTTAATGTATGTATTCTGGTTATTTTAAAAACAGCTCGTTTATTACATTAATTAAGCATGGACAAACTTTTGGAAATTGAAAACTGTACCTATGTACTAAAACAACGTCACCTGTCAAACCTATGTTGTTATGGCCGACTTAATATTTCCCAATCTCCTTGATAGGTATTAACTGTGGTGTTCTCTGGTTACTAGAGGTGGGTAGTTCGTGAACGAACTACTCCGAGAGAATGGTTCCCGGCTTAGAACAAAAGAACTAGTTCTTTAAAATAAAAAGAACTAGTTCGCAAAAGACCTGCTTTGCCAAAACATATCTCTATGCATATCTCATTCAGTGAACGACTTGTAGGGACATGAAATCTAGTTCGAAAGTCCTGCTTTGGTGAAACATATCCCATTCAGTGAACGAGTTGTGGCGACATCAAACGAGCGACAAAGCACCCTGCCCGCCAGTTGTTTCTTTACCTAACGGAGGATGTCAAAAATATAATTAGAGTATAGTTTTTTTCCTATTGGATAATGGATTACACTGTTAATAGTAGTTTCGCCAGTATATGTTATACTATAATTTATAAATAATACCCCAATTCCACCTAAAATTGCAGTATGAATAAGGCTAAAATACGTGCAGCAATATGTCTTTTATGTCTTATTAAATAAATATTTAAAAAATATACCTAAATAAAATAAGACAACGATTCTTCGATCAATATAATTATAAATAATTATTTATTTTCAAAACAAAATAACGATTCTTCAAGAAAAAGACAAAGTGGGAAGGCAGACATCGATTCTGTCCAAACTAGATCCTAGTTTCGTTTGGAACGAGATATACACGTGCTAGAACACACGAAGACACGTTTATCGAAGTAGTATGTCTCAGGATCAAAGTAGTTCTTCAGAACTAGTCCTTTTTGTGAACTAATCCGGAAGAACTAGTTCAATAAAAAGAACTAATAAGCCCATCTCTACTGGTTACACTTTGAAGTCTACAGTCTGAATTTGAAAAGTTCTAATGGAATACACTGTATATCCATAATCAACTCTTTGATTTCTTTATACATTTCATGATAGAAACCCATTTTTCACAAACGATCAAAATATCCTGCCACAAACTCTAAATAATCCCACAATTATAATTAGATAATGATCCAACTGACCTTGTCGAAAACTCTTGATTAATAACCCTAAAAAAAAAAACTAGCGAATTATCGTATTTGTTATACATATCCATATAAAACTCGAATATATTATCGTTAA
The DNA here is from genome assembly GCA_963971325.1 of Aphodius granarius. NCBI lineage: Eukaryota > Metazoa > Arthropoda > Insecta > Coleoptera > Scarabaeidae > Aphodius > Aphodius granarius. The sequence continues at coordinate 5,006,863 of OZ020224.1, forward strand.
GGTCACTAAAACATGTTATTTAAGTGGATAAATAGTATATTATTATACAAGTTTTATAAGACGTCAAATTGGCGCAAGAGTTGAACGAATGCGCCAATATGTCTTATAAAACGAGTGTAATATACTATTTTTTCTACTTTGCGTCATTAATTTTATAAAAATTTAGAAGTATATTAGGTAAAATTCCAATCTAGAGTATTTATGGGTGCAACCGTTGGTAACACTGTCATCTGTCACTTAAATTCAAAAATCTGTGAAAAAGTAATTATTGATAATTATTATATACCATCATATACTAGTAGTACGAAACCTAGGATGCAACACGCATGTTTAAATATGTATAAAAATATATATACTTCGCAGTTTGTGCGATTCTAAAAAATCAGTTTGTGCTTACTTTTGTGGTTATGTGTATTTTCGTTTGACATGCATTTGATATCAATGTCACCAATCTTAGAAAAAAGTTACTAAAAACGGTGTTACAATTTGCTAATTGTAACACCGAAAACAGTGTTACAATGTGTGCATTGTGAATGCAAAGTAGAAAAACAATTATATATATTATAATTATATTATAACAGCCGTACTTTACTTTATCCACCTATTAAACAATTAATAGCTACGGGTACATAATGACCATAAACAATCGGATTATGTTGTATCAAATTTTTTATGGGTAAATAGCGGACAGTTATCAGTGTGTGGTAAGTGAACGAATAGGGCATATCTATCTGCGAGTGTAGGTATATGTACCTACTGCAAAACGGTATATAAATAAGTTGCTACTAGTAGCTGCTGTATTTATTGCGAGCAGAACCAATAACTCAATATCTTGGCCGTTTGAAATCATTTCACAATGGCTTTGTATTTATTGTTACATATGTTTTGTCTCAAATGAATTTTACCATTACGCTCTAGCGTATGGTTATCTGTAACTTTATATTCCTGCTGTTACAAACAAACTCGTTTTGTATTCAATTTAAAACAGAATTTATCCATTACATAATGAGAATGTTGTGTACTGTGTGTTATTTCATTGCAACATTGTTGGTATGAAATATTTTCATCTTTCTTTTAATCTTTTCTGTTCATACAGAAAAAAAATCATTTCTAGGCGCCTAAGAAGTACTAAACTCGAGTTATTTATCTGACTGTAAGCTGTAATCATTCGTAATGATTGTAAAAACGTCAACGCGCCAGAAAAATTACGGCCTAGTGAGAATTGAGCGCTAAATGCTGTTTTATTGTTCATAAATTTTAAAACGTCTTGTGTCTCACAAGACAAATTAGCTGTGATTTATGTAGCTGCGCATTATTTTCAATTGTGATAATTCACTTTTAAACACAAATTTGGTGACATTGAAAAAGTCATTAAACGTCTATGTTGTGTATCTGACAATTTTTATGATTTTTTTTACTGTCTATTGTAATCGACCGAAAAAAAAAACAGAATATCTAGAAAATGCATGTATGTATGTATGTCTGTGAACACGTCTGTAAACTGGATTACTTTTGGTAACAATCTGATAATTCAATGTGAAAATCTGATAACAAAAAGTGACATTCTCTTGGGGATACAATCGATTTTTAGCCAAACTGATACCACCTTATCTTTCAGTAACTTAAAATGTGTATACCAATTTATAGATCAACGGGGTGAAGAGTTTAAGGTACTATAAGCGTTGATAGATGCAGTCTGACTGTAACCGCAGCTTTAGTCGCTATGTTTGCGAATTAACAAATTTTGATAAACGTCAGTGATGTTTATAGATGTAGCACATTCGAAATAAGTATGGTAAAGTAGTTCTTATAATCAACTTCGTGCCGCGTGTCGTGCCTCATGACGTGCTGACGGTTCCCCCTCCCTAGAGTCTCCTGTCTGACTGTAACAATCACGTAAAGCTGGAGCTTCTTTGACATATCTTCAATAGAATGGCGATTCTAGAGTGGGGGAGCCTTCAGCACGGCGTATAGCACAACACAGGGCACAGAGTCAATTTATCTACCTATACTAAATACGAACTTTCAAGTGTTCAGCGTTCAGCGGAATCGCCCATTGTCGCCGACATTTGCGATCGAGTAGCTGCAAAATTGGGTTTTTCGATATTACTTTTGACGCTCGAATTGAAAAAAGGACACGATTCCGCGTGGACTGCGCGATATATTGTAAATTAAATGCGTCAATTTTGAAAAAAAATCACGATTTTGCATCTCTTCGGGTGAAGGCGAACCTCGAGAAAATGTCACGTGACGTCTAGAAATTCCAACAAGCGGATCGATGAACGTCAAAAATTTACATTTTTTATCCGTTTCTGCCGACCTTATAAAAGCCGCTCGCTCTCATGTCTTACGATAAGATCCCTCTAAATACCCTTCGCAAAGAGTTTTGAGCAAAAAAACGGCCTTAAAAACAATTTTCGATCCAAAAAATCGATTTTTGTCGACCCGTGTTTTGCTGCTATTAGCACAGTAACGTCAAACCCGAAACGCCCCCTGCCGGACATTCGTAACAACAGTAACAGATAGCAGATAACCTAAAATGTATCCTAAAATGTCCATATTGCGAATGTGGACAGGTGCGAAGCCTTAACCACATATTTCTAGAATGCCCAATAACTAAAATCGAAAATTTTGACATATACACAGAGCTAGTAGAATAATACTATACACGTATTTTGAAACTTAAATTTGAACAAAATTAGTGTAATGACATGGAATATTAATATTTGTGTTAGTTAATACTTTTAACAGTAATATTGCTTAATAGCGTTTGTAGTCCAGAAATCCATTAGAATGTAATGTAGGTACGTGCTAAATATCAACTCAATTCTTGCATTATCGCTTACTTTGAAGATTTCGCCTGCGGCTCGTTTGCAAAACTCGTCCGCGCGAATTAAGGCCCTGATTCGCTTGTCTAGGGTTGCATTACCGATTAACCGGTTAACCGGTTTTACCGGTGATTATGACTCTCAAATTTACCGGTAAATTTCGACGTAAATTACCGGTAATTTCGATAATTTCTAAATTATCTTATTATTTTACAATAGAAATAAACTATGCACGAAACAAAAACTTACCGGCATTGAAAGCAGCTATGGGCAGTTGTCTAGAGATGGATTCAGCCACTTCGGACGTGAGCCCGTAAATACTCAATAACTCGCGCATAGTGTTCATCGCGTACTCGCGCATTTCACTAACTTGTCCCTGACTCAACCCTGAGGTCGTCGAAAAATCCGAAACGTGCGGTTTCGACAGATTCTGTATCGAAAAATTAGACACTTTGCTATCAGTCTCCGAACTACCGTTTTCATCGTCATTATCCTCGAAATTCTCGGCGAATTCCGAATCCTCGGACGCGGAATCACTCTCCGTCGCCTTGCTTAGGTCCATGGGCGAATATCTAGGATCCAAAACTACTCTTCTTGTAGCTAATGTCTTTCTTCGACTGGCGTTTTTATTGTTGTTATTGTTGTTGCCGAATTCGGTGAGATTGAGGGCTTCGTTTTCGGCGTCCGAATATGAGACATTTGAGCATCTTGGTTTGAAGTTTTTTCGTTTGTTTCTTTTGGGGAGATCTCCGTTTGAGATTGTCTTGGGGGATTGTGGATAAGCGTTGTCTGGCTCGCTGTCGCTGGAGTTTGTTGGTTGCTGGCTGCTGAAGACTGGTACTGATCGGAATCGGTCGTATTCAGTTGCTTCTGCTCCGCTTACAGCCATCTTTGCCACTTTGTCTGTAACCAAAGAATATTCGAAATTGTAGATGCTTGAGAGAATATAAAATATAACCTAAAGTATCCAACTGTATTTTATTAATATCCACCACTTTAAAATTTGTGAAATCGTAAAAAATACCATGAGATATTAGTGAAAATATCTGGGGTAGTCTCCACCCAACTTTCCGCCTATTTCGCTAGCACATTAAAGCGTCGAAATATTCTGAAATACTTTGATTTCGTGAAGCCGCAGCCACTCTGAATTCGAGCCTTACTCTATATCAATGACATGACATGATATAAGGTCACTGACTACTTCTATAAACTCTTATACCACCTAAACCGTTCATCCCACCGACCGTAAATTGATTACATATTTTAAGTTACTCGATGATGAGCTAGTATCAGTTTGGTCGAAACCGGTTGATTTACTAAGAAAAAAATCATGGAACTGGTCACTTTCGGTTATCAGATTGTGACATAAAACAATCCAGTTCGTCCCCTGGTAATTCTACTGGTATTAATAATTACCGGCTATTATTAATAATAAATAAACACTAAAATAATCACATGGACCGGCTATTATTAATAATTTCCTAACGGGCACGGTAAAAGTGATAAAAATGTTACTTTTTACAAAAGATCTTTTGTATACAGTCTTCAAAGAAGTTAGTTAAGTTATTTTGATTACTATGTAAGCTATTACATTTATTTACTCGACGCAAATCATCAGTACGGCTACCCCAATGACCAAAATTACGGATAATACAAAACATTGATAATACAGAATGCTTTTTTTGTCTCCCTTGTACTTTAGAAACTACTGGATATAATTGATACTGATATTTGGTATAAACCCAAGGACGACTCAATGACGAAAACATAAAAAAGAACAGTTTATACAGAGTGTTCAAAAAAGTTAACCATTTTATTATCAATAACACCCATTTTTATATTTAATGCATGTGGGTAGTTTGTTGTAAATGTACAATTACAATTTATTAAGTAAATTCTCAAATCCTAATTATCTTGAAATTTTGCGCATTTAATAATAATTTTTTCAATATTGTATTTTCAAGCAAATATGTACATGCAAGCACTAGACTATTTTACATAGATGTTTTTACATAAATTGCACCGCACAAATGATGCAAACATTTTTGTATGGTTCTGTTCCTAACACGGTATTTTTACTTTTGGTGTTTGACAATAATTTTATAAATAAAAGATTAAACATGGTAACAACTTGCCTCAATCTTCCCTACATTAGCATGTCCATTACCTATACCTACCCTAAGTATATCTAATATCTCACAGAAATATTTATTATAAAAGTGTTTATCACCAGCAAAAAATACAAAAAAACAAAAGAAAATGACGTCCTATTGTTACAAACTTTATTTCGTTTTATTTTGACAATATAAATGGTGTCATTGTTGTACTACCACAAAAAATAAAGGTCTAGAAGGATTTTTGTATTCAAAATTAAATATAAAACATTTTTTAAAGTTTTGTATTAAAAAGATAATAAAGTTATAAATAAAAATATTTTTTGCCACGAATTGCAAAATGCAGAAGCACTACGTACGTTTGCACTGGTAAAATAATACAAACCGAGTTTTTAATTAATTACTTACTTTGCTTTTAAGAGTTGCGCAAATAAGCATGACCCAAAGAGTTACACACTCGTGCACGCAATTAGTGTGGATTGGCATTTTTTAGTCTCGTTTTGATAATCTTCCTTATTTTAGTCATGAGTAGTAACTAAATAAGTTAGTCAGGCCTAACGTCACTAAAGGCCCAACACTGAAAACCCAGTGAATAGATTCGTTGTGTGGCGATTATGTAGATACTAACAGAATTTCAAATCTGAGGCTCTATTATATTGTAGCATCACCTTAATGCAATATCGAACTGAAATATATCACATTGACCACAGCATGCTGGAAATTATTAATAATAGCCGGTTCATGTGATAAATTCTTCACTTTAACCTCCCCACTTTGCTATTATTAATAATAACCGGTAATTATTAATAATAATCTATTTATCACTATAACCGTAACATATATATCATTGCAATGGATTCAGGATACCCCAAAACGCGTATTTTCGCTGAATTCCTATTTTCTCTCGTCCATTAGAATATGTACTTTTCTTCTAAGGTACTATCTATGTACTTGGAAAGTAGAAATCACCCAGTTGAGTTGTAATTATGTCCAGGAAATTCAAATTTATTCAATTACGATATTGTTTGCATTTCAATCAATGTAAAATTGCTTTAAAATTATAGTTAAATAATCGTAATCTGTAGTTCGTAGTAGTTTTTAACGAAGCTATTTTTAATATTACAAATCATTTGGGTAAGTCGTGAATAATATGAGTTTTTGCAAAATTGTATGATATAAATTATAAAATTTTAAAATATAAAATTCAAATCATTGCTACTTTTGCTACTCCATAGCAAACTTAATGCAAAATTTATTTAATGTAATATTGGTATCACCCTAAAGTGACTACATTTTTTCCTCTCCGAAAGCTCTGAAAGCTCTGAAAAAGTGACCAGACTTTTGTAATATATATTTCCAGTTAAATATTTTGATCTTCAGTAATATTATGTATGAAATTGGACAAAATCAACCAAAAAATTGTTGAAAAACATTTTGTTGTCATTAAATTTTTATAGTTTTTTACAAACACAAACATTGTCGATCTTAACTATATATGTGTTATTAGTTATTATATTGCTTTATTTTAACGCAACATTTATTTAATGTAATATTGCTATCACCGTAAAGTGACTACATTCTTTTAATATTACTTATAATTATTACTTATCAGTTGAATCTATTATTATTATTATTATTATTATTGCTTCATTTTTAATAAGCAAACTTTTTCTAATAAAATTGATTTACTCTTTCGTACCTTTTCTGAATAAAAAATCCAAACAAACATATTTTTGTAGTTCACCAAAAAAAAGAATAAAATTCATGTGCAACATTATTTTCTAACAGTAATATTGAATGGTTTATTTTAAATATCTTTTCGGTTCAGTAATGATCAGAACTAGAAAAGAAAATTTGGTTTTATTTCAGTATAGATAAACCAGATTATAAAAACTTTTTATTTTAAATATTTTAAATGGAATACATAATTAATACGAAATCGTATTAGACAACTGCAACTGCAAATGTAAAGTCACAAACAAAATTTATAAATATTGATTCTGACTCGTAGTAAAAGTATAAAAGTAATAGGTCACCCAGCAATGTTATTAAATGTCCGCATTACACAACTAATTGAGGTCAATATATAATTTTTATTGTGTTTTTGCTGAATGTCGACTTATTTGAAAATATAACAAGACTTCGTGTTTATAGCCACAAGATTATTTCAACAATAATTTATAAACAATATTTTATTATTTATATACAAAAAACATGCATGTATAATAATACATTACAATTCAAACAAAAATAAAACTAACAAACAATAACTCATTTCAAAAAGAATCTATCATAAAATTTTTCAATCAGCGATTTAACGGGTTGTCTCATACATTAAAAATAAAAACTTACCCTGAGTATTGTTAAATTTATCCAATATATACATAATATAATAGCACACGACATACACACTAATAGTCTTTTGTATCCACGTAACCTAAACTAAAGTCCTAAACTAGTCAACTTATAAATATATCACACCAGTGTTCACTGTACGGCAGTCAGACGCGTACTGACGGCTCCCTTCCAAAATATTAAGGGATGCTGTAAAGCAAAGCGTCGCGCTCGTCTGACCCGTAAAAAAGTAAGGGGTTCCCATTGCGCACGTTTTTCCACTCAGGTATACCCATAATTTTAATATCGGAAACCTCTACGAGCGTATTTTCGAACGTCGAAATTGTCCTTAGCTATAAAATAATGTATTTTATAGCTAAAGACAATTTCAATATATGACAAACTTATGAGTTGTTTTACTGATTATAGTGAATATAATAGTCCTAAAATTAGTATTTTTTCGGATTTTGGAAATGAGATTACACAAAAGTAAACACCTAATCAGCAAACTTAAAAATGTACGAAAATAGTTAGAGATTTTTTATATAATTCACCATTTTTCATGTGCCTGACATTTGTTATTTAAAAATTTTATGAAGAGGGTCTTTTAAGAAGGGTTCAGCTGTCTCGTGTCGACTCTGCCCATAGATGGCAGCATATGTGTTACGCGTTAGGACTTCTTCATAGCTAACAGTCTTACACCGAAGATCTGATGAGTAAACTAATAAAAAAACTTTGATTTATGCCGACGTGGGTAGAAATTGAACTGAAGAAGATACTAAAAAGTGGTTTGTTAATCCAATACCTTTTTACTTTCCGACTAGTATCCTAGAAGGAAAGTATTGTAATCGACGGATTTTTTTTCGAGATTTCAGCGGAAATACGCGCTTTGAGGTACCTGCGTTTTAAATTGTCAGGGGAGAACTAGATTGTCTTCGGCCGTAATCTGACAATCGAAAGTGGCAAATGTTACGTGCGTTTTCTTAGGGATTCATCCGATTTTGACCAAATTGATACCACTTCATCCTCTAGTGACTTTAAATCTACCTATACTAATTACGAACTTTCAAGTGTAGGGGGCGTTCAGCGGAATCGCCCATTTTCGCCGACATTTGCGATCGAGTAGCTGCAAAATTGGGCTTTTCGATATTACTTTTGACGCTCGAATTGAAAAAAAGGACACAATTCCGCGTGGACTGCGCGATATTTTGTAAATTAAATGCGTCAATTTTGAAAAAAAAATCACGTTTTTGCACCTCTTCGGGTGAAGGCGAACCTCGAGAAAATGTCACGTGACGTCTAGAAATTCCGACAAGCGGATCGATGAACGTCAAAAATTTACATTTTTTATCCGTTCCTGCCGACCTTATAAAAGCCGCTCGCTCTCATGTCTTACGATAAGATCCCTCTAAATACCCTTCGCAAAGAGTTTTGAGCAAAAAAACGGCCTTAAAAACAATTTTCGATCCAAAAAATCGATTTTTGTCGACCCGTGTTTTGCTGCTATTACCACAGTAACGTCAAACCCGAAACGCCCCCTGCCGGACATTCGTAACAACAGTAACAGATAGCAGATAACCTAAAATGTATCCTAAAATGTCCATATTGCGAATGTGGACAGGTGGGAAACCTTAACCACATATTTCTAGAATGTCCAATAACTAAAGTCGAAAATTTTGACATATACACAGAGCTAGTAGGTGTACTAATTTAGAGATCTTTGAGATTATCAAAAAATTTAGTCGAAAAGTTGGGTTGGGTTGGGCCACCCCGGATTTTTTGTAAGTCAGGGCTATGTCATGATAGATGATTAGATAAAAAATGTTTATAAAACATCTAAATAGTTGTTAATACTTTGATACTTTCAATACATGGGTACTCTATGCTTGGGAATTTAACTCGTTTTACCGAAGGTGTCAATAGATGGCGCCATAAGTACGTATAGGGAGCAGCGCGTTTGTCACGAAAATTCGTAATCGCCCAAGGTCATATAAAATGTTTGGTTAAATATTTTAATTTCCTTTTTATATTTGATAGGTTTTGATCATACAGGATTTGGTTGCACATAAGTAATAAATAAACTATTATAAACTTAATTAAAGCACATTAAATTCCATAAAAATCCCAATAAATTAAGAAACAAAGTTTTCTTTAGGTATTCCGTTTATGCGTTTTTTGCTGCTTGTGGTTTCGGTTTTAGTGACTTCTGATTTTTGGCAAATGACGTAGGTGAAGGATTTTGTTGTGCCTTGTGTTCTGAAAAATGGAAAAAGACACACAGGCATCCACGAATTGAATTCATTGAGTTTTTGGTAGGATCAACCAAAATCATGAATCAAAAGTTTATTTTGGTCGAAAAAATTACTTCTTTAATTGTGTAATTTTATTGAAAGCTGGCTTTTATAACATATAACATTTCCTACAATTCCTACTTTTAAATATTTGAACAAACATGTTTTTTAGGCGTTTTAAAGTTCAATAACGGATTTATATAGATACTAGCTCTGTATATATGTCAAAATTTTCGACTTTAGTTATTGGGCATTCTAGAAATATGTGGATAAGGCTTCCCACCTGTCCACATTCGCAATATGGACATTTTAGGATACATTTTAGGTTATCTGCTATCTGTTACTGTTGTTACGAATGTCCGGCAGGGGGCGTTTCGGGTTTGACGTTACTGTGGTAATAGCAGCAAAACACGGGTCGACAAAAATCGATTTTTTGGATCGAAAATTGTTTTTAAGGCCGTTTTTTTGCTCAAAACTCTTTGCGAAGGGTATTTAGAGGGATCTTATCGTAAGACATGAGAGCGAGCGGCTTTTATAAGGTCGGCAGGAACGGATAAAAAATGTAAATTTTTGACGTTCATCGATCCGCTTGTCGGAATTTCTAGACGTCACGTGACATTTTCTCGAGGTTCGCCTTCACCCGAAGGGGTGCAAAAACGTGATTTTTTTTCAAAATTGACGCATTTAATTTGCAATATATCGCGCAGTCCACGCGGAATTGTGTCCTTTTTTCAATTCGAGCGTCAAAAGTAATATCGAAAAGCCCAATTTTGCAGCTACTCGATCGCAAATGTCCACTTGAAAGTTCGTAATTAGTATAGGTAGATAGATAGAGATTAACTATTTTTTGTCTTATACAAGACAGTTTTATAACTGTGATACTCGGACATAAAGTGTCCTAAGGCAATAGGGGCATTAATGCAGCCGCACGACATATATTTGTGGTGTTATGTCAAATGTTAACGGTCAGTGTCGAAGACATTTTATGATTTTTGAGGAACAGAAACACGAGCCACTTAAAAGCTCTGGGGCCTATCTCAAGCTTTTTAACTTTTTTCAAAGTTATTATTATTATTTTTAATCATCATTATAAAATCATAAAATTATTTGTTTTTTAAACAAAGTTATTTCGGAAACAATGTTTGTTTTTTGGAAGCCAAAGACCCATAAAACGCCTTATTATGGAGAAAAGGCGGGACGATATAACCGGTAGATGGTCAGAAAACATAAAAAAATGCTTATAATTACTGTGCCGTAGACCGGTAAGAACTTTAGATCGCTAAAATTTGCCCTATTGTTCGAATTTTTTCGTAGCGATCTAGATTCGGCGAAATGGTCGCGATATTATGGGTCGGTCGGGCGCATAAGCACGTTTTTTTCGGTTCCGCTTTTGAGTTTTAAATCGTGCTCACGTCAAAAATGCCCGAGCGTCCTGGTTTTTGCGCGGATATTCTTGCAAATAAGGCCGGATGCCGAAAACGTGAGGTGCTCTTTTAACGAAATCGCACGGGCAAAAAGAAGCGGCAGGCATTCGCAATTAAATTTTTCACTTCTAAGAATGGCGAAAATTCTTCACATTTCCGAAGCGCAGAACTCGAGCACTACCTTTTTGCCACCAGAACGGCCAAAATTCCGCGACGTCCGAATATCTCCGAAATGAAATGATCCATAATTGCAAGTATATGCCGTTTTCTGGTTAATCTTCTGTCGGACAGGTGTCTTTTTTGTCGCATGACAGTTTTTAGGGTACCTATATAATGTGCTCAGTTTAGTGAAAATGTAGCGTAATTGTCTCATGTTGGGGAGAACTGTTGAAGTTGCTATATAGAGCAGCCACCAGATGGCAGCACGGGTACGTATTATGTCTATTCATTCTTTCTTAGAATCTCTAACTAGCTCGGTGTATATGTCAAAATTTTCGACTTTAGTTATTGGGCATTCTAGAAATATGTGGTTAAGGCTTCCCACCTGTCCACATTCGCAATATGGACATTTTAGGATACATTTTAGGTTATCTGCTATCTGTTACTGTTGTTACGAATGTCCGGCAGGGGGCGTTTCGGGTTTGATGTTACTGTGGTAATAGCAGCAAAACACGGGTCGACAAAAATCGATTTTTTGGATCGAAAATTGTTTTTAAGGCCATTTTTTTGCTCAAAACTCTTTGCGAAGGGTATTTAGAGGGATCTTATCGTAAGACATGAGAGCGAGCGGCTTTTATAAGGTCGGCAAGAACGGATAAAAAATGTAAATTTTTGACGTTCATCGATCCGCTTGTCGGAATTTCTAGACGTCACGTGACATTTTCTCGAGGTTCGCCTTCACCCGAAGAGGTGCAAAAACGTGATTTTTTTTTTAAAATTGACGCATTTAATTTACAAAATATCGCGCAGTCCACGCGGAATTGTGTCCTTTTTTCAATTCGAGCATCAAAAGTAATATCGAAAAGCCCAATTTTGCAGTTACTCGATCGCAAATGTCGGCGAAAATGGGCGATTCCGCTGAACGCGCCCTACACTTGAAAGTTCGTAATTAGTATAGGTAGAAAGAAAAGAAATATGCAATATTGTTAATATTTTTATTACAGGAAAAAATGCAAGAGTAGGTTAAACATAAATGTATTGATCTCAAAAACAGTTCAAGTTTGTTGAAGCCCAAACATTAAGTGCATCATTACGTATCTATTGGACAACATTTTAGAAAGAATTCAGTAAATAGTAAATAATAAATAAGAATAAACAATACAAATGATTATCACTAGCTTATTCAAGTAAACGTACCTGGATTCAGTCCATATGAGTTGGGGGACAGCAACCCAGTGGTAACAGTTGCCATTGTTGCCAACATTCAGTCATTCCTGCAACAAAAACCCCACACAATTAAAGAAAGCTTTCCAAAGCATACCAACGAACAGTTCAGCATCACTCGTAACGCAAGTTTCAAATTCTCATAAACACCTAGGGATAATTCCGCTTCATGTACGTACATATGTATAAAATACATGCATATTGCGCGGAACACGCGCTCAGGGAATGCGTAAAGTGAAAGACAAAGGATCGTATCCATTAAGAAATCCCACCTCCGATATATCGCGAGCTAAATGGACAGTCGAAAGACTGGAAAGCGGTCGCCACGCGACTATGGCGAAATTTATGCGCGAGACAGGATGGAGACCAGGCCTATTCATAACCATTTAGCCCTTGTATCAATTGATTAAATCGATCTTGTAAACATGTAGCCGGCCATCGAGATCGGAGTATATCTTACTGGATCTATCGACGTGTCCACACTGCGCAATATCTTGCGCTGATATTTCCGGTTGATATGTTGCTACGTTCGCGTACGTCATGCATCAGTTTGAATGATCTGATATAGTTTGGGGTTATAACATACACATTACGCATTGTAGACTTTGCGTTTTACTTTTCTACTAGTATTTTGCAAAGGAAGAAAGAAAACGCACAACGTCCTGATCTACACTCGTTTTTTCTTATCAAATATGTAGATCACAATTTTGGCCCTAAAATGAAAATAAAAGATGATTTTCTTATAATTTTACCAAAAATTACCGGTAGCATATCTCAGCTATTACAAAATCTATCTCTCCATAGTTTTGCCCGACCAAAACAATTTTTCTCAAGAAAAAAGGAAATATTTGTTTAGGGGTTTCCTGAATCCGTTGCAATGATTTCTGGTACAACGAATCGGAGTGAAATTTAGTATAAATATTTACACCTTGTCCGGTTCATATTCAGAAAGTAGCAATTAATATTCAAAACGTAGCAATTGATATTCAGAAAGCTGCAATTCATTTTCAGATATTGCAAATGATATTTAGAAAATAGCAAATGCTAGTCAGATATTGCAAATGATATTCAGAAAGTAGCAATGTAATTCAGTTATTGCAAATGATATTCAGATAGTATCAATTGATATTCAGAAAGTACCAGATGTAATGCAGTTATTGTAAATGATATTCAGACAGTAGCAATTGATATTCAGATATTACACATAATATTCAATAAATCAATAACAGATTTAAGGAATATCTTCAGGAATATATTTATGTATTACAAGAAGCTTGTGATGAATGAATATAAACTTAACCAACAAAATCTCGAGAAATAAAGTTGTCACTGTAAAAAAAACATGTCAACACTCAGTTTTGTAATTTATTTTTCTTATAAATTTTTACTTTCCTACTAGTACCCTAGAAGGATAGTATGTATTGTAATAAACACAAAAATGGAAAAATGACTGTAGATATATGTGTGTACGTGTGTGTATGTATGTCTATCCGGGAGGAAACCGCGTCAAAGACGATAAAGTTGTCAACGTTTCGCACTCTGTTGCAAGAGGCATCTTCAGGACGTAGCAGTAAGAGAGCTACGACGAGACAGACATACCTCTTAGCAGGAAAACAAGCGTATTTCATATAAATTTAAGGGCGATTTCAGGACGGGATAACGGTTTTGATCTACTGGTACCACACAGCTTGCTCGAGCCATAAATTTTTAATTAATTTTTACGAAAAAAATTTCCGTGTCGGGTCTTGTCTCCGTATAATAACACAACAACGAGACATTTCGGGTTAATAAATTTATTCATTGTTACACCTGGTGCCGAAACCCATACGAAGAGAGTCTCAATAAAAGAATACATTTTTAATTACGGACGTTTGCCGAAAGGGGGAGTGGCCAGTACCGCTGTATTACGTTCATTGTATTATTATGTAGAGGGCGTTAGGGCAGGTGTAACTTCCTTTTTTATGTAAGCGCGGTTCAAATACATTCTTTTGTGTTCTTTTTGTCTATAGGGTGGTAGCACCCACTGCTCGCGCGTTTCTTGGAAAAGTTGAGTATTTTGGATGTCTTTTTTTGACGAGATGATCATCAAGTCTACAAAAATACTACACTATATAAACAAATTATTACTTCTCGACAAAACTAGTGGTAGTAGTACTAGTTACAGTAGTGGTACATTATATTTTGTTTAATATTCTTTTCAAAGATAAAATAGAGTTTATTTTGTCACATTGAGGCGGATATATCATTGTGCTGGACAAGTAGTGCAAAACGCTTTTAATAATTTAAACTAGTATCGATAAATATCGCTATTAAATCAATACTATAATAATAAATATTACAATAAACATGTTTATGCATATCCTGTCAGCGTGAACGTTACTGAAATGCCTCATTCACTTAGAAGACAAGAAAAAGTCTTGCAAGTCGTGCTGCTCATACAACAGTGACAATTAGACCTGATTGCTTTAATTAATGAATTCCATTTAAATAATTTCATTTAGTTTATATGCCGCTTGGTGCTCGCAAGGCAAAAGTTTATTAATCGACTTTAATTATGTCGTTTGTATCACAAAGTGTGCCATTACAAAAATATGTAGCGCATGTATTTATGCGCGTTGGTAATGAATAAATAAATATTAACAATAACGACAAAGGCAGGAAGTAGATTTCTTGTGATAGGCCACTTGAATTACCCGTTCAATATTGAACGTTGGTGTGCCCTAACCTTTTTCGATGAAATTTTGTATCGATTTTTTTTTGTCAGTCTATAAATATTTATGATGTTCGGATATTGCTCGTTATTTACGTGTGTTAGATATCTGACAGATGTTGGATGCTGGGAGGACTTCAAACTAGTTTGGTAAGTAACCTTGATTCCAGAGCCGGCATATACGTGTACGCTAATTGGGGCCATTGTTGTGAAATGTACTCTTGTTGAGGAATGTGATTTTTTACGTGGCGGAAGGCTCGTATCTATGTAATTGTTGTACACTCGACGAAGAATGAAATCTAAATAAAGCAGTTTGAGGTATCGGTTACAAGAATATTCGTATGATGATTAATTGATTACACTATCAACAAAATAATAAAGAAATGTACATTAGATGCCACTATTTTTTTCTTAGATACCATGCACCGCTAAACTCAAAAATCGCATTAAAAATTTTTTGAATGGATACGTTTTCGAGTTATGAATTTTTTTTGTTAATTTTTTTGGAGGTAGTTTGACTATTTGGAGCATATCTCGAGTTCGGAACATCCAATCTTGTCGTTCGGTACATCAAATTAAAGCCAATTGAATCACCAATAAATGTTATTAATATTGTTTTACAATCGCTTCAGTGGTTTCAGTGCAATTGACCATAATTTGAATTTTTTTTAGTATAAATGAAAATCGAACATTCATTTAACCGCCAGGGAAAGGTAGAAATAGTAAAAATATGCTCAGTTTCTTATTTTTTTACGTAGAGTTTGCCCTTTCACGAAGAGAACAAGGTATTTACGATGAAAATCTATGAAAAAATATCGAAGTTATGATCAATTATGACCAATGGGTATGAAACTACCAAAATTCAGCCTTTTCCCTATTTTGTATTTTTCGTCATTTATAGCAGTTTAAATGCATGGTAGAGGTCGGATCCATTCGGAAGACGAGTACGTCACGTGATTCGCACCAAGATGCGCATCTTTTAGTCAACGTTTCGCACTCTGTTGCAAGAGGCATCTTCAGGACGGAGAGAATGAACGTGTGTGGAAGGGTGAGGGTATTTATCGTCGCTCAAAACACGTAGTGGCATATCTAACCAAAAAATGATATTCAGATATGTCAGTACGTGTTTCGATCGACGTTATATGTACCTGGCGCAGGTGCCTGCGCAGGTAGTCAAACAACTATTGGTTGGGAGGGCGGTTTGGGGTAGCTGTGATTGGATGTGGTGGTCGTAAAAGTGGTTTCCAGCTATGATGCAAATGCCAACCGTCATCTCGATTGAGATTGGAGGGATCTTTAAAGATTTCGATCGCTTCGCGGATTCTACGAGGATAATAACGTGATTCCCGGGAGATGATTTTTGTTTGGTCGAGAAGAATTGTTGTGTCTGTGCTCAGCAAGCGCTGAACTGGTGATCTGGCGCAGCCTTGTACAACGTTCATGTTCTGAAACCCCAACGCTGACAGAGGGCTTTATCTCATCAATGTAGACACTGCCACAAGCACATGGGATACGGTATACACCTGGAGCTAGCAGTTGAGAAGATTTCATCCTGAGAATCTTGGTGACGTCAGTGACGAGCATGGTGAGAGGTTCCACTAGGAAATGAAGACTATTGAGCGGCGCTACCAGGGATTTTGGATTGAAAAAATGATGGGCAACTATATCTGGTTCCTCATAAGAAAAACAGATTTCGACAAGAATATAAGGCGAAGCAGCAATCAAACTCACTTCTAATCTCCTTTATATTGAAAACATCACATTAAAACTAAGCACAATGAATTAAACTTGTAAACAGAGAAAAAGTAGAATTTTGGTAGTTTGGTACCTATCAATCTTAAATTACCATAACTTCGCTATTTTTGCATAGATTTTAATCGTAAATACCTTGTTCTCTTCGTAAAAGTTCAAGCTCTACGCAAAAAATATTAAACTAACTATATTTCCACGATTTCTACTTTTCACAGGTGATAGAGTAAATGTTCCATTTTCATTTTGGCCAAATTTTTATAATATCGTGGCCTATTGCGCTAAAAATACTGAAGCGATTGAAAAACTATAGTGACAATTGTTGGTGATACAATTAGCTTCAATTGTATGTGCCGGGCGACCAGATTGGACGTTCCTAACTCGAGATATGCTCCAAATAGTCGAACTACCTCCGCAAAAAAAAAACAAAAAAAAAAAGAAAAAAAATTGTCTCGAAAACGTATCCATTAAAAAATTTTTTTATGCGATTTTTGAGTTTAGAGGGCCTTAGTATATATAAAAAAAATAGTCGCATCCAATGTACATTTTGACTGTTGACTAGTGTTATCTTTTAAAATTATGCTTAGCAAATTGGATAGAATATGGACTAAAAGTTGAAAAAATTGTTCTATGACTAGACATAAATAATACGTTATATGTTCTACCATAACTATACAGAGTGATGACAAAGTTTGGAGCAAAATTCATAATTTTTAATTTATGACGTAAAAATTTCATCTCTGATAGCACCTATTTCGGAGCGATTGCGTCATCCATAATTTTTTTTTAAATTGCAACCCCATTTTTTGCTATTTCAGTATTTTATATATTTTACGCGTTGGTAAAAAAACTGAGAAAACTGCAACAAAATCAGTTAACAAATTATATAAATTCAAAGGATATGCGAAAGTACTGCTTTCAAGCTGTGTATTTTGACGAATCGATAAAAAGTCATTCAGAAGGATCGTGGGGAATAAAATGCTCGTTGCGCTTTGTGCCCTAGAACCCAATAACTCGGCTTTTTCTTTTGACGTAAAAGTTCAAATGGTGAATCTTCACGACTTGCCTGATTTTACAGAGTGATTTCAGACACCCTGTCAAATCAGGCAAGTTTCTTCAAACAGGCGAAATTTCTTCTGTGTCAAAAATCGACGATGTTGAAGTGGATGGCGCATTTAGGAGAGGATGGTTCTCTCCATGGAGGCTAGGTTGCGATACTGATGGCAAATTTGGATATTTTATTTTATGCTTATCCTTCTTCGAATATCCGGAGACGCTTATCGCGCAAAAACAGTAATCATCTAGATGATTGGAAGGCTCTCGCCACAACATGGGAACTGCAAACGGCATTTTCTTTTGCTTCCCTTTCATCCATTTTAAAAGTCCGATCTAACAGGAAATACAGCATATATTATGTGTCCATGGCTTTTCTAGATCTCCAGTTCTAAATCCAAAATAGCAGCAGTAAGCTGCTTTTACCTGTTCCGTTTTTCAGATGTGTCACTAGATAACAACTGCACATGTAACAAAACTTATTTGGTGAATTTTTACAACATCTTCTTTGATCACTTCCCATATTCTAATGCACAGAATGTCTGTATAACTTAACTTGATAAAATAACACAAAAAAATGTTGGTTCGTAATATTTTGAACAATCTGCGATGAGAACGTAACCTGAATCTTAGACCTCTCACAACACATTGATCTATGAAAAGTGATGTTAGGTCAACAAAAATATGTGGTCACTGTTTTGGTTTTAGGACCCTTGTTCCCTTGAGTTATCACATCCACGTATTACATTACATTACTTTATTGTAATTATTTTTAATTGTTTTCTAATTATTTATGCATAATGTATGTATTATATCCGGTATAGGTCAATTTTTTTAATAACTTACAAAAAGGTAAGTAACAAAAAGGTGTTACGGAAAACCGGAGTGCCGCAGGGTAGGAAACGGTGTCATAGGGTCCACTGTTATTGCCCCTGGCTAATATTCGTTACAATTTACCTGTAACAAAAGAAATAAAAGGTTAGAATGATTATTCAATACAGCGAAACATCTTAGTATGATTCAATGTTAAATCAACAGCATCATCATAACCATAGATCAAATTTTAATTTTATTCGTCATACTTAGAACCAGAAATCCTACGTAGAAACAGCGATTCTATGTAAACAACTCATTTTTTCAAGGTGCTCGGTAAAAGTTTTCTTCTAAAAAAAAAAAAAAATCTGGCGACTGACAATCCTCTGCTATAAATATGGTATTTCCAGGCCGAAAAGGTTAAACCATTGTCATTCAAATACTCGAAATAATAAGCTGGCGCACGATCCGGGACAAGTTTAAACGAACCGGAATGTCTCTCTTGTATAGTATTATTTTTATTTCGCGCTGTATAGTTGCGAAAGTGTCACAGTTATTGTTTACAAACGAAAATTTAAATCCGTGTTATTTTTCGGCCTGCATCGTAACAATGCAGTTGAACTTTGATCAATTCAATTGACCCGAATTAATCTAAGTGTTCGTTTCGTCCCCACATAAGCATTATTTCGAAATTGTCTCTGTCCTAAAATATTTCACTTTAATTGCACTTTACTATGTTGACTTTTACTTTCTAACTAGAAGAAAAGGACTGTAGTAAAAATAAATCCATTGCAATGATTTTTGATAAGTGTATGTATAAAATTGATACCAGCTCATCTTCCAGGGACTTTCAATTCATAAAAGTAATCTGACCACAAAATTTGGAGAATTGCAGATGTTTTTTTGTGTTTATATACGATACCCTGCATGTTTTGAGTGTCCTGAAATGCTATAAAAAACGAGAGCTTTTATTAGTCAAGTTATGGGGGATATAATTAACACTAGGTCGACACTATTACAAGCTTGCTTATAAGTTTTACGATGTCAATGAAATTTTAATAAAACGAATTGGTCTAGAATCTTTCCACAGATCGAATTTTCCATAAACTAAGACATTATCGAAGTGAGGGACTTATAAATGTTAATTGAGGTATTTCTGTGCGCATACAGTTGCAGGTGACAATAGTTAATAAAACTAAAACTAATTAAAATGTAATCTATGGATGTATAATGTAAATATAGGTTCGTATTAATGGAGAAGTTCGAATATATAATAGTTAATCCTGGACAGCAGTAAAAATATTTGATTATTGGAGTGGTAATCAGAAAGAATGGTCGGCCACATAAATAATGCGACCGTGGTAGCCGTTGACACATTATTAGTGGTGAATAAATCAACTAGCTCTCCATGGTACTTTATACTAATTTGTACTATTAATCTGAAACACGCATCGAATGCATACAAACACACTTTTTTTATTGGTTGATTAAGTTCTTACTACTTTTATGGCTCCTGTTGCTGGAATAATTTCAATACAATACCCAACTCTTTGTAGTACATATTTTAACACATTTTAAAATTCAAAGAGGTCATCTGTAGCTACCACGATGTACAATGCCATTATCAATGTTTATTATGTCCTATTATATACTTTGTTTTTTGTTAAATATTACTATGTTTATTGTAAAAAATATATCTTGTTTTTAGTTATCAAAAGCACACAATTTTCTCCTGCTAGGAAGTCTTGGGTTCAAATCTAGGCATCAGCTGAAGATCCTCGTCCCACCGCCTTTCGCAAGAGGCGTAAAACCGTGGGTGCCGGCAACCAGTTGAACACCTCTGGTTGTCGTTATCAAACAGTATGTAAAAATGGGTAAGCACAAAGGGCCAAGAATTGGCCTAGGTGCAGCGGAATAAACCGCACCCAAAACAACTACAACAACAAGCACACGATTTTCTGAAAAAGGTACAGATATTTAAGAAGTAAGTATTATTTAACAAGTACATAAAGATATTTGACATAAGGCGACAAATATATGTCGTGCACACAGAGAGAAAAAAAAATTGCTTCAAGTCAAAGAAATATTGTGGTTAAATAGTGACAGACAAAGCTTTGGTTGCCGCAAAAAAAATAATTTCTTTAGTAAGATTTATTCAATTCAAAACTACTGAAACTTTGCGAGTTTCTGAAATTTTGTAAACAGCCTTTAAGATGACATTTCTATACTTCATTTTATAGTGTTTTTATGAATTAATCACCACCGAACGGCCACTAAATTGGCCACTCTTCATAACGAATATTTTATGACAACAATAGAGGCACACATCCAACTTTTTTTAATAATCAAAATGAAGCAATATTAATGTTTTTTTTTATTTGACGAATTCGTAAAATCGTTACCTTATCTACCTATACTAATTACGAACTTTCAAGTGTAGGGCGCGTTCAGCGGAATCGCCCATTTTCGCCGACATTTGCGATCGAGTAGCTGCAAAATTGGGCTTTTCGATATTACTTTTGACGCTCGAATTGAAAAAAGGACACATTTCCGCGTGGACTGCGCGATATATTGCAAATTAAATGCGTCAATTTTGAAAAAAAATCACGTTTTTGCACCTCTTCGGGTGAAGGCGAACCTCGAGAAAATGTCACGTGACGTCTAGAAATTCCGACAAGCGGATCGATGAACGTCAAAAATTTACATTTTTTATCCGTTCCTGCCGACCTTATAAAAGCCGCTCGCTCTCATGTCTTACGATAAGATCCCTCTAAATACCCTTCGCAAAGAGTTTTGAGCAAAAAACGGCCTTAAAAACAATTTTCGATCCAAAAAAATCGATTTTTGTCGACCCGTGTTTTGCTGCTATTACCACAGTAACGTCAAACCCGAAACGCCCCCTGCCGGACATTCGTAACAACAGTAACAGATAGCAGATAACCTAAAATGTATCCTAAAATGTCCATATTGCGAATGTGGACTAAAATCGAAAATTTTGACATATACACAGAGCTAGTACCACCTACTAATCTCAAGATATGCTCTTTTATTCAAATAATAAGTAAAAAAGAATTGCTTGGTAAAAAAAAAACAAGAAAGAAGCCAGTTATTAAGCAATTAATTTCATATATGGGAACAACGAAAAAACTTCTATAATATTAGAAATCCACAGAGCATCAATTCCTAGAAAAATACTTAACATTTACGTCGTTAATAACTAATTTGGTCGCCCGATGAGGCGCACAAAAACGACAACGGACCAACAACGGTGAATCCGTCAAAAGACTGTATAACGAGTGAAAATCTGACTGCGGACCGAAGAAAAAAGGCTCCTCTTATAATATTTAATAAGTCCGGTTTTCTATACGCGGAGAGAAGGTAGCAATTTAGCCTGATTAGGTTACGTACGTTGAAAATATTTTAATAAAAACGGTAGATTTTTTTTTGTGTGTGCTCGTGAGACGTCGTCCATCGGTAATTACCGGGCATGTGAAAAGAGGTGAAATTCGCCGCCTAATGGAGCTTCGGAAACGTAAGAAAACACGTGTCCGCGTACGCGTCCGAATACCAGTTAATTGAGGTTTTTATTTGGA
This sequence comes from Aphodius granarius, assembly GCA_963971325.1. Taxonomy (NCBI): domain Eukaryota; kingdom Metazoa; phylum Arthropoda; class Insecta; order Coleoptera; family Scarabaeidae; genus Aphodius; species Aphodius granarius. The sequence goes on from OZ020224.1 coordinate 5,029,155, forward strand.
CGAAAAGATCGCTGGAATTCGTGTTAACATGGCCTAGAAATATCGTAGGCGTCCGCTGATGAAGTACACTACCAGCGCTTGATGTTACGGTTCGCGAGAACTCGATTAAATCCTCATTTAACACAGTTACGACCATCAAATCCAGTGACAACTTGAACGGTTCTCTAGAATTTGATGAGCTTAATAATCATCACTTTGGATTAAACTTAAATCGTAAAAATTATATTAGGTTTTCCAAATTTTGAAAAAAGATTTGACCTTATTTGCTGTTTCGCCACCAGATTCTTGTAATGTAAAGGCAAATATGCATTCAATTGGGTTTTAATAGGAGAGACCTTTTCCACAATGCAACTTCAATTACCGTCCGTACAATGCAACGCGCGGTAATCTAGAAAAGAACGACGCGGTCGCGGGCTAAAAATGCCGCTAATGCATTATTGTATGGTAAGTCGGGCGTTCTGGGGTCTACCGTACAAAAGATCACGGACCCATTTTCTAAACTGTGTCAATGATAATATGCGGCAATAATTAATAGTTCATTACCCACCGGGAGTAGCGCGCGCGCCATTCGCGATAGAAATCTCGCAATCTTGCAAAACCGTATTAACCCTAATAAAATTGAAAACCTGAATGGGAACAACGTGTACCGCGGGACTGGATATACAGTGTAGTCGCCGATAGGTGTGTTTTGCGGAGAATAGATATTGCAGGCAGTTAATTTAATTTATTATTCGTTCCGTAGAGCGAATGGAACTGTCAACTCTGAACAACCGACTTCCATAGAAATTCGTCCGCCCTGCCACGTTTTATTAATTGGCAGATTTAGAATCACGACACCTTTTGCTCTCTCAGATAAAAGTGTCCAGCTCATAATGGCGTTTGCATTCTTAGCCATTACGAAAAACCAAACGAAATTCACAATTTATTATCTCTACAACGGCGTCACTTAATTTGATATTAATACGTGTAAATTCTAAGTTTTCCATCACCAAGTCTTGCAAAAGCTTCGCACAGACCAGAGTGATGATTACCTGTGGAGATGGTAGCGGTTTTTGCCATTCATGACTTTGAACGATCAATTATTTTTATTTCAACGAGGTATTGATTTTGGTGACAATATGACAACCGGAAGTGGTAAATGTTATGTGCCTCTTCTTACACAGAGAGAACTCTATTCTTGGATAACAGAGTCTCGCGTCTTTTGCCACATATCACCGCTATATAAGTTCGACGATATTGAGTGTTCGAATAATGTTTGTTTATATCTATCCATAAGTGTTTTATATCATGGGTGACTTAAAAGGATTATGAGGAAAACCAGGATTGTAGTGGAATAGCCCACACAGAGAGAACCGGAAGTGGCAAATGTTATATGTCTCTTCTTACACAGAGAGAACTCTATTCTTGGATATCAAGAAAAATTATTCCTGCGTATATATTGTAGCATGAAGAGAAAAAACTTGCGATGTTACTTGACCCAAGATTCTTACTCTGAGAGATACATAGAAAGTTGTGCAATTACTTTACAGATGGCGCTAACAGAGTCTCGCGTCTTTTGCCACATATTACCGCTATATAAGTTCGACGATATTGAGTGTTCGAATAATGTTTGTTTATATCTATCCATAAGTGTTTTATTTCATGGGTGACTTAAAAGAATTATGAGGAAAACCAGGATTGTAGTGGAATTGCCCACACAGAGAGAACCGGAAGTGGCAAATGTTATATGTCTCTTCTTACACAGAGAGAACTCTATTCTTGGATATCAAGAAAAATTATTCCTGCGTATATAGTGTAGCATGAAGAGAAAAAACTTGCGATGTTACTTGACCCAAGATTCTTACTCTGAGAGATACATAGAAAGTTGTGCAATTACTTTACAGATGGCGCTAACAGAGTCTCGCGTCTTTTGCCACATATTACCGCTATATAAGTTCGACGATATTGAGTGTTCGAATAATGTTTGTTTATATCTATCCATAAGTGTTTTATTTCATGGGTGACTTAAAAGAATTATGAGGAAAACCAGGATTGTAGTGGAATAGCCCACACAGAGAGAACCGGAAGTGGCAAATGTTATATGTCTCTTCTTACACAGAGAGAACTCTATTCTTGGATATCAAGAAAAATTATTCCTGCGTATATAGTGTAGCATGAAGAGAAAAAACTTGCGATGTTACTTGACCCAAGATTCTTACTCTGAGAGATACATAGAAAGTTGTGCAATTACTTTACAGATGGCGCTAACAGAGTCTCGCGTCTTTTGCCACATATTACCGCTATATAAGTTCGACGATATTGAGTGTTCGAATAATGTTTGTTTATATCTATCCATAAGTGTTTTATTTCATGGGTGACTTAAAAGAATTATGAGGAAAACCAGGATTGTAGTGGAATAGCCCACACAGAGAGAACCGGAAGTGGCAAATGTTATATGTCTCTTCTTACACAGAGAGAACTCTATTCTTGGATATCAAGAAAAATTATTCCTGCGTATATAGTGTAGCATGAAGAGAAAAAACTTGCGATGTTACTTGACCCAAGATTCTTACTCTGAGAGATACATAGAAAGTTGTGCAATTACTTTACAGATGGCGCTAACAGAGTCTCGCGTCTTTTGCCACATATTACCGCTATATAAGTTCGACGATATTGAGTGTTCGAATAATGTTTGTTTACATCTATCCATAAGTGTTTTATTTCATGGGTGACTTAAAAGGATTATGAGGAAAACCAGGATTGTAGTGGAATAGCCCACACAGAAAAAAACATGGAATTGAAAAAGATTTTAATTTTGATAAGTAAATAAACATATAAACATTATGGTTAGTGGATGGGAGCCTTAAAAGTATACTTTATCGAAATTGAGAATCTGCGTAAAATTGCGATGGTCGCCGTGGTGAAATCGATTAAAAAAGGCAATAGAGGGCACTAAAATCGAACGAGAACCAGGTCCGGCGTAGTAAATTGCGGCAGGTCAGTTAAATGTAACGATCAATAAAAATAGCGAATCGAGTATTGAGCGATTCAGAGACAATACTATGGGAAAGCAATCCGTCCGCAAAAAGCGCTCCCGCAAAAATGAAGAAATATGAAAATAATTTATTGCAAATATTAAAAACGTATATGGAAGAAAAGGCGGCTGGGAGCCAGCGGACACTAGATAATAAAAGTGAACGAGTGACAATAAATCATATTTGCCAATAAAATCGATTTTTCTAAACGTGCCAACGGGCTCGCGGAGTTATTGCTGCGCAAGCAATAAACCTTTACACGCATACACACCAACGGGCCGTGCCATAATTCCCTTTATATATTGATAGAAAATTTTATACGCGCGCTATAAAAGAGTCTTTATACACGAATCAATATCGTTTCAATTACTTTTAACGCCGCACTACTAGTTAGAAAACAATTTTCAAGACTGCCACACTTCGCATTTCCAGGGTATCGCCAATCTGACCACTTCTTTGACCAATTCAATATCTGAATATCCCATACGTTCTTGTTAAAAGTCCACCATACCTATTTTACACCTACTTATACAGGATCTGTTTGACTTGGATCACTTGACGATGTTCTTCGTAAAATTTCTCGATACAAATAAGTATCATATAATATCACGTATCCGTGTGTTTTCTTGCGAGGTCTCCAGCTTGGTTCACTTCTTATTTATTTATTCTTCAATCGTGGGCAGATACTGGGTGACGTCAGTTCTCGATTACGTCACAAACCGAAGGCGCCCGATCGGTATAAACCCTTATAGCGCAAAAACCGTTCGTCCCATTCATCTGTAAATTTGTATACATGTTACGGTCATAGTGATAAATAGGTTATTATTAATAATTACCGGTTATTATTAATAATAGCCAAGGGGCGAGGTTAAAGTGAAGAATTTATCACATGAACCGGCTATTATTAATAATTTCCAGCATGCTGTGGTCAATGTGATATATTTCAGTTCGATATTGCATTAAGGTGATGCTACAATATAATAGAGCCTCAGATTTGAAATTCTGTTAATATCTACATAATCGCCACAGAACGAATCTATTCACTGGGTTTTCAGTGTTGGGCCTTTAGTGAAGTTAGTCCTGACTAACTTATTTAGTTACTACTCATGACTAAAATAAGGAAGATTATCAAAACGAGACTAAAAAATGCCAATCCAAACTAATTGCATGCACGAGTGTGTAACTCTTTGGGTCATGCTTATTTGGGCAATTCTTAAAAGCAAAGTAAGTAATAAATTAGAAACTCGGTTTGTATTATTTTACCAGTGCAAACGTACGTAGTGCTTCTGCATTTTGCAACTCGTGGCAAAAAAAATATTTTTATTTGTAACTTTATTATCTTTTTAATACAAAACTTTAAAAAATGTTTTATATTTAATTTTGAATACAAAAGTCCTTCTAGACCTTTATTTTTTGTGGTAGTACAACAACGACACCATTTATATTGTAAAAATAAAGCGAAATAAAGTTTGTAACAATAGGACGTCATCTTCTTTTGTTTTTTTTTGTATTTTTTGTTGGTGATAAACACTTTTATAATAAATATATCTGTGAGATATTAGATATACTTAGGGTAGGTATAGGTAATGGACATACTAATGTAGGGAAGATTGAGGCAAGTTGTTACCATGTTTAATCTTTTATTTATAAAATTATTGTCAAACACCAAAAGTAAAAATACCGTGTTAGGAACAGAACCATACAAAAATGTTTGCATCATTTGTGCGGTGCAATTTATGTAAAAACATCTATGTAAACTAGTCTAGTTCTTGCATGTACATATTTGCATGAAAATACAATATTGAAAAAATTATTATTAAATGCGCAACATTTCAAGATAATTAGGATTTGAGAATTTACTTAATAAATTGTAATTGTACATTTACAACAAACTACCCACATGCATTAAATATAAAAATGGGTGTTATTGATAATAAAATGGTTAACTTTTTTGAACACTCTGTATAAACTGTTCTTTTTTATGTTTTCGTCATTGAGTCGTCCTTGGGTGTATACTAAATATCATTACCAATTATATCCAGTAGTTTCTAAAGTACAAGGGAGACAAAAAAAGCATTCTGTATTATCAATGTTTTGTATTATTCGTAATTTTGGTCATTGGGGTAGCCGTACTGATGATTTGCGTCGAGTAAATAAATATAATAGCTTACATAGTAATCAAAATAACTGAGCTAACTTCTTTGAAGACTGTATACAAAAGATCTTTTGTAAAAAGTAACATTTTTATCACTTTTACCGTGCCTGTTAGGAAATTATTAATAATAGCCGGTCCATGTGATTATTTAAGTCTTTCTAATCACATTGACCAAATGATGCGGTTATTATTAATAATAGCCGGTAATTATTAATACAAACCACATTTATCACTTTAACCGTAACATACATATTGAGATCACTGCATGCAACAAAACGCATGTAACATTTTACTGGTAATAATTATCACATCCAATTTAATGTTCTGCCTTGCTATACAACATAAAAGCATGCGGTTAGATTGTCAACTTTGATCGAACAAATGGTTTCATTGATTTTTTGGTCGTGATATTGAGTCCACACTCAATAACAGAAATAAGCAGTGGATTTTTTCCTTTAAAAAAATTTCCACAGACCAGACCACTCAAAGCGCTCATCGAAAAGAAATCCGTTGACAATCGACCGAGTTGAGCAAACAAAAGGCAACTTTTAATTCGGTTTTTCTCGTGGCCATTCGGCCGTCGTCTCCCCTTGCTCGCAATTTTTAATACGCGATCTAAAAACTTGATTTATATTGCGACTGTTTGGCGCACTCGTTCAGCGCCATCTGTCCGCCGCTATCGAATACAAACCGGCGAGAGTTTCGCTTGGCAGACTGCAATCTCATCGAAATATTCAAATTTTAAAGTTAGGGTTTGCTCGCCGGCAAAATTTGCATATCAACCATATGCGACGTACATACGTATATGTAAGATGTCCCCCTTTCGGTCTTTTTTACGACTAAATAGAAATTATCCCTTTTGATCGCAAATACGGAGGGTTGAAATATTACTTTAACCGCCCTACCCTCGCTCGCATCGTTTCTAATGGTTTTAACACCCCTTTCGTTCTTGTTTAATTTCGTACGGAAAAATAAAGAGGCCTTTTGTCTCGATGCGTTTTTGATGTATTGCTGCGACTGTCGCTCGAAGGACCAAACTTGCAGCGACCCTCCCAAAGGACGGATAAATTCTCATTAGAAAAAATGTTTTATGGCTGCTTTTTGTTTAATTCTGTCTATCTATCATTTCGCATCTCTCGCACGATTTGTATTCATGTGAAATTTGATTCCAAGGACGATGTATTTATTATTACTATCGGTTGCTGTTCAGGCGCAGTTTCTGTTAATTGAAAATTATTGGAGCAATTGATTGAAATACTTAGATGTATGGAATGTATGGAAATATGTTTCAGAACAATAGAATAATTAAAAATATCATAGATTCTTTATTTGTTTCTGCTAGTGTTTTCTTTTAAAACTTTATTGTGAACACACTGTATGCAAAGACAATATTCTAGTTTGTGGAACTGTTTTACATATGTTGCTTTCATGCTTTAGAAGCTTTTATTTTTTCTGTAAGTGTAATTCAAAATTTCCTTAGAATGTGATTAGCTCTGTGTATAAGTCAAAATTTTCGATTTTAGTTATTGGGCATTCTAGAAATATGTGGTTAAGGCTTCCCACCTGTCCACATTCGCAATATGGACATTTTAGGATACATTTTAGGTTATCTGCTATCTGTTACTGTTGTTACGAATGTCCGGCAGGGGGCGTTTCGGGTTTGACGTTACTGTGGTAATAGCAGCAAAACACGGGTCGACAAAAATCGATTTTTTGGATCGAAAATTGTTTTTAAGGCCGTTTTTTTGCTCAAAACTCTTTGCGAAGGGTATTTAGAGGGATCTTATCGTAAGACATGAGAGCGAGCGGCTTTTATAAGGTCGGCAGGAACGGATAAAAAATGTAAATTTTTGACGTTCATCGATCCGCTTGTCGGAATTTCTAGACGTCACGTGACATTTTCTCGAGGTTCGCCTTCACCCGAAGAGGTGCAAAAACGTGATTTTTTTTCAAAATTGACGCATTTAATTAACAATATATCACGCAGTCCACGCGCAATTGTGTCCTTTTTTCAATTCGAGCGTCAAAAGTAATATCGAAAAGCCCAATTTTGCAGCTACTCGATCGCAAATGTCGGCGAAAATGGGCGATTCCGCTGAACGCGCCCTACACTTGAAAGTTCGTAATTAGTATAGGTAGATAAGAAATCTAAAAATATGCCTCAAAATAATTGTTCCATCCATCAAATATCTGGTGTGGCCCCCACCCAACTTTCCGACTACAATGACACACCATTTACACATTTATAAATTCCCTAAAGGTATATACTATAATGGGTGAAACACCAAAAACGAATATCCGTAAGATAATGATAATAATACTATATCGGGATTATAACAATATGAGGCACCTCTCGATACAAATAACTATAATATACTGTCACGTATCCGTGTGTTTTCCTACGAGGTTCATTTCTCTACTTCTCAAAATCGGATGACTCCCTAAGAAAATGTATGTAACATTTGTCACTACTGGTTGTCAGATTATCATCAAAAACAATCCAGTTCGTCCCCCGGTAATTTTTAATATGTACACCAAATTTCAGTCCGAACAGTGCTTCCGTTTGGATGCTATCGTGTTCACAGGGATTGGGGGTGGTTGTGGCTACAAGAAATTAAAGAACTGCAGGAAGCTTAAACGCTTTAATCTTTAATGTATGTAGGGTAGTCGGAAAGTTGGGTGATTGGCTTCAGAAAGGTCCAGAAAGTCAAGATGTAAAAAAGTCAGTATAGGTTATGTGTTAAAAAGTGTACTTACTCATCTGGATCAAATAACCCACTTGACACATGACAAGAACTTTCTTTGTATAACTAGAAGTAATTTTCAGGTAATTCACGACCAACAATATAGGTTTTATAATTGAAAATGGCATGGTAAGGTATGGAGTTATTTATTCTACAAATATTTTGTTAGCGAGTTCAAAAGGACTTAAAAATAATTCACAATTTTCGTATAACTGTGAGTATTTGGCTAGTGTCCCACAAAATGTCCCACAACAGCACAATATGCTGTTATAACAAGACATAATAAACAGTGGGTATATAAATATTCCATAGAAATGAGTAAAATAGGAAGACAGGTAGACAAATAGTTTGCTTCTATGGTTGGTGGAGAGGGCAGTAATTAAAGGTCCAATTTTAGCATGAACTAGAATAAGACGTAAATCGAAAATTATTATACAACCGTGCGACAGAGCGCGAGTTCTCAAACGGTATATGACTTATAGCCTTTTAAATCACCCAAAATATAGCACGATAAATCATAGAATACAGATCGAGAAAGCAGCAATTTTTCGGTTGTCATTTAAGATGTTAAAATATATCTCGTTATGGCGTTTCACAATAGGCACGGCCTGAATAGATTTAAGGCCACAAATTATAGCCCAAACTCCTTTTATAATAATTTTTCGTACGCGTTTTCACATTTTAATTAGTAATCGGTCTTAGTAATCGGTTCTATATCTGGATATCTGATCCAGATATAGAACCTTGATGTACTCCTATTGAATACCATAAATAAGGCATTCCGAGATTTTTATATAGGCATATAATTATATCCGTGAAGTCAATTTTAACAATTTATCTCGCATTTGAATGCATTCCTTTGTAATAATTACTTCATCTTGTATGTCTATACCGTATATAGAGAAAAAATTACGGAATTGCCTTTTTATCTAGGTCAAAGATAACAAAAGAAATATAAATCTATTGTTGTATGATTATAATTAGTCCCATGTCGGAATTGCTAAAATAATGGGACAGAAAAAAACTCCCGGGGCAATTTTTTTTTTGTTTGCCGGTGTTTACTAGACAAAATATAAACGTGTGCTATCGAAATCTGATGAAGGAACTAATTTGTCTGTCCTGATTTTTGCAGAGGTATGAGGAAATTAAGTGAAACGTTATTGTGTTATTATTGGTAATCAATATCGATTTTAATTGCTACATTTTGACGTGTGCATATTTTCTTGTTATAGAAACTGTTATATTGTTTTATTATGACAAGCAAAATTGATAAATCATCGTCGACAATGTTGCCATCCGTACTACGGTTGTAATATTTTTGTATATTTATATTTAATGTTTATCTTTTTTTTTCTTTCAGTTGTCATTATTTATTTAATAAAGATATTTCGCTGGGATAAACAAATTTAGTAACAGTTTTACAATAGCGATGACAACACTGCGTCAGTTTGGACTTCACACAACAATTTCAACTGACATTTTGCCATTCACGTCACTATTCAGTACCCCCATTAATGCCACTTCCAATTCCAATGTTGCCAACAAATAAAAAGATTGGTTTGTCGCCATTTTTTGAGATAAAAAGACATTAAATATCTCTAGCTGTGCTCTTCACTGCCTTCTGAAATATGTCGGGGAATGTTGGTCATCGTCTGCATTAAAAACTACTTTCTTGAGCAATGAGTCTAAAATACTGCTCGAACAACCGAGTGTCTGTAGACTCCCAATTTTAGACTGTGCATGAACAGTAGAATATATGACTTTATGGACTGCTGCTCGAACAAAGGTATTATAATAATAACCAGCCAATAAAGTGATACATCACTAATTACCATACATACAGGGTGTTTTAAACTGAGACTTTTTACTTCTTGTGGTATAAAAAGTGGTAGTTCTGATCATGTTTTCTTTTACGTCATGTCATCTAGGGTGGTCTACACCCTACTTTCCGACTACATCGTTGGCACAATGAAGTGTATAAACACTTTTGCAATTATTCAATTTTGTAAAGCCAAATCCTCACTGGATTCTACCTAACATCAGTTTCTATGACATAATAACATTTGTCATCCTGACATTTAATGTCATGTCAAATCAGTGGCACTGACATTTGTCAGTGTCCTTCTAGGGTACTAGTCGGAAAGTAAAGATTGTTACAAACGGTAAAAAATGCTCGAGTTATGAAAAATAAAAGTTAAATTGATAAGGTTTCAGTTAAAAGACTGTATCTTTGTTGAAAGAGATCAAAATGTTTTCCATACAACGCAAACTTTCCTGGACATAATATATATAAAAAAAGTAGAAACCATAGATGCCAAGTATCAGCTAATTATGGGAATGTTTTATGCATGATTATAGGGAATTTGTCGCGTTCAACATATGCATAAAACGCCTGCGATTAGTGTTTTGCGAATTGATCGTTTAATAGGCAATATATCATGCAATAACGCGGTTTTCTCTTATTTGTTCATTAAAACGCGCGAAAATATGTCATATTTTATTCCGAGAAAAATTCTCATCGCCAATTAGCGCAGCAGAAATTGTTAACGTTTGATCAAAGTTCAAGTATAAACGCTCGTTCAAAGTTTTTATGAAAAACCAAATAAACCATATTTTATACTTTACTACGTTAAATACCACAACGTTAAATATAATCATTAGCGACCTCAAGGTCGAAAATGTCAAACAGCAGATGAATATTTTGTGTGACTTACGAATGGAGTGCCGCAGGGTAGGGATCAGAATCGTTAGGACCAGTGCTATGCTATATTCGCTATAATTTACCTGTAACAAAAAAAAACGAATGGTAAGTTGCAATTAGACTACACATGGCTTGATAATTAAACCCTTGTGATGGGTTTATGGGTAAAAATGAAAGAAACGAACAGCAGGGGAATCATTAGGGAGGCATTTCTTTCGTTTCGCGTTCGTATCTGAAAGGATTTTTCCTCTTTTTGTGTGTTGTACAGTCAATCATGTGAGTTGTATCTCATTGTATGCAACCCTCTCGAAATCGAACGTTATTTATCAAGAGACGTACGTATGATTTATAGAAAATCATTAAAATATTCAAAATTAATTATATTCGTCTTACTTGAAACTCTATCAACTGTGAAAAAATGAATGAGTCGAGAAAAAGCGAGCCGGGGTATTGTGAGCCATCCGGTGAGTCATTAATCAACCGTTGCATCTCTGTCTATTGTCTGTCTCTTTCTTAGGAGTATTTAAATACGGCCACAACCATCTTAGACTATTAATCAAAAGATTTTAACAATGCCCAGCCTGATACGGAGAGGCTGGATCATTAAAATTATGGAAATTATTTAATCTAATTTTTCGATTGTCATTTTTGGCTCATCACAAATGAACAAGATTCAAGATCAGGTAGACTGAGGCCAAACCCTGTTCTATCGAAAAAATCACGATACACACGATTTCTTGTGAGGTAAAAACTTTCATATTGTAAAACGAGGATAAATAAATATGATTTAAGCGGAAATGTGAATCGAGAATTATGGAAATTACAAGTTTCTACCCAGAGATGATTCCGAGAAAGTCGTAAAACCGTTTGTTTGCCGGAAAAGTTAACTTTAATTATGTTGACAATGACAAGTGACAGAAATGTGTGAAACGCTACAAAACCACGGAAAAGGCGACCGGTGAGATTTTGAGTTTACCCACATCTGTCCACAAGAAGATCTAGCTCAGTGTTGATTTTTAGGTTCACAATAATGTCATGGTTTCTATTTAGATTGTATACTAGCATCTTGTTCGAGTTATTCAAGTGGTCTATGTTTGGAATATCCTGAGGAAAAATTAAGAATTTTGGTTTAAGTTTTTTAGTTTTTTTTTTTCAGATTTAATGCCAAATTAATTAGAAGATACACTGTTTTAATATAAAACTTGTACATTTTATTTTCACTTTGTAAATTTATATTATATCAAAAACAATATCAAACAACAATGCATTTAGAATTGACAGGGCTTTATTATAGTCTATAAACCAATCAACTGATTGACTCCTAATGCCGGCCACACACGTTCAGTTCAAACTGACAGTTTGAACTGTTCAGTTCAACTGTACAGTTTAACCTCTGTTGTTTAGTTGAGTTCAACTGAGACTGAAATATCCACACACTTAGATGTTAAACTGTACAGTTCAAACTCACACTTTAAACAGAACGTGTGTGGCCAGCATAGTACTTTATCGAGGGTTTCAGATTTAGACTGCTGTAGTCTTTTATCTTCTTGTGGTATAAGAAGTTGTAAAATATCTTTTTTCATAATTACTACAGCGCATGTTAATTCTGACAATCTTGAAGAAATCGTTACAATCGATCTAAAAATGCCACAGTTATGAATCATGAAAGTTAAATTTACTAAGGTTTAGTTAAAATATTGTATCTTCTTTGAAAATTAAGGTATAAAAATAAAACAAATATCAATACATTGCTAATTAATTTGGTTTTTTAGTAGGGAAAAACGTGAGGTACTAATTGTTTCACAGGTGTTCTAAACTCAGACCACAAAAACATTGAAGTACATTACACGACGCGCGTGAGTTGTAGAAATAACACTTTTAAAAACTGTATTAGGTAGAAATCGTAAGCTGTACTAGAAGGAGTTGTACTAGAGCAATTAAAAATTTATTGAAGATCCAATTTTGTCAAATTGTTAGGTGATCGTTTTTTTTTGTTTCGTATATTTTTTATGGTTTTGAAAATGATATACAGCTGCATTAATTAGATAGTAGGAAATCTTGACTCACTACATCCTGAAGTTCCGGACCAGACGTGATAACATGAGATAAAATAATAATACTCTTACTTACAAAAGCTATACTTGTCCATTATAATTACTCTCGGTAACAGCTCTCAGTAAGTCTACAATTCTACAATTTTACAATTCTACAATTCTACAATTCTACAATTCTACAATTCTACAATTCTACAATTCTACAATTCTACAATTCGACAATTCTACAATTCTACAATTCTACAATTCTACAATTCTACAATTCTACAATTCTACAATTCTACAATTCTACAATTCTACAATTCTACAATTCTACAATTCTACAATTCTACAATTCTACAATTCTACAATTCTACAATTCTACAATTCTACAATTCTACAATTCTACAATTCTACAATTCTACAATTCTACAATTCTACAATTCTACAATTCTACAATTCTACAATTCTACAATTCTACAATTCTACAATTCTACAATTCTACAATTCTACAATTCTACAATTCTACAATTCTACAATTCTACAATTCTACAATTCTACAATTCTACAATTCTACAATTCTACAATTCTACAATTCTACAATTCTACAATTCTACAATTCTACAATTCTACAATTCTACAATTCTACAATTCTACAATTCTACAATTCTACAATTCTACAATTCTACAATTCTACAAATTCTCCTTCAAAGTTTAGTTTTTGATGGGTTATACCTGTGAAAAAATCGTGAGATCTCTCGTTCTAAAGATTGATATAAAAATTCACATATTGAAATCACTCGAAGGACAGTACATTGCTTGAGGTTCTTAATTATTCCATAGGACGTTCAAAAGTTAGATCTAGGCAGAATCGTCATTTTGATTTCTCAGTTAACATAAATTATATTCCTATAACTTATTTCACCTGAGAATGCTTTCCAGAATTACAACAGTGAGATGAAATATTATTTTAGAAGAGAATTATGGCTTTTAGTGCTTAGCTTTTACGTCGTGCGACCTTTTTTACTTGATTTATTATATTTCATTATTTAAATAATGTACATTTGTCGTAGTGATAAGCAGCGCATTTCAAATGGGTCATGTTTCCAAAGTAAATGGAAACAATTGGAATTGCTTTAATCGCAAAGTATGATTATCAATGATCATCTTATATGATTACAGACAGGAATGCTGCTGCAAGGAAACAAATAAATCGAGATCACCACAAAAAACATCCTGAAAAGTGCAGAGAAAATGTCAAAAAACAAAAGCAAATCAAAAGGTAGTGCCTAGGATTCTCCCACTTAAAAAAAAATGATTCACACAGTAACACAGTATGTATTAAAGATAAGACCAATTTTTATATAAGAATAAGATCAATTTTTAACAGGAGATTCTGCCTACCCTAAATGGAATAAACCAGAAATTAAAGGAATTCAACAACAAAATAGAAAAATAAATTTTGCCATACCCAGAGCGATGTATCAGTTTTTGAATATTAATAAATTATAAATATTAATTTTAAAACATGTTGTATTATATTTTCTTCTACTAAGATTGTGGTCTAATTTACATTCGTTTAAATTCAAAATTTAAATTAAAAAAAGATCATGAAACATCATTCGTTTCCTTGACAGCCATAGGACACCAATGTGTTTATTCTCTATGTCCTGTATAGTAGTGCAGTGAAATTGAAGTCGACACATTTGGGTGAATTTTTAGATGAACCTATCCAATAACCGTAGATGAGGGTTGAGTTGGTCACACCCCACGCAGCTACAAAGGCTTATTAACTGAAAATATGAGTGGTCATTTCATTTTGGTAGTTGATCAGAATAAAAAAATGCAGTTATTTTTTTAGTTGTTTATAACATTTTATCAAGTCGTCACAACGAATGCGTATATGAGTAAAGCATAATAGATTAAGTAGAAGGTAAGAGTTAGTTTAATTTATAGAATAGTCCTGGGTAATGAATTTAAATGTTCAATAGTTTCTAAATTCTTGCTCGAATTCACTAATTACGCATTTATATGGGTCTAATATATTCGAGTTTTTCCTTTTTGTCGTCCAGCACGCATACAAATCGCACAAAACAATGCGACTTATTACGAAACAGAACTCGCGATTTTTTTTTATATTACACTTCCTCGGTGTGTACTCTTTTATTCGATCGGAAAATGTTATAATAAATTCTGGACACGTCCACGGAGCGACATTCCTTTTACACAAAAAATAATAAGGATGGAATTAGCATATGCACATACATATTTGACTATACGTCACTTGAAAAATATTCCCGATTGTGACAGAAATAGAGAATTAGAAAAGTACGTAGGTTACACACTACCGCCGCACACTGGTCACACCTAAATAAGTAAGAACAATAAGTTACACGGTCATTAATATTTATTAATAATGCCAGAGTCGCTAAAAATGTTTTCACGCGTTGTCGCAAGCCCCGTATTATTTCACGTAGGTCGAGGAATGTAGAATTTCATTTTTTCCAGGCCGAGACTGAAGGTAAAACGATTTCAATTAAGCCAGGAAACTTTCGTCTTTTCTGCCTTTTTATTCGTTTACTTGTTTCCTTTTTTTTTGTTGATGTGCGTTTCTCGCATGTTTATCGATGATTATTGTAAACAGTACACACTGGAACGTTTAAGTTAGTGAAAGTTTGTTGCATACTTGACATTTGCCGTTGGTTTTTATTTGGTAAACAATCGAAAAAAGCGATGTGTCAACAATTTAAAACGGTGTAATGCGCACTTTATGCTAATTGAGGATGGTTCAACTATTTTTTTTTCTTGTGATAGCCGGTTGAAGGACTAGAAAATAGGCAATTCCGTGTCAATATATTACGTTATACATTACTCATTTTGTTTATACATCTATCAATTCACGAGAAAAAAAACATAATAATTAAATATATAAGAAAACAATTAAACTGTTTATTAGAAAACAGTACTTCACACTAATTTATTGTAATTCTGAACGCAAAAAAGAACGAACGCATTCTATTCAATTCAAATATTCCATGACTGTACTCAGTTCGATAATAGTACCTATATTATAATACAAGTTTTATAAAACGTCAAATTGGCGCATGAGTTGTTTGGGACACGAGGAGCGCCAGCGACGAGTGCCCCAAATGAACGAATGCCCCAATATGTCTTATAAAACGAGTGTAATATACTATTTTTTCTACTTTGCGTCATTAATTTTATAAAAATTTAGAAGTATATTAGGTAAAATTCCAATCTAGAGTATTTATGGGTGCAACCGTTGGTAACACTGTCATCTGTCACTTAAATTCAAATATCTGTGAAAAATTAAATATTGATAATTATTATATACCATCATATACTAGTAGTACGAAACCTAGGATGCAACACGCATGTTTAAATATGTATAAAAATATACATACTTCGCAGTTTATGCGATTCTAAAAAATCAGTTTGTGCTTACTTTTGTGGTTATGTGTATTTTCGTTTGACATGCATTTGATATCAATGTCACCAATCTTAGAAAAAAGTTACTAAAAACGATGTTACAATTTGCTAATTGTAACACCGAAAACAGTGTTACAATGTGTGCATTGTGAATGCAAAGTAGAAAAATATATTTTGACTTGTATGTCACTACGTTGTGTGTGACACTTTGGTATTTATAGAATAAATTTATTTAATACTATTTATTCCAAAATAACGTGATAAGAAATATTGTTAATGCTCCTTGGTACATTAGGAATGGTTCTTCATAAGAACGTCATAATGGAGATGGTAGACAGCAAAATCTAGAAAATTGCAAGAAGTAACGAACAAAGACTTCAACAAAACGTTGGGACTATCAAGCTCCTCGACAACAGTGGTCCCGTAAGAAAACTCAAGAGAAAGAAGCCTTTTGAATTAGTGTAACTGTGTTAGTGACAAAAGTGGAGTCAGTGCTATTTAACTGTGAAAGTGTCAAAAAGCAGTCAGTGTTATTTAGTGCGCATGAAAAATATGTACCAGTATAGATGTTTCAAACCAAGAAGAGCACAGTTGAGTATGCAACCAAATATACGCGGGTCAATTATAAACCATACACTGGGCATAATTGGTTGCATATGTCACTGTGCTCTACTTAGTTTAAAACTACTCTACATACCAACGATACAAAGATACATCAGTGGATGCCTAGTAGAATAAGTTAAAGTAATATTAAGATAAGTCAGAGTTAAATTACTCATTAGACTTCGATGACTATATTGTAATCATTAGTTGACAATAAATAACACACGGATCCTGCAACAAGAACAGGGGTCACATAGTTTTGTTGACCTAACATCACTTTTCATGGATCAAGTCATCAAAGTGCTGTGACTGGTTTAAGATCCAATTTATTTGAAGTCATATATTTCGCTTGAATTAGCATTCTGTGCATACGTTCTCATAACAGATTGTTCAACGTATTACGAATTAACAGGTTTTGTTTGTATTATTTTATCAAGTCAAGTAATACAGACGTTCTATGCATTAAAATATGGGAAGTGATCAAAGAAGTTGTTATATAATGACACATCTGAACAAAAATATGGAAGAAGTAAAAGCAGCTTGCTGCTGCTATTTTGGATTAAGAATTGGAGATCTGGAAAAGCCATGGACAGTTAATATATTCTGTATTTCCTGTTAGATCGGATTTTTTACATTGGATGAAAGGAAAGCAAAAGAAAATGCAGTTTGCAGTTCCCATGTTGTGGCGAGAGCCTTCCAATCATATAGATGATTGTTATTTTTGCGCGGTAAATGTCTCCGGATATTCGAAGAAGGATAAGCATAAAATATCCAAATTTGCCATCAGCATCGCGACCTATCCCCCATGGAGAGAACCATCCTCTCCCAAGTGCGTCATCCACTTCATCGTCTTCGATTTTTGACACAAAAGAAATTTCGCCTGTCTGAAATCACTCTGTCAGATCAGGCAAGTCGTGAAGATTTACCATTTGAAGTTTTAGGAACACCTCACTTTATAAACCAGTGCGAACTGGATGATTTAATTAAAGACTTAGGTTTATCAAAAGAAAAAACCTAGTTGTTGGGTTCTAGGCTACAGGAATGGAATATTTTCGCACGAGTGTGACAGTGTCTTCATTTACAAAGCGTAAAGAGCTTTTTAAAACATATTTTAAAATGGAAGGATCTTTACGTGTGTCTCGATGTTGATGGATTTGTAAACGAGTTTGATATTCCCCACGATACTTCTGAATTGTGTTTTTTTTTATTGATTCATCAATATGCAGCATGAAAGCAGTACTTTTGCATATTCTTTGAATTTAAATAACTTGTTTACTAATTTTGTTGCAGTTTTCTCAGTTTTTTTAAAGTATCGCTGTATCTGTAAATCTAGACCTGTTACAATAAATCCACTTTCAGTTTCTGGTTATGTAAGGCAAAAATAATCTGAAACAAATATTTTTTTTTGTTGTATCAGAAAGCTTACTACATATTATAACAACATCAACTAAAATTCAGGTACCATATACATTTTACCACAAATATTAATAAAAGTTCCGCATTACAATGTTTATTATAAATGTAATAACTAAGGCACGGATAGTTTGGGCACAGTTTACTCAAACTATCCGCGCCTTAGTTATAATACATTGAATTGTAAATGTTTTTTTTTTTTAATAAACCTTGTTTTAGAGAGAACTATTTGTCAACTGACTCATGGACTTTTACCCAAGAAGCTTTAATAATTTCTGTTTAATATAAGAAAATAGGAATGATGTTGTCAATTACATAGCAAGACAATAATTAAGCTGTTCTAAATAACAAAAATTAAAGTGACCCGAGTAAAATCTGGTGCGGAAAATGCGATATAAAATGCCTTTGTTTTTATCAAGCTCCCACTCACTCGGAAGTTGGTATCACAACTTATAACCTCCAAGATAAAAAGTCTCATTTTATTGAGTATTGTTGCGTTTCCACAAAAATATTCTCCTCCACATCCTCGATTCTCATTCCTCTTATTCTTCCACCGGACGAAATTCGTCTATTAGTTCACGTCTGCAGACAATGAAGTCGTTAAAAGTTGAAAAATAAAAGATCCAACTTTTCGTGTCCTCCACCTTTCAAAGTGCACCGCTTTTTCGAGCTGCCCCGGGACATATAGCCGGACCAATTAAAACAGTCTACCATAAATGCTTCGGTTTTTACTCCAGCTCTGCTCACGAGATAATTACCAAAAGACCATGTTTCTATCCTTTTTGCTAATTTGAACACAAAGGTACGATCACTGCTCAAATTATTAATTAACAGTTAGCATTTTTTATCTATCTGCAACTCTTTATTTTCTTACAAGAGTTATTACAAATTATACCTTCTATAGTATGTTCCGTAATATATGTTTTGTACCATATCCAACTTGATTTATATGAACGCAGTGACTTTAAATATGCATACTAATTTACAGATCATTGGGATGCGCAGTTTAGGTGCTATAAGGACTTATAGAAGGAGTTTGACAGAATCCACTGCCGTCGTTGCTGTGTTGCGAATTGTCTAATTTTGACAAACGTCAGTGTCAGTGACATTACATGACATTGTATTATTCTATTATTGACCTGATAGGATGGGATTCAGAGTGGCTGTGGCTTTACGAACTTTAATAATTTCAAAGGTGTTCACTTCAATGTGTCAACAACGTAGTTGGAAAGTTATATGGGGGCCACACCGGAGTTTTAATGTTGTTTTCTCAATAAATTGATATTTGCTGATTACTTTTTAGCGCAATTAAAAAAAAATGTTTACCATAAGTTACTTATAATTGAGATAATTATGTTTTTAATAACTTTGTGTCCAGTATGGACGCTGCTTAAATTTCTTAAAACTCACAAGAAACCGCGAATTCCGCAATGCCGCGAATGTTTAACATTCACAATTTGAACGTGGAGAAATTAACCGTATAAATATGCACAGTCATTTTTTCTATACGATATGTAACATTACCGAACAAGACGAAAAACTTTCTCCCGACCTGAACGTGAATAAATTCAATTGTTTACAGCATTATTCGGGTCTTGTGCAAGCAATCCGTCGTTCTTCGTCCGTAAATTTGCATTGTTAATACACCATTAAGACAGGCCATGAATAAGATCGTGGGTAGCTAGCTGAATACACAGGGTGATCCCTAATTTAAAATGTAACTCAAAAATATCTGGGGTGGCCCCTAGAGAACATTTCGGTTACTCGTTTATACAGACTTATACAGACCTTTATATAAACTTGCGCGCTAACATTTGCCTCTCCGGTTGTCAGATTGTCATCAAAAACAATACATTTCATCCTCTATTAATTCTAAATATTTATACCAAATTTTAGCCCAATATAATACTCCAATGGGTTCAGGAGAACGCTAAAAATATATAATAAAGAACTAGTAAAAATAAAACATTGAGTCAAAGTTAATTAAACGACAATCAATTAGGAATTACCATTTCCAGCAATGCGGTGATCTGATAAAAAATCGCCCATTGTTCGTTAGAGTTGGTGCATAATTACCAGCTTTTGAAAATACCTCCGCGTCGGATATTTTTAAGGACAAACGTATCACGACTTTAATAAGATATTATCACGCGCTTTATATATTGTGCAAACGTGCCTAATACATGCATTATGTCCTAAGCTATGCTGCAAAGCAATGAAAAATCGACGGAAAGAAATATACGAGCAAAACTTGTGCAACGGACTTCAATTTGCTCAAAGGTTCTAATTTGCGGAGATGCAAAAATTCGCGCTCTTTGTGCTTTGTTAATTGAACGTAATACGAGTTTCAGTCGTGTCAAAGCACAATTGAACGCTGAGATTTAGATTCCTATCAAGAATGAGTGAGACAGGTATGAGATACAGAAAAAGAAAGAGAAGAATGAGATATAGAAAGAGAGAGAGAGAATGAGATGCAGAATTTCGTGGCACTGCATTTCGAGAAATTTTTTTCGACTCAAAGTCATCTGATTTCGTATGTAACTAAATGTTGTCTAATTTTTTTTAAGTAATAATATTTTTAATAAATAAAATTTAGATTTACCAGGGACCGTACTGGGATTGTGTTCTGTGATGATCTGACAATCGAAAGGGACAAAAGTTACATGCATTTTGTAAGGAATTCAACTGGTTTTTTGTCCAAACTTGTACCACCTCATCTTTCAGTAACTCTAGATATGTACACCAATTTCCTCATCAATGGGATGAACGGTTTAGGCGCCGTCAGCTTTCATAGAAGCAGTCTGACGATAGTGCCTATGGCTTCACAAAATTGAAGAATTGCAGAAGGTTTTAACACTTTAATGTGTAATGGGGTAGTTGTATAGTTGTGTGGGGGCTACCTCACATATTTTGATGTCAAACGCAAACTGGATGTTCTAGCAGAATATCTAATACATCATGTACAAGTAATATTATCATTAGAACAGATGTGTAGTTAGCAATGAATTGATATAGAAATAGAAACCTATGATGTCTGTTATTGTTGACGTACAAAACTTATTACCATAATATGTTGTTGTACATGCTGTACCTACAATGTTTACCAAGTCTATTTACCAAGGCTGAATATATTCAAAACCTATACATGAAATCATATCCCATTTCTCCAAGATACTCCAAGATACAGATAAGCAAGAGTGACCACTTAGCTAGAAAGACAGCACCACTCTCCCAGTGTTCAGCATATGTAAGCTGTTGAAGACGCTGATCTCCCAGATCCACTAAGAAGCTAATCGTTATCAATGAAAAAAAAAAAGGAAAAACCGCTTCAGCCTGGGTTGAAAGCAGTCTCCAGCCATTCAGTATTCAAGGTGGTTGCCTTCTATATATCACTGCGCCGGGCAACTTGTTGCTCCTGAAAAACGTCAGCTTCGTGCCGCATCGGGCGAGAATTTATGGTGGCCGATTGAGAACGATTCATTTGGTTGTCGCGGACCCGTATAAACCACTCCGCGAGAGTTTCAATTACGTCCACATGCCAGTAGAAACGAGCGCGGTAGCTCCGAGCCCATTCGGCCACGTACACTCGCCGCAACTGAACTTTGAACTAACATATCCGAATCGAAGGACCACGAAACTTGTTACAAACTTTAATCGTCAATAACTTTTGTATTTTTTATGGATTTTGATGGTTCTTGCGGTATATTGTAGGTAAATTCTTCAGGATTGTATTTAGTATTAAAGCCAGATTAATTAGCAATGCACTGTACTTTGAAATCAACTTTGAACAAACACATTCGTCTAACAGGACCACGAAACTATTACATACTTTGACAAACACATTAGACCCGAAGAACTACGAAATTGTTTCAAACTTTGATCGTCAATAACTTTTGAAATTTCTGCTGGATTTTTATGCTTCTTTCGGCATGTTATAGGTAAATTCTTCAGGACTGTATTCGGTATTAAAACCATATCAATTAGTAATGTACTGTACTTTGAAATAAATTTTGAACAAACACATCAAACTGGAAGGACTACAAAATTGTTTAAAACTTTTATGGCCAATAACTTTTGCAATCAAAATTTGAGGAATGTTGATTTTTTTTGGTACTATATATAGCTAAATTGTTTAAGGTTTTACTCAGTATTGAAGCCAAATTAATTATCAATATATTGTAATTTTGAAAATAACTATTACCACAACAACTTTAATTGGTGTAACTAACAATGTTCTGTGTGTTCTCATAAACTTTGTATATCAACTCAAAAATTTCTTTAAAATGTGTTGAAAAAATGCGTGGTGGCCCCCATCTAACTTTCCCCTAAAATTGTTGATAAAAGTGTCTAAACACTTTTACTATTATTCAATTTTGTGAAGCCCCAGCCACTCTGGGCCGCAACCTAACGTCAGTCATAGTACACATGGCATCGGTGGTCATCAGTGTCACATGTTATGTCAGTCGCACTGATGTTTGTCACATCTGACAATTCGCAACACACCGAAGAAGGATGCAGATTGTGTCAAACTGCTTCTATAAACACTTATAGTGCCTAAACCTTTCATCCCACTGATCTGTAATTTGGTACAAATATTTAAAGTCACTGGAGGAACAACTACTATCAGTTTGGTTAAAATCGAACGAATACCTAAGAAAACTCATCTAATATTTGTCACTTTCGGTTGTCGGATTAAGGCCAGACACAATCCAGTTTGTCCCCTGGTAATTCTCCAAATTTCAACCAAATCCGTTGTACCGTTTGGACGCTATTTTGTTCACAGTCATACATACCTACATACAAGGTAAAAATAGTTAATTTCTCTTTAATATTGAGAAAAATCTCGCAGTTTTGCCTATATGTGCGAAAATATCTATCAATTTCGATACAATATTCCACAAATCAAAACGTTAACCATAAAAATTAGGTTTGAAATCATAAAAAAATAATTTTACTTTGGAAAAAGTATCGTTCTTAAAAACTCTGGGCAAATTTTAATGTATGGCAGTGTATGTAGAGGCGATCATTCGTGGTATTGGGTATTACTTATCCTATAGGAATACCATGGGGGACTGGCAAGAGTAACGATAATTAAAAGCGGCTATTACAAGTTTCTTTGACACTTGCTCTGATCTTCGCGCTTCTCCAACCACGAACGACCATAAGAAATTTTCAATTCAATTATGACGTCCGCTAATATGACATCCACAAGTAATTGAAACACCTATATCGACGCAAAAGCATACCTTTCTTGTACACGTTTACCTTTCATACAGTAAAGGCGTAATCGATTCCGGTTTTTTAATCAACCATCATCAGGATTTTAGTCAACATAAACGTTTTTATAGTTATTTGTTACAAAATTGGTTGAATCACTAAGAAAATTCATGAATCATGTTTATAAAAATACTTGGGAAGTAAAAATTGATACTATAAATTGTTTTTTAAGATGTTACCTTATAATTTTCGCATAAATGGGATGCCGCAGGGTAGCGACTGCTATCATTAGGACCTCTGCTATTTTATCTGTGGTCGTTTACCTGTAAAGAAAGAAAAGGATTAGAGATGTGTGGTTTTTTTTCAAAATTATTAAAATAGTGTAACCATTTGATGTTTCCTTATAAGAATACAAGCCCACTAACTCCATTCAGACACTCAACTTGACAAACACAAAAACTCGCCTTGATATTTCCGGCGAAATGTCACATATCAAGTATAATCTATTGAGCTCGGTAACATTTTAATATACCTCCGGAATAATAATTCTAACGATTGGAAACTAGTTCGCTCTTTAAGGATCACCGAAAAAAATATCACAAATTACAAGGTAATGTATGTTCAGAGAACCAGTTTGATCGGTGTATACGCCGTCTTTGTCTGTCCCGACCACGAGAACAGGAATTTTATTAAAGTTATTATTAATTTATTTTTGCACGTGGTAATTTGTAAAAGGTGTTAATTATTGGTGATCGTAGTAGGCTGATATAAATTCGCACCGTAACGAGTCGCCGCCTCAACGCTTCGTTATTAAGAAGACTAAGAGAGGTGGCGATAACACGAAGTATGAATATTATTATGCAATGTGTTTGTATTATAAATAATATAGTCTTTATAACACCCAGTGTAAGAAAACCGCCCACCAAAATCTGACAAATTTTTATGTCCAAAAACTAGTGTATTTTTTGTGGATTTTGATTGCTTGTTTCAGCAAATTATAGACAAATCCTTCAAAATTCTTTGCAGCTAATACGTTGTTTTTTTTTCGAAAATTAACATATCAAAATGAATGGAAAGACCCTACATTACTTATACCAAACTTAGACCAACCAATATTATCATTTATACTACCCTTAAGTCAGATAGGGTGGTGTATAGGAACTAAAGTGTTTAATTGATTATTTTCAAGTTGAAATAAATCACATTTTATGACATTTAACAATAACTTATTGACGTTTTTAATTAGCATGTGGTTATAAGCTATCAACCTTTAAAAACATTCCATGTTAAAGTCTGTCTGTCGAAAAAAGCTTGACATAATTCCTCTAAGAAGTTCAACGGAATATTCCACAATTTTGCGTAATGAATTCGTATTTTTGCGCAGAAATAACAACTCTCGACCATGGGGGACTGGCAAGAGTAACGATAATTAAAAGCGGCTATTACAAGTTTCTTTGACACTTGCTCTGATCTTCGCGCTTCTCCAACCACGAACGACCATAAGAAATTTTCAATTCAATTATGACGTCCGCTAATATGACATCCACAAGTAATTGAAACACCTATATCGACACAAAAGCATACCTTTCTTGTACACGTTTACCTTTCATACAGTAAAGGCGTAATCGATTTAGGTTTTTTAATCAACCATCATCAGGATTTTAGTCAACATAAACGTTTTTATAGTTATTTATTACAAAATTGGTTGAATCACTAAGAGAATTCATGAATCTTGTTTATAAAAATACTTGGAAAGTAAGACATAATTCCTCTAAGAAGTTCAACGGAATATTCCACAATTTTGCGTAATGAATTCGTATTTTTGCGCAGAAATAACAACTCTCGACCTAAAAGTTTACCGCAGACACAGAAAAACAAGTGTCGTAAGTTTGGCCGTAAGTATTCCGGCCAATAAACGAAAAATAATGGGAACTTTTACGGTTAATAATAATAAAATTTATGTAAAACAATAAAACCGTTCGAGGATTATTTACCTGTTTCGAAGATACAAATCTTAGTAGTGAGCGAGAAAACAACGTAAAATGGTAATAAAGCGAGAGCCCGGAGTGGAATCCGGATTAAATTTAATGCCCGATCTTTGTTTCGGTTTTTAATTTTTCAATTAAGTTGCAGAGGATAGAACGATTCGAACCCGGGGCGACACACCTACGTTTAGGCCGAATTCGGAGCGAGTTCTTTTCGTGCGTTTTCTTCTTATTTCGTGGCGGAAAGTTGTTGAACATGTTTTGCGGCAGGCCCCGGACTCAACGCGCAACGGTGCGCCGGATTTTCTGCATTTCTTAAGGATTCCGCGGACCCATCTCTCAGAATGATGGCACTAAACACGGCCAAATTGCTGTCGCGAAATTTTTTAATCCGTCATTCTTTCAGACCCACTGACGGCCAAAATAATCTATCCAAATTGCACCTTAACAAATTCATCTCGCTTTGGAAGTTGGTAAAAAATGAGATATTACTTACGAAACTATTTTAACTAGTTTGCTAAATGTCCTTTTTATTGAAATGTAGGAATGTTACAACTGTTGCACAGATATTTTACCAATGCGGATTTTGCTAGCCAGGGTTTATCTGGTACGATAGATAAGGCGTGCGGAGGGTTAATGTAAACACTAGGGAAAGTATCCTAGAGGCTCGAGAAAAAGAGGCCAGGCAGTACCATAGACTGGCTCTAGGGGTCTAGTTGTGTGAAATGTGTTGTTGCTGCAGTATGGTAAAGTGGCTCTAGGCTAGGGGTATAGTGGTGTGGAAAGTATTGTGGTTCTTCTAGAATAGTATAGACATGGAGTCATATAACTTGGGCTTGTCGTGGAGACATGGAGTTATATGACTTGTGCTTGTCGAGGATAGAGTAGACATGGAGTCATATAACTTGGGCTTGTCGTGGAGACATGGAATTATATGACTTGGGCTTGTCGAGGATAGTGTAGACATGGAGTCATATAACTTGGGCTTGTCGTGGAGACATGGAGTTATATGACTTGGGCTTGTCGAGGATAGTATAGACATGGAGTCATATAACTTGGGCTTGTCGTGGAGACATGGAGTCATATGACTTGGGCTTGTCGTGGAGACATGGAGTTATATGACTTGGGCTTGTCGAGGATAGAGTAGACATGGAGTCATATAACTTGGGCTTGTCGTGGAGACATGGAGTTATATGACTTGGGCTTGTCGAGGATAGTATAGACATGGAGTCATATAACTTGGGCTTGTCGTGGAGACATGGAGTCATATGACTTGGGCTTGTCGTGGAGACATGGAGTTATATGACTTGGGCTTGTCGAGGATAGTGTAGACATGGAGTCATATAACTTGGGCTTGTCGTGGAGACATGGAGTTATATGGCTTGGGCTTGTCGAGGATAGTATAGACATGGAGTCATATAACTTGGGCTTGTCGTGGAGACATGGAGTCATATGACTTGGGCTTGTCGTGGAGACATGGAGTTATATGACTTGGGCTTGTCGAGGATAGTGTAGACATGGAGTCATATAACTTGGGCTTGTCGTGGAGACATGGAGTTATATGGCTTGGGCTTGTCGAGGATAGTGTAGACATGGAGTCATATACCTTGGGCTTGTCGTGGAGACATGGTGTTAGGTGACTTGGGCTTGTCGAGAATAGTATGACATGGAGTCATATGACTTGGGCTTGTCGTGGAGACATGGAGTCATATGACTTGGGCTTGTCGTGGAGACATGGAGTTATATGACTTGGGCTTGTCGAGGATAGTGTAGACATGGAGTCATATAACTTGGGCTTGTCGTGGAGACATGGAGTTATATGACTTGGGCTTGTCGAGGATAGTATAGACATGGAGTCATATAACTTGGGCTTGTCGTGGAGACATGGAGTTATATGACTTGGGCTTGTCGAGGATAGTATAGACATGGAGTCATATAACTTGGGCTTGTCGTGGAGACATGGAGTCATATGACTTGGGCTTGTCGTGGAGACATGGAGTTATATGGCTTGGGCTTGTCGAGGATAGTATAGACATGGAGTCATATAACTTGGGCTTGTCGTGGAGACATGGAGTTATGTGACTTGGGCTTGTCGAGAATAGTATGACATGGAGTCATATGACTTGGGCTTGTCGTGGAGACATGGAGTCATATGACTTGGGCTTGTCGAGGAGAATATAGACATGGAGTCAGACGTATATGACTTGGGCTTGTCTATCTTCCTGGGTGCCATAATAGGATATTATGTGTGTTCCCCCATGACTTGCACCGGTATATGGTAGCAATGGCACTGTCTAGTGCATTCCGCTCTGCTTCACTGTGTGTGTAAAGTTCCATCCAGGTTGTGGTTGATTTGGAGTATTTTAGGTGTGATAAGATAAAGTGTGCAGATGACCAAGCTAGCCTATGAGTCCAAGGAAATAGACGACATGGACTGGGACTGAAGTCTGGGGACAGGAGTCCCCGGGTAAGTTAACCTTACACTGTATCGTCATCGCTGTTTAAAGAGGGTATTTCTATATTGTTATATGATACGCGAGGGATGTGTAACCGTTCGGTGACGATTGGAACAGCCGCGGATTCTTTCCAATAGTATTTACCAATGACGTGTCATATCGGTGAGTTATTATCAATCTATTAAGCATGTTGCAGTTTCGTATCAGATGAACCAGTTTTAGTAATTATGAAAAAATGTAGTGCGGCAAAAATCCGTATCCAACACAACAATTATATTTGTTGTCTACCATTTTGTCATCAATATGACAAATGATAATTAACCATACAAATTTCCACACTAAAGTGCAAAGACAGTGTTATAAATATAATTCCTACGTTAAAACAACATTTCTTGATAGGAGTTTTTTCAATGCCAAAAATCCTTCGAAACCAGATGATTCATAAACTTTCTTCGAGCAGCAGTCAGAAAAGAACTTTATACTGCTCTTGCGCAGTATAAAATTCGTTTGAGCAGTACTTTAGACTGTTTGTAACCTTAAACATACTTAATATAATTAAACATAAAACTATTCCTCACCTGTATATGAATTAAATACTAAATCTATAAAACTATCTATCAATAAAAATAAATTTTCATTAAAATCTTAATAATAAACTACAAATATATAAACTTTTACACTATATCAACGCCACAAAAGTACTGCTTTATGTTCCTAATCAAAATTAAAAACGATTTTATCAGTAGGTAATTACAAAATTCCTTAAACGTACTAAAACAGTTTTTCTTTTACTTTTCGTCGCAAAGATGTAGGTAATAATATAAAACACACACCCATAAAGATATCCACAAGAATCAATTAACCAGGAGAAGCTCAACGTATTCTTTATGTCTGTCCCGCGGTTTTTATTACTTTTATTACGCCGAACATCCATAATCAAACAAGAAGCGAAGAAAGGCTAGGCTTATATACCTCCGCGCATAATGGAATTAATGTGAAATAATTCGTTTTCAAAGTTATTTATGAACGGATATTTATTCATATTTATACAGTTTTATGGGGTGTTCATTAGAATGCTTTAGATATCCGTGTTTCGAACGGCAGTAAATTATATTTATTGCTTTAGATTTTATACCGACCGACAAATTATTACGTTAACTCTTAATTTATGTTTTTTTTTCAGTTGAGATCGTCTTCGTGTAGGAGAAACAAGAATTAAATATTATTTCAATTTTGTATACAGACAGCTGCTAAAATGGAGAATAAATTAATTAAAATTCGAGTGGTTTTTCTGTTAAACCGTTGGTTTGCTGTTTTCTTTTAGTTAATTATTCGGATTTGAGTTATGAGTTCAAAAAAATTAAACGAATGTTCTACAGGGCGTTACCAAACTTCATCAAACAACCAAACATCATCAAAATCCATAAAAAATAACAAAAGTTGTCAGAGATAAAAAAACACAGAACGTAAATAAAATCTAACTTACAATTATTCAATTTGCGTCAATTAGTGGTCATTATCGTAGTAAACAGCGCCATATTGGTTGATATGTGGCCCCTGTATTAAATAACACAGCACTCCATTCGGAAACTGGTGTTAAAATGATCTGAAAACGTCTGAAAGGGCTTTATTTGTACTTTTGTTCGTACTTTAGTATTTGCTAAAGAAATTGCGAAACTGGTACAATAATATAAGTAGGAAGCACAAAGTAGCGCCGCCGTTTAATCTCGCGTTTACTTTACGTAATTTATTATTTTACACAAAGCTGGCTCGGCTTTGCTGTTGGTGTATAGTGCTGTAAAAGCGGTATTTTTGTTGGTTTCAGCTGTTTGCTTTAAAGAGCTGCGCGAGGCAGCGAGGCGCGCTCTAGGGCACCGTGATAAAGTTATCGTTAAACTTAAAACGGTGTAGAGATTATTACGTTTATTAATAGCGTTTTAAAAAGAGAGCCGCCTCACTCTCGCACTGCTCTCTGCGCAATTAATTTTTATTTAAGCAGTGGGAAATACGCCATAAACGAGATTTTTCAAAGAGTCCGGACACTAAACCATCATAAAAAAACGTTTGAAATGTCTCTATAACCGATGTTTTGTTAGTTAAATTTAAACGTTCAATATAGAAACTTCAGTAAACAGTATTCTGCAAAAAAAATGGAAGAAAACAATGTCTAGATTTTGTGTATTCTGCGTGCTAAGACAAATACGACAGGAGTGCCATAGGGTAGTGTTTTAGGTCCTGTCTTACAAAAACTACTCTTGATTATATTGCTCATCAGACTCTTGACAACAATTATTGTTAGTTTAATTATGCTTGGATTGTTATTTTTTAAGTTAGAAACTTTTGAAAATATTTATCAATATCTTTGTCTTCATAAATTATTCCCTTCACTTTAGATTGCGTTGGCTGATATTTATAGTTCTTTCTACCACTATTCTTGACTTTATATTGTTTATTATACCCTTTGCAATAATTATCGTTAGTTTCATTAAAATTGTTTTATAATTTTGAAAGTATAAACTTTTTAAAAATGTTTACCAATATCTTTGCCTTCATAAATTGTTTCTTTGAATTTAGATTATCCTGCCTTACATTTATGGTGGTTTCAATCACTACTCTTGACTTGACCTTCTTTATTACAGTCTTGACAATGATTCTGGTTAGTTTCATTAAGATTGTTTAGTTATTCTTAAAGTTATAAAGTTTTGAAAATGTTTATCAATGTACAGTGTCCGGCACTGTCCAAGTTAGTGCAAATGAGAAAATTGTTTATTATCAACTTTTCATAAAATTTTATTTGAGTAAATAGTTTCTGTATTATCCTAAAGATCTAAACCTAAAACGCAAACATCAGGGTTATTATACCCTTTGCAATAATTATCGTTAGTTTCATTAAAATTGCTTTATAATTTTGAAAGTATAAACTTTTCAAAAATGTTTACCAATATCTTTGTCTTTATAAATTGTTTCTTTGAATTTAGATTATCCTGCCTTACATTTATGGTGGTTTCAATCACTACTCTTGACTTTACCTTCTTTATTAGAGTCTTGACAATGATCCTGGTTAGTTTCATTAAGATTGTTTAGTTATTCTTAAAGTTATAACGTTTTGAAAATGTTTATCAATGTACAGTGTCCGGCACTGTCCAAGTTAGTGCAAATGAGAAAATTGTTTATTATCAACTTTTCATAAAATTTTATTTGAGTAAATAGTTTCTGTATTATCCTAAAGATCTAAACCTAAAACGCAAACATCAGGGTTATTATACCCTTTGCAATAATTATCGTTAGTTTCATTAAAATTGCTTTATAATTTTGAAAGTATAAACTTTTCAAAAATGTTTACCAATATCTTTGTCTTTATAAATTGTTTCTTTGAATTTAGATTATCCTGCCTTACATTTATGGTGGTTTCAATCACTACTCTTGACTTTACCTTCTTTATTAGAGTCTTGACAATGATTCTGGTTAGTTTCATTAAGATTGTTTAGTTATTCTTAAAGTTGTAAAGTTTTGAAAATGTTTATCAATGTACAGTGTCCGGCACTGTCCAAGTTAGTGCAAATGAGAAAATTGTTTATTATCAACTTTTCATAAAATTTTATTTGAGTAAAAAGTTTCTGTATTATTCTAAAGATCTAAACCTAAAACGCAAACATCAGGGTTATTATACCCTTTGCAATAATTATCGTTAGTTTCATTAAAATTGCTTTATAATTTTGAAAGTATAAACTTTTTAAAAATGTTTACCAATATCTTTGTCTTCATAAATTGTTTCTTTGAATTTAGATTATCCTGCCTTACATTTATGGTGGTTTCAATCACTACTCTTGACTTTACCTTCTTTATTAGAGTCTTGACAATGATCCTGGTTAGTTTCATTAAGATTGTTTAGTTATTCTTAAAGTTATAAAGTTTTGAAAATGTTTATCAATGTACAGTGTCCGGCACTGTCCAAGTTAGTGCAAATGAGAAAACTGTTTATTATCAACTTTTCATAAAATTTTATTTGAGTAAAAAGTTTCTGTATTATCCTAAAGATCTAAACCTAAAACGCAAACATCAGGGTTATTATACCCTTTGCAATAATTATCGTTAGTTTCATTAAAATTGCTTTATAATTTTGAAAGTATAAACTTTTTAAAAATGTTTACCAATATCTTTACCTTCATAAATTGTTTCTTTGAATTTAGATTATCCTGCCTTACATTTATGGTGGTTTCAATCACTACTGTTGACTTTACCTTCTTTGTTAGAGTCTTGACAATGATTCTGGTTAGTTTCATTAAGATTGTTTAGTTATTCTTAAAGTTATAAAGTTTTGAAGATGTTTATCAATGTACAGTGTCCGGCACTGTCCAAGTTAGTGCAAATGAGAAAATTGTTTATTATCAACTTTTCATAAAATTTTATTTGAGTAAAAAGTTTCTGTATTATCCTAAAGATCTAAACCTAAAACGCAAACATCAGGGTATAACTATCTGCTTGCGTATACCGGGTGTTACAAAATTTGTACTTTTATTTTTAAAGATACGCAAACATTTTAGTTGGAAAAGGTATTTAGAAAGATTAGTAGGTGTCAAATACCAAATGAGAATTACTTTCGTAATATTTTTTTTTAAATCACAATAGATTTTTTTTGGGATACTTCAAAGCAAATGTGTACGCACAACGGCCCAAAAATGTTATCGAAAATTCCATTTAAGACAATTGGGTCCCAAATGTTTTTTTAAATTGGGTCTTCATAAACTGTTCTCTTAACTTTATATTGTTTTGACTGACATTTATGATGGCTTCAACCACTACTCTTGACTTTATATTGTTTATTAAAGTCTTGACAATAATTTTGGTTAGTTCCATTAAAATTGGGTGATTAAAAGTTATAAACTTTTGATTTTTTTTTCAATATTTGATTGATTGATATTTGATTGATTTGATTGAAATGATCAATTATAATCGATCATTTCATTGTTGTTAAAACCAGTGGACATTTGAATGTTACAAACAATATAAGCATCTCTTTATAAATGTATTGTTACTAGGTATGTATTAGCTTTACATTATAACAAAATAAAAAACAAAATATAGTTGAAAAAAAAAAAGAAACAATAATATATGACCCTATTAACCCTATTAACCAACAGTGCATCGACTATACGCGTAATAAACAATTTCCGAGTTGCATAGCAGAAAATCAAATGCCTTAGTGTTAGGTAACTGACGTTGTGGTGTGAGCCAAGTAATGTGATTCGGTTACACTCAGAACGTGTAAAATTAAAAACACATTTGTCAGACTTAATACCGATCAGAGACCGCTGGAAGTGTTTCAGTTTCGAAATAACCGCACCAGATGGCCCCTTTCAGGACCATTCAGCACTCTACTCCACAGTAGTGTTGTCAGATTCACCAATTTACCACAATTATCCTATAAAGATGTGAAATGTAAATGTTTTTACCTTTATATGTCGTTCTCAAAAACGATTTGAGTTTTAAAACCATTCTCAAAAAGTTTTTGGTTTTCAAATAGTTTTCAAAACGATATATAGAGCTGGTAAGTGTTTTGACCTTGAAACTTCATACGTCTGACTCCGAATTGTTTATAAACAAGTATCTCGTGTGAAACAATTGAAAAATCTGGCAATACTGTTCAGCACTAGGATCTATCTATCCCTCAAAAAAGCTCACAATATGACACATAACTTATAATTAGTGGCTTCCATCTATACATGGTGTAATTGTTCTTGGATGCTATAAGAAGCAAAAAAAGAAATCGATCGAAGATATGCGTTTTACGAATTATTGTTTTATGTTGTTCCAGTCTTGGATTACGATATAGCAGGGAGCATCTAATGTTTCACGATTATGGATTTGTAATTTCGTAACTTGATAACTAAGATGAGAACTTAGGTGGTATTTGATACCAAAATTTATACTAGAAGTTAAATACTTCTAGCATAAATTTACTTCTTAATTAAAACGATGCATTTTATTAGAATCGATTTAGAATCGCTTGCAGGTAAAACTACTGTGGTTTTTGTGGTTAGAAATACATACATTTATAATGTAATGCTGTTTACAAGCAAAACTTTGTTATTCATAGCCATTCTTCTATTTCGTGAAGCCGCAGCCACTCTGGGTCTCAGTCTAAAGTCAGTGGCCATTGATGTTGCTGTCTGATTGCTTTATGAACGCTTATAGTTCCCAAACCGTTCATCCCATTGATTAATAAATTGGTGCACATATTTGAAATCATTGGAAGATCAGTTATATTAAGTTTGGTCAAAATTGATTGAATTCTAAGGAAAACACATATAACATTTGCTTTTCCGCTTGTCTGATTAGCACTAAAATCAATCCAGTTCATCCCCTGATGATTCTATACCAAAATATCTGTACCAAATTTCCGCCCGTTGTGCCGTTTGGGCGAAATGTGCGAGTATTTTTTATGGTGTGTTTATCGAAACCCCATCAGTTTTTAATTTTTCGGTGAAATTGGAGATCCCGCAGATCTCCGAACGAAAAATTCCATTAACATTCCACAGAAAATGAAGATATTATTACGGCAGGGATCTTATTTATATTATAATCAGGTCGGTTTATGGCATGCCGAGTTTAAATTTTTAATAAATATTCAAGATGCCTTCTCACGACGTCAACCTAAGACAAACAGTTTACCTTTGCAGATCGAAAAAATGCCGGAGTTTATTTAAATTTTCAGAACGACGACGATGACGGCGCTTAACCCTCCTTCGTTTTAACCTGCTTCGCGATATTTCCATATTTGCATAATAACCGGTAATTTGCCGAAAAGTGTGAGCTCGCCCTAAATTGTTTGATCAAAGTAATATTATTTGGACCGTTTATGCAAATTTTACTATTGGAACTTTGTAAGTTGATTAGAAAAACATATGCAGTATGGAAAAAATCTGATGTGGCCAGGCATATGACTTTATCATACGATACAGCCGTGTTCAGGGGGGCAATTTGGAAGTTCAAGGGGCATCCGCTTACTATGATTTAATTTTTATTCCAAAAAATGGAATGGACATAAATTATACAAAATTTTCTCTACTATAGTTTATTATTTAACTATTACAGAAATGGCGGCTAATTTGCAAAATCGTTGAAAAATGATAAGAGTAAACCTCGAGTTTCTTTGGGCCCTTTTGGACAAAACTTCTTTCAGCTCTAAGTTTAGTCACGAAACTTCTAAATATGAAGTTTCGTCTCGATACCTTCAGTAGTTTCTCTGGAATCGTCGCCACAAAAAACGGGTACACACACACATACACACACACACAGACA
Source organism: Aphodius granarius (assembly GCA_963971325.1). Classification (NCBI taxonomy): domain Eukaryota; kingdom Metazoa; phylum Arthropoda; class Insecta; order Coleoptera; family Scarabaeidae; genus Aphodius; species Aphodius granarius. The sequence goes on from OZ020224.1 coordinate 5,064,228, forward strand.
TTTTTTGTACCTTGGTCAAAAATGTTCAGGGGGCCCAAAAAGACCTATTTCCGCTAAAATCTCAATTTTTTTTTTCGACACGATTACAATACTTTGTCATACTACGTATGATAAAGTAAAAAGTCAAGAAATACATATTAAAATAACTTCAAACAAAGTTACTTTTGGAAAGTATTGTAATCGACGGAAAAAAATTATTAGTAGTATTTTCGCGGAAATTTGCGTTTTGGGTCCCTTGAATCCATTGCAATGATTTCTGGGAAACGTGCAGGTGTATGTATGTATGTGTGTAAGTATGCCTGTGAACACGACACCGATCAAAAGGAACAGCGGATGAAGCTGAAATTTACTACGTATACATACTTAGAATTAGCAGTGGACGAACTGTATTGTTTTTGGCCACAATCTGACATCCGGAAGTGGCAATTGAAACATATACTTTCTTGGAAATTTAACCGATTTTGGCCAAACTGTTGCCAGCCATCCTCCAGTGACATTAAATATGTATATAAATTTGCAGATCAGTGGAATGAACGGTTTAGGTCAGTGTTTCCCAACGTGGGGCGTACGCCCCACTGGGGGGCAATATGATTGTTGAGGGGGGCAATTGGAATATAGAAAAATTTTGAAAAAAAAAAACCTACCTTAAAGTCTCTTTGTACCGTTCATACTGCAACCGTTAATCATATCCTTGAGGCTAATTATTAAATATCCTTACACAATTCTAAATCTGAAAAAAAAAACACACAATAGGGAAAAATTTAATTAAGCCATCAATATTTGTAAAAACGTTTTTAGAAAAATATGTCAAAGTCCGTTGTTGAGGAACATTTTGTTGAAGGTATGTTATTCTGTAAATTAGAAAGCATCACAACCTCCGGAGATATTCTTCATAAGCAAAAAAATTACTTCAATGTCTTTAATATTCCAATACAGAACATAACATGTACTGCAGACTGTGCTCCTAACATGATGGACAAGAAAAGCGGCTGTTTAAATATAAGAATCCAGAAATGCTTCTTGTGCATTGTCTAATATAGCTCCATAGGGAAAACTTGGTAACCAAAAATGTTTGTCCAGTTCTCAATGAAGATTAAATTCGGTTATAAAATATTTCAATTGTATCAAAGCTAATGCCGAATGTGACATTTCAAGTTAATTTGTGAAGTACAAAATAATTCATATTTTTTATAACTAAATTTAATACTTCATTGAACAAATATTTTTGGCTACCAAGTTTTCCCTGTGGATTACACAATGCCCAAGAAGCATTTCTGCATTTTCATCTTTAAACAGCTACTTTTCTTGCCCATCATGTTAGGAGCACGATTGGCAGCACAAGATTTTATGTTCTGTATTGTAATATTATCGACATAATTAATAACATAGTTTTTTAGCTTAAAAAAAAATATCTCTGGAGGTCGTGGTGCTTTCTTATAATTTGCAGAATAACATTTCCTCAAAAAAATGTTCCTTATTAATGTACCTTACAAAAGTTATCAACAAGACCTCAGTGCCTCTCACACTTGCTCATTTTAACCATTCTTTTTCTGACAGTGTTGTTACTAAGGGGCACAGCTATCACATCTTTGTCATCTTTTTCTTTTGTGCTTTTTCCAGATTTAGCAATGAGCACGAATATTTGATAACTAGACTCAAGGGTACGATTAACACTTGCAGTGACAATTTCAGTTTTAGAGTAAATATTTAACTTTGTGTTGTTATATTAAAATATGGCAGATTTGTGTTGTATTAGTTTTTAAGGGAATGTTTATTTCTATTTTGTTATAATAGAATATGTAGCAAATTTTGTTTCTGCTAAAATGCTTAGTATTTATTTCAATAATCAAATAAATTATTGTTTTATGTTATTATTTTTATACCCCCAATGGCGCAAGTTTTTCATTACGTCACAGAGAGGAAATTAGTCAAAGTTTGTTGGGCAGAATGTGTACCAATGACGAAATGAGAAACATACACCGTTCCGAGTAAGGTTCATTTCCAACTCTGTTATAGGTATAAAAAAAGACAATATGAAGTGCGGCATGAGATTTTTAGACCAGCTTCGGTGGGGCATAGCTCAAAAAAGGTTGGGAAACACTGGTTTAGGTGGTATAAGAGTTTATAGAAATAGTTTGACAGAATCCACAGCCTTCGTCGCTGTGTTGCGAATTGTCAGATTTTGACAAACGTCAGTACCACTGATGTTGGTCAAGTTAGTCTCGCGGTAATTCTCTCAATTTTTACCCCAATCAGTTGTACCGTTCTGGCGCTATCGTGTTCACAGACATGCATACACACACATTATCATACGTTTAACGTTACATAACACACGGTATGGTAAATTTGAGAAATTATATGACACATTTTATTATACCGAAAAAAAAAAAAAAAAAACACGATTTGTGATGATATTAGTTTTCTTGTCGCTTTCTTAGGAAGAGTTATTTATTACCCATCAGGTACCTATGTCTATCGTCAAAATCAATGTCCAATTAGCACCTAGAAACTATTTTTACAATCATTTTAGCTATTTTCCGTATAATATCTGGCCAGCATTAGCGCACTTAACACCTGTGTAAGACTCGACTTTTTGACCAATAATCCTCGAACGTTTGGTCCCTAATTTCATTATATTCAACGTGTGAAACAATATTACGCAATTCAAAATTTGGGAAATCGAATCAATTAATTTAATTTAATCAATCGATTCACTTAATGCTTAACAATGATCCCGTGAAAGCATAATAACATTTTACGGTGTAATAAAAACCGTATTTTTACGTAAGTAGGTGGCAGTTTTTTTTGTCATACGCAAGCAGCCGGGCAATAACATGGAACGGGCTGAATGACTTCAAAAGATGTATGAATTGTAAAATTTAGGTCGACGTATTTATAAATTTTTCAAAGGCTTCCTCCGCCTCTCGAGTTTGACTGGTCTGCATGTATGATTTATTGTATCGTTCGGAATACCGATTTTATGAAAACCCACAATTGTAAATTAGGTATTGAACATTTAGTAAACATCAAGATGACATACTTAATACACTTAGTAATTATAGAAGAATTAAACTAAATGGAAAATTGAAAAAAGTGAACGTATCCACATAGAACCAAGACAAATTAATAATAATACAAAATACCTAATCCTCAAATGTGAGGGAGTTTTATTAGGAAACCCCAAGATTAGAAATCAATGTATTTTAAATTAATCTCACGACATTCTTAGGAATTTATTTTCTTCTTACATTCTTAGTATATGATCGTCTAGTTACAGTTGGTTACCAGTACAATATTATCAATAGCACAAGCACAGATTTCAAAAAAAAACTCATTTCAAAATTCTCTTATTTTATTTCATTCAAGGAGGGAAATTTTACTGCTATCCTAAAACATTCTGAATACATATTTCAATGTGAAAGAAAATAATGTGTTCCTACAGACGCACAAAAAGGGACTTTTTTAGATTAGTTGACAAGCATTAAAAGTGTCAGTATTTCCTTACAAAAAAAAACATTTTTCACGGAGAGTTGTTTCACTAGTTAGGAATGGATTACTTAGGCGGGGTTTATTCACCTACACATAAAGTCCTGAATAGCTATCTGTCAGATAAGCTGATTTTGTTGCCCTATTTTTAGAGTTATATTGTGGTGGCAATGTGAAGAACTGAAAGGGTAAGAGATGCGTTTTCTACACTTCTATCGGAAATATATTGCCTGTACGTGTTGTAATAAGGGAACAACATTTGACGTATTTGAAAGATCGCAATACAGAACTTGGATAAACACGCCTTTAGTAACATAACTAGCTCTGTGTATATGTCAAAATTTTCGACTTTAGTTATTGGGCATTCTAGAAATATGTGGTTAAGGCTTCCCACCTGTCCACATTCGCAATATGGACATTTTAGGATACATTTTAGGTTATCTGCTATCTGTTACTGTTGTTACGAATGTCCGGCAGGGGGCGTTTCGGGTTTGACGTTACTGTGGTAATAGCAGCAAAACACGGGTCGACAAAAATCGATTTTTTGGATCGAAAATTTTTTTTAAGGCCGTTTTTTTTGCTCAAAACTCTTTGCGAAGGGTATTTAGAGGGATCTTATCGTAAGACATGAGAGCGAGCGACTTTTATAAGGTCGGCAGGAACGGATAAAAAATGTAAATTTTTGACGTTCATCGATCCGCTTGTCGGAATTTCTAGACGTCACGTGTCATTTTCTCGAGGTTCGCCTTCACCCGAAGAGGTGCAAAAACGTGATTTTTTTTTAAATTGACGCATTTAATTTACAAAATATCGCGCAGTCCACGCGGAATTGTGTCCTTTTTTCAATTCGAGCGTCAAAAGTAATATCGAAAAGCCCAATTTTGCAGCTACTCGATCGCAAATGTCGGCGAAAATGGGCGATTCCGCTGTACGCGCCCTACACTTGAAAGTTCGTAATTAGTATAGGTAGATATCATTAAAAAACGTTACAAACTGCTCTGAAATTATAATTCTTATAATATATAACTTTAATACATTTTTTTTCGAGTTTTGACAATTTGTAATTCGAAATTTTCTGCTTAACCGGCAATCCTATTTATCGACTTATTTTTTTTTTAATCAGTGAGTTTTAGGTGGCAAACATAATCTGAATTGGTTTCTTCAGCCGGGCCATGGTGTGACGTATTATGTCGCACAATTTTGAGGTCGATTAATGTCATCATAGTCAGAAATAATTTTATAAATGAACCATAGAGCTGGGTAATAATTAGGCATGAATAGATGAAAATTGAAAAGGTTTATTTTAAAGGAAAATAGTTCAAATATTTATTTTATTTTATTGTGGAAATCCATACTGACTGACGTGTTAATGACTATGTTAACTTTTCTGCTCATTGCTCATTCTCTTATAGAGTGATTTTGGCCAAAAATTAATCAGTTCATGTTTAGTAGGTTAAAATCTTATGTGTATAATTTTAAATGCAACGGTTTTTTGGTTCCTATAATAACTTCTTTTGGTTTTTGAATAGCTATTTTAGGTACAACCTAAATAATTGAATAGAAATCTTACTTGTTGATATGTTTTTTACTATTCTTATGCCCGTTTGCACCGTTTGTGTTAAGAAAGGCTTAAGTATGAGATCGTACTTATGTCATCGATTTTGTTTGCACCGCCACACATCCATTACCTAACTACAGTTAAAAACGACCTAACTTAAGCCTAGAAAATCGACGGCTTAAAGCCAGCGTAAATATAAGCTTAGTTGTGATTGGTTGATTGTGGTAAAGACACACATTGCACATGAAATGTCGTTTTAAGAAATGTCAAGACAGTACCTATATGTGTCAATTTATCATGTTATCAAGCGATTTTATGAGTTTGTAATGTAAAATTACAGTTTTATTGTGTATTAGAAATAATGGTTTCATTTTGATCATAAATTCTTTTTTTTGTGCCGTAATTTTTGTAGTTATGAAAGTAATTCAAATTTGCCGCCACATTAACCTATTGAAAGTTTTGACAAGTGACGCAATACTGTTGACTTTAGAACCAAGTATTTCCAAATATAACTAGAACTTTACAGTGTTGCCAACGTCAGAAACCCTTTTAAGTAATGCTTAAGTTAGGAAAGGCTGACATGCGAACGGTGCAAATGATGCCTGACTTAAGTTAGGCATAAAGATAAGCTGTTCTTAAATTTAAGTCGTTCTTAATAAATACGGTGCAAACGGGCATTAATGCTAACTAGGCATGTGTCACTAGTCGGTTAGTCAAAACACATTTTTTTCTTTCTTTAGCTCAATTTTATGCCGGTTTTTTGTATCAGCTTTTTGATTAGCAGCCAAAGGTCTAACTACAAGTTTAGAAAGAGAGCCAACTTGGCATTATTATTGTGGAAAATAGAAAACATGTTTGAAAAAACAAATTTGTCTGGCTTATGATCAGAATTAAAATAATACAATGTTACAATCACGAAATAGCAGTTGAGGATACTGTACCTTGCCAAATTTTCAGGAATTTTCAGGCGTCATCAAGGACCAATCATGAAAGCCGACAGCGCAGGTAGTTTTTTTTTAGCGGTTTAGCATCCAAATTTTGGAACAACAAAACACTAGCAGCGTCCATAAATTATTTACGTCACAACACACTATTTTGTTTTTCTCGTATGGGGTGGGGGTGAAATGTCAACAACACAGGTGTTCCAAAAAACGCCAAATCAACACTAAAGAGGGCGCACGCATCAACCAAAAAAATATATTTTTTGAAAAAAAAAATTTTAGGTAAATAATATATATTTCTATTTAGTCCGGGTATCCAAAAGGCACGCGACGGCGCGTCTACGTTGCGGTTCGGGACCGACTGGAGCTGAGTGGGCATTGGAACCGCGTACTTACCCCCACCAGGCGGCGCTGATGGCCCCACTACGGCGTTGGCGCCGAAAATTTCACTGAAATTCTGAAATTATATTGGTCGGCGGCGTTGGCGAGCGGTTGTTGGAAAAAAAGCGACGCCGATGCGGAATCGCGGCGAGCCGTGGGAAAAACCGCGGAGCGTCGCGGGGGAGGAGCCTAGCGGAGGAGCTCTCTTCTCTCTGCGAAATCAACGAGGACGCGGACGCACGGTCAGCGCGCGCGGTCGCCGCCTTGCGGCTATCGCGTATTACGTCGCGCTAGAGGTGACAATTTCATTCATGAAATCGCCAGTTGACGCGACACGGCGGAGCTTGTGCCTTTGGAATGAATGTAGTTTAGTGCGGAGATGCTTCTTGTTCTTCAGGTGGATATGAGATCACGGCGTTGCCAATGGTTTTCCATCTGAATTCCTCTATTCGTATACACAATTTCCTGAAATTAACACATTTGTTTTCTATGTTTAAATTTTAGTCCTCATACCTCAAAAAAAATTTGTACACTAATGCCAAATCAATTATTTTTTCCTAAATGAGCAATGATTTTTGAATCCATAAAACTATGACGTTTCAGGGCTTTTACTTCTTCCATATTTTTCAGATGTGTCATTATATAACAACTTCTTTGATCACTTCCCATATTTTAATGCATAGAATGTTTGTATTACATGACTTGATAAAATAATACAAACAAAGCTTGTTGATTCGTAATACGTTGAACAATCTGTTATGAGAACGTATGCACAGAATGCCAATTCAAGCGAAATATATGACTTCAAATAAATTGGATCTTAAACCTGTCACAACACTTTGATGACTTGATCCATGAAAAGTGATGTTAGGTCAACAAAACTATGTGACCCCTGTTCTTGTTGCAGGATCCTTGTGTTATTTATTGTCAACTAATGATTACAATATAGTCATCGAAGTCTAATGAGTAATTTAACTCTGACTTATCTTAATATTACTTTAACTTATCCTACTAGGCATCCACTGATGTATCTTTGTATCGTTGGTATGTAGAGTAGTTTTAAACTAAGTAGAGCACAGTGACATATGCAACCAATTATGCCCAGTGTATGCTTTATAATTGACCCGCGTATATTTGGTTGCATACACAACTGTGCTCTTCTTGGTTTGAAACATCTATACTGGTACATATTTTTCATGCGCACTAAATAGCACTGACTGTTTTTTGACACTTTCAGGGCTAGTTTTTCAATACTTGTTTATTTCCAAGTTTTACAGAACTCCGTTCAATTCTTCATTTCTGTCAGATTTGCCAAAGCTGATTGGATACTTGTCATCAATATGTCATTGTCAGCAGTGCTGAACTTCAGTCGTGGTTTAAACTAGTATTGAAAAACTAGCCCTCACAGTTAAATAGCACTGACTCCGTTTTGTCACTAACACAGTTACACTAATTCAAAAGGCTTCTTTCTCTTGAGTTTTGTTACGGGACCACTGTTGTCGAGGAGCTCGATAGTCTCAACGTTCACATTTTGATGAAGTCTTTGTTCGTTACTTCTTGCAATTTTCTAGATTTTGCTGTCTACCATCTCCATTATGACGTTCTTATGAAGAGCCATTCCTAATGTACCAAGGAGCATTAACAATATTTCTTATCACGTTATTTTGGAATAAATAGTATTAAATAAATTAATAAATTTATTCTATAAATACCAAAGTGTCACACACAACGTAGTGACTTCAAGCTGTCGTATTTTTCAAAGCGAACTGCGAAAATATTTAACAACAATTCTTTAAACTTGTGTTCTTGCTATATATCTCTACATTTGTTAAGCGATTTGAAACATACGACAGCTTGAAAAGACGTTTTAAACTGACTACCAGTTAATTTTAATTATAGGAACATCTTAAGATAATAAAACAAATGTTCAACTTTACTGTACCCATCCGTCATTCTTCTTAAAATCAAAAGAAAGAATACCAATTCCCCAGCACGAGACTGGCAAAAAAATCGATCAGTTTCGCATGACTTGCACAGGATCTTTCGTCACAGGTTATTGCAATAACACACAAGTCTACAAAAAGCGGTATAATTATATTTAGATAAGGCGAGGGTATATGTAAATACGCCTCTTTTGTGTGGAAAAACGCGAACAATGCTCGTTTTCAAGATAGTGTCTTTAGCATAAAAGATGTCAAGATATGAGTGCAGCGCATGCGGCCGCTGAGTATTTGGTCCTACGGAATGGAACAATACCGGCTATTAAAAGAGTTAATAGTGTAAAAAAAGACGGAATATTTGAGGAATATCCCGCCAGATGCGAAGCGGATGCGTTGGCACTTTACCAGCTCTTTTATTGTTGATGCATGATGGCAGTTCTCTGTTCAGAAACGTTCAGAAGTGTTAAAGTATTGTGAGAAAGGGGGATCGCGTTGAAACTTTGGTAAATGAACTGTGGTTGGTTCGATTCCTATAGGTAAATAACGTTTGAAAACCTTGTCTACCAACTGTAACTTTCATATGACAGCTCATCTTTAGCTGTCAATGCCGCTAAAAACCTCTGCACCAACACATGGGCCATAATTTCTTGCAAAAATGTCGCTGCACATAAACCTGGACGACCCGGAAGTTAACCGTCTCATCTCCGGCATGAATTTGGATATAATTTGTAATTAGAACCTAATTCTAATCACGGATTCTTTACAGGGGATGACGATGACTCCTTGCAATCAGAAGAAGAGGACGTATTCATAGTCAGATTCAACTGCATCCAAAATGGCTACCTCAAGATGTCCTGGGTAAGCAAACGCTACTTCCTGACGATGATGAGGGAATCTGTCAAAGATTTAGAATATTTGGACATCCTTAACACATCAGCTAACTTCAACGTGGATAAAGTTCTGACTTACAGCAGATGCCAGTAAGTTAGACCAGAAAAGAGGTAGAGGAAGCCGCCTAACAGTGAGTTTTAGGTCGACCTCAAACTATATCTTCGACAAGAGACTCTTTGATCACAACAGAGCTCTGGATGACCATTTCTTACGGAAGACTTTACAAAGTGACTATGTCTGGTTCAATCAATTGGAGCCCAAAGATCAGATCTTCACAATTTCTGAACTGTTGCGAGTCACCGGTGGCGCACAAATGCGAAGGTTCTTTGAAGCCACAAAGAAGTACCTCCGCAAGAAACGAGGAGCCTCACGTCTTGTCCTGCATACAGCATTCGAAGAATCAGAGCGTAGACAATCAAAAATAGAAATCGACGACGATGCTGGAGAGAAAAAGAAGAAGAAAAGCGGCAAAAAGGATAAGAAGGGTAAAGATAAGATAAAGAAGAAAAAGGTAGCTGAAAAGATAAAGAAAGCAGATAAGGAACCAGTGAAGCCAAAGACCCCACTTCAATTAGAGGTTGAGGAGAAGCGAAAGCTATGGAACGATGTCTTCACGAAGTATAAGTACTCAGTTGACGGAGTTCCGAGAAAATCAGCGAAAGGTAAAGGCAAGAAAGGTAAAAAGGGATCTAAAGGATCACACAAATCAAAGAGCACGAAAAAATCCAAAAGTTCGAAGAAATCAAAACGATCTAAAAAGTCTAAAAGGTCCAGCAAGTCATCGAAGTCATCGAAGTCCAGCAAAAGAGGCAAGGGGGGCAAGAATTTGGTTGACCAGGTAAGTCCTTTCTGGACTATGGACAGTACCTCCTCAAAATATTCCACAGGTGCAAATGCTTCCAGTGTGGATTGTCAAGAAAATGTTCAATTACCTAGAACCCAAGAGTTTGAACAAGATTGCTGAGGTGAACAAGTATTGGACTTATATCGTAGAAGACATGAAAGCAGAGAATAAGTGTAAGGCTTTCATGCAGAAATATATCGACAAGAATATATCAAATATCAACAAACTCAAGGTGAGTTTTTACTTTGGGCATCGTCTAGGGCTCTAGGCTCTAACTATCTTAAAACTAATAGTAAACATTCTTGATTTGTAGAAGGGTGATACTCCAATATGCACTTTTGAATTCCCTAAATACTTGTATGGAGAAAAGACAAAGTTGACAGTGGCCGACAGGAGGATGATGAAGTTGGCCGATAGGGGCGCTGTTGATGAACGAATTAGACCAATCATCAGGAAGCCTAATATGGAACCGACATTGGTGGAGAGCGCAGTCAGACATGTGAGTGCGAGTTGGCGGGAGATTCAAACGAATTGCATGGCGAAGGGTATACTAATCGTAATTTTCTTGTAGAGAGACTTAAAGGTTGACATTCCCGTCAAGAATTACAAATCGTTCCCTAGGGACACTCCAGTTAACGGTGCACTGGTGACGAGGCCGTCATGTGTCATTACCGAAACGGGACTGTTTACATACGATAGGAAGCCAATAGGTGGCGCTGTTACCATTTATGACATTGTCAGTATGAGTAATATATCAGTGATGGTCTCTTTAGATGAGACAAAGTCACCTCACGCATCAAGACGCAGTTCAGCAGTATCTGATTCAAATGAATGAATAAATATACGTAATTTGTGATGTTTCAAAATAAAAGTCTGTCAAATTCAATGAATGTTGATAAGTTTTGCTAAAAAAACGTTCGCTCATCGTTCGCTTAGCTGTCTATAGCTTTCCTTTTCGCTGGAGTGGGGATGGCCAGAGTATGGAGTGGAGTTGGTTGTGAACGCACCAAAAACTGGCTATTCAGAGTGCAAGTGATTTTATTATAATGACAAGTAGACAAAATACTACAAAGATATGATCATATAATAGAAAATTTTCATTAATAATATAATCTTGTCCCTAAATAAAGTCTCCCAAATGCATGTTTTCTAGGGCATACCACGAAAAAATTTACCCATGAAATCTTTTGGTACCGGTTCAATCGTATCGTGGAAATATGCCATCTGATGACTTTTCTGCTTCCATACTTCCACGGTTTCCTTTAGATCTGTATTTCCAAGAGCCACCAGCCTATCGATTTGCCTAATGTCCGTCACGTCCTTATTTTTCAGGAACTCTTCTCTTATCTTATTCCTGACATCCTGTTCATTCTTGGGCATCTCGTAGCGTCTGCAAATCCATGGTATCTGCCTGTACCATGCTTTGTAGAGGCCAAGCACTCTTCTTTTCGCTTCATCCTTGTCGCATGAATAAAGTGGCCTTACAAAATTCACACCTGCCTTCGAAGCCTGGGACGACATTTCTGTATTTTTCTGTGTGTTTGGATGTTCTAATTCTTGCTAATCCATGACGTTAGAAAATGAAATATTGACGTTTGATGAACATGACAGGCGATAATGGAAAACAAATAGTATTGGTAGGATTTTGTCAGTTTTAGTTATTTTTGTTTGCCAGTGAAAGATGTTAGTGTCGTAAATTGTATACATACTTAAAGTCACTCGAGGTCAAGCTGTTATCAGTTTATACTCTAGCGATGAAGATTCAGTCTTCTCACGAATTCAATGGTTTACGGAGTTTGTCGAGGCAGTTCTTCTGGGTTACTTGTGGCGGCTCCAAGATGGCTACGCCCAGCGCGCTCCAGTGCGAAACATTCGCATAGTATATGTTTCGCTGTTTCGAGTGCTGTGCTGCAGAATCTACAGCTTGGATTATTTGCACTCCAATTTTTGTAAGATGATATCCCAGTGGACAGTGTCCTTTGAGGAGCCCGTGATCAGTCTGGGATCAGGCTTTTGTAGCAGGAAAAGCTCATTGGCTTGAGAGGCAGAGATGGTAATGGTTGCCTTTGCTTGTCTCGTACCAGTGGATGTATCCCTGTAAGCCTTCTTTGCTTTTTGCATTTTTGTAACATCCCCTCAATGCAATGCGGCCTTTATTCAAACAATGCGGCCATTTTTCCAAAAATTATTGTGGTGAGTTAAATGCGTATAGATACATGCGTGAAATACATAAAATGAAACAAAGTATTTCTTATCAATTATAATTGCCTGGCAGTTTATAAAAATCAAATTTAATAATCACACCATCTCATCCTGTAGTGATATTAAATATGTATATAAATGTACAGGTCAATAGGATGAGCGGTTTAGGCGCTATAGGGATTTATATCAGTTGGTATGTGACGTAATGGAGAACTAACGTCATCATACCGCGTTAGCGCACAATATTATCGCCCGCCCGCGATTGAAGAATAAATAAACAAGAAGTAGAGAAATAAATCTAGTATGATAACACGGATACGTGACAGTATATTAGAGTTATTTGTATCGAGAGGTTAGTCGGTCGTAGTGTTATAATCCCAATATAGTATTATTATTATCTTACGGACATGCGCTTTTGGTGTTTTACCCTCTATAGTCTATACGTTTATAAATGTGTAAACAGTACGTCAATATAGTCGGAAAGTTGAGTGGGAGCCATACCAGATATTTAAGTTAAGGATGTTTTATGTTTAATTTTTTATTTATGTATAGTTTTTTAGATTAGAAAGGGATTACTTGTGAGTGAGTACTTTACAGTTTTGAAAATGTTGTGGTGTAACAAGGCAAAACTTAAGTAATAAACTCCATCTAAGACCTTAGTTATTGGATATTTTTCAATTTTTTTGGGTACTTTATTTTTTGCGCTATTGTATAATCCCAATATCTAAAGAGGATTGCAAACGTACATATTTGATTGTTCTCCTCGCATCTTCATATCGTACAAAAACAAGGATAAAATAACATGTAAACCGGTTGATGTGATACCATCTATACTGCACTAGAAATTACGTTACAAATCTTCTATAGAAGATTTCCATTAGGCTGAGCTAATCCCGTTCTGAAGATTTTATTACTATCTCACAGGTCTAAGTTAAAATCCACTCACTCCAGCAAATTCCCATCGAGTATCACAAAGCAGTAACCCAAAAAAATACGATATTCCGTGAATAATTACGCTGTAGTGGTTTCGCAACCCTAGAATTATTCTAAGCAGGGCAACTTTTTTAAAGTAGCCATATAATTCAGCCACATTGAAATCGAACAAAAACTGGAATACTTAATATTCAAAATTCAAATTAAATCGTTACCCTTTGCGAAAACGGATTACTTACGTTTTTCTTAATGCGTTCCGCAGCTGCACCCCGAATCCACCCTTCTATAAACAACCCCTTCATATAGCCAGGTAAATTATGCAATTCACCCTGTAATGTAAATCCGAAAAATCGTATAAAGTTTTCTCAGGGTCACAAAACTACCTACTTATTAAAATTTTTATATTTTTCTCGATATACCTGAACTTTGATTTTTGGGTTTATTTGGGCGTCTTCGGTTTCATTCAATTTAAGGGTTTTACCTGTTACCTGGCGTGAGTCAGCTGCCTTAGAAATGGGGTCAATGTTTTTTATGTCACCCTTTCCCTTTCTTCGCAGGGTAAAGGGTACCCGCTAAAGATGTGTTGAAGTCTGTTTTGGAACATACGCAAGAATTATAGTGAAGAACAATAGTGCAGATGTTGTTGGTAAAAAACGGTGCTGATAGAAAGTGAAATCCGAGGATTCTGTGGGTCCAAAATTGATTTAGGTCCCTTTCCTGGTTAGATGTGAAGAAGCGACGACATTTGGTATATGTGTATCCCTTCGCATCGTTTTTTTTTTTTACTGTAGGTATTATCGGAGTTAGGTGATTTAATTGTAGTGATAAAAAAAAGTTCTCAGTAAATATTACACATTTCTTTATTTCATCGCCATCGATTTGAGTTTTTGATTAGCCAGTATATTCTCCACATATGGCAAGGACTTTGCTCGATCGACATTTGCAGAAAAATGAATCGTCCGAGGTCCTAAATTAGCGCGGGCATAGGTGACGTAAAATTAATTACAAGAAGCAGATGAAGAAACCCATCTCGCATAAATATCACCGTGCGTACCATCGATGGTACGAAATTGGATCCCGAAGGCATTAATATCTTTATTGCTGCACCCGTTTAGGATTAAGCGTTGCCCCCTTCCCTTTGGACGATGCACCACCATCTCGATCTTTTCATTAATTTTAATCGTTGCCATTTGTCAGAAATACGCATATCTCGGGCGACCCTCGACCAGTACCAGGAATCCGGGGCGATATTAATTCGGGTGTATTGCTAATTACTAATTAAGAACATTATTCTCAATTGTTTCTTTGATCTTTTTCCACTCATGAAAGTAGGTAGAATACTAGGTCTTATTTTCAGATAGATCGTCAACGTTTCGCATTCTCCTGCAATAAGCATCTTCAGGATTACACAGTGCTTCAAGATCTAATATTTTTTGTAATCTTTGTTTTCTTTCTTCATAATTAACTGTCCATCTAAAAACTTTAGTTTGGTTTAGTTTTCTTATTAAAAAAGAAATCTTGTACTCTTAAATCTCGTACTGAATCTTATGCCCGTTTGCACCGTATTTATTAAGAACGACTTAAATTTAAGAACAGCTTATCTTTATGCCTAACATAAGTCAGGCATCATTTGCACCGTTTGCATGTCAGCCTTTCCTAACTTGAGCACTACTTAAGGGTTTCTAACGTTGGCAACACTGTAAAGTTCTAGTTATATTTCTAAATACTTAGTTCTAAAATCAATAGTATTGCGTCACTTGTTAAAACTTTCAATAGGTTAATGTGGCGGCAAATTTGGATTACTTTCATAACTACAAAAATTACGGCACAAAAAAAGAATTTATGATCAAAATGAAACCATTATTTCTAATACACAATAAAACTGTAATTTTACATTACAAACTCCTAAAATCGCTTGATAACATGATAAATTGACACATATAGGTACTGTCTTGACATTTCTTAAAACGACATTTCATGTGCAATATATGTCTATACCACAATCAACCAATCACAACTAAGCTTATATTTACGCTGGCTTTAAGCCGTCGATTTTCTAGGCTTAAGTTAGGTCGTTCTTAACTGTAGTTAGGTAATGGATATGTGACGGTGCAAACAAAATCGATGACATAAGTACGACTTCATACTTAAGCCTTTCTTAACAAAAACGGTGCAAACGGGCATTAGTGGTCTTCCACATCAAAGCTATCTATTACTTATGAAATTTTGTAATCAGCAGTTTTATGAGAAAGTTCATCAAACTGCTTACATAGACTAGGGCACATGCAATATAATTTCCAGTAAAATATCAAATTATAATGTTTGATATTCGACGACTTAATAGGTATTTTAAATAGTCTACAAAGCAATATTTAATAGCTACTTCGGTTGTTTTTGTTAAAAATGATTATTTCCAGACTGACAACAGACAGAAACAAAATTAAAATAAACCGACTCAGCAAAACAGACAATTTTTTAATTTGTCCCAATTAATCCCGGTAAGTTTTTGTGGTTTTAAAGAAAGGTTATAGAAATCGCAAAAATAAGGTGAGTTTTAGATTTTGATTACGGTCATATAGTCTAACTTTGCAAAAATGAAGAAGGATTTTTTTTTACTAGTCGAAAAGTAAAAGTAAATTGAGATAAATCTTCTTTCTCTATTGAGCTATATTTTTATACTTTAGTTTTGATTCTTTTAATGAGAGTATCTTTAGCAGTTTCTGTCAAGAGAGTATCTTTAGCAGTTTCTGTCAAATAAAAAATTCATATGCCCATATTAGGTGGTAGAAAAGCGTCATTGATAACAGGTTTGCCAAAAGATATGTTCATTTTTATGCGTCTGTACATGCTCTCAATGGTATTTTCCCCCTACTGACTCACCAGAACTAAACTAAGGGTAATTCTGGACATTGTATTAAATTGATTTACATTAAATAAGCAAGAAAACATACATTTTAATTTAATTAAAGAACAACTGCAGTATTAAAATACCTACATATTATTGGTGGCAAAGTTCAACAAACTCCGTCAAATAAACTAAGAAGTGCGTACAGCATTTTTTCTAGAGAAATATTAAATTGTTGTGTTTGTAATCTAAAATTTCATTATTAAGTATTTATAAAATAGTCAACGCTGCAATTTTTAATAGTTTCTCGAGTTATTTCGTTAAAAAGGTTTATTTCTTGGTTGCTCGACAATTTAGCCAGACAGATCAAATATCAATATAATAAATTACCTAATACTCAACCATGTCTGTTTGCAAACGACCGTCTACGACATAGCAAAACAATTTATTTATTTAGCAAAACTATTACGAAATGGTTTTAATAGATTACATTGTCTGCAATAAAACTAGCCAGATCTCGTAGTATCGCAATATTTTGCATATTGGCAATATTAGTCACACATTCCAACCAGCCATACGTAATTAAGAATGTCTTTTACGCTGTAGAAACTCATAGGAAGCAATCTGGGGAAATCTAATTGTTCCTAATACGTACTGGAATGTAATGTTCACAGTTCCGTAATTTTCTTACACGTCACTTCATCTGTCTGTACAGAAGTGATTTTATATAGTACGTATTTTATTTCGGTTACTTTTTGACATTTCGAACAATGCTTTGGAATGTGGAATTGTGCGGGTTTCGATTCAGAACCGGTCTCAATGTTGCGGCATAACTGTTTCCATTTTACACATCTTTGCATTGTAATTGCCAAGGATATGGCTACATATTTGAATAAAGAGGTCATTCAGGCAATAATAAATCTATTAATTCTCTTTGAACACTATGTTGCAGTTACTTTCACATTAATGATCCGGATATCACACTCCTCAGCATTTTGATTATCTTAAGTAAGTAAGTATTCACATTCTGTATCGACTTATTCGACAGAGGAACGTTCAAATATTCGCTGATTGGTAGTGTGCACCTTTCAGAACCTCAGGCGGTCCTGTCCGTTCAGGATGTCGAGCAAGTGGCCCGAGCCAAGACCGAGAAAGGGTTTATGGCACGGCATTTTTATGCGGGCGCTCCTCGACTCCCCAAGCCCCTCTACGGCCGCTTCGCAAATTCAAAAAACGACCGAAAATCGCAGACGAAATAAATCATAAACCGGGTGGGAATTCGAAAAATGAAAAGAACCGCGAACGGGTCCACCGGATTTTAATTGCTCCGGTGATACTCCCTCCCCTCCCTGGACCATCCATACTCCACTATCCGACGTGACAGTGTTCCCAGATTGAGGATTTATCAAAATCTGAACTAGTTTCAAGGAACTGTGATTACAAATATATATTGGCTGTTAATTAGGAAAATTTTTATGGTTGACGGTTTGAGAAACCGAAATATAAACACACCTGGTCCTGTGGTGGTCAATGTAGAGTAAAATCTGACAACGCTGGTCGTTGAATCGCACGCCTAAAAACGTCGCGCGGCCTTCCAGGGCGCACGGCCCTCGTTTCTTGAATTTATATCGGTTTATTAATTTTAATTTGCCATTTTGTCGGAGCGCGCGTATTAATCGGTGCCGTGGCGATCGGGCTCACGTTTCCAGGACGCTTTTAAAAAATGTATGGGAACACGTCGTAGACGCCAGTTGTACGAGCATAAACGTCCGGCTGCGGACCAACGGACAAATGGTGAACGGTAGCGGGCCCGAGATGCCAACCTGCGGTACTCCTCGTTCGGCGCGCTGCGAATACGGCCACTGCAGATGTGAGGCTTTTCTTTGGTTGATATTAAATTAAATTGTGTGGTAAGGGTTTTTGGGTATTGTTTTATTTATGGAACAGGTACTCATAGTCATTAATAACTATAACCATAGCTATAATTGCTGCTACTTTTCATTGAATTATCATATTTTTGTAGTAAATAGTGTTATTTTTGTTAAAATCAAACAAACGTCATGATTAGTCGGGTAAATAATTGTGACGGGGTTGGGGATTAATTTACATTGATTCCAATCGACATAAACCATATGTTATGAGTTTGATTGTCATCAACATAGATCTTAATGAAATAACAATTAAAAATGTATACGTCTCCACTCGCAGTGGAACATATGTTTGATTTTGCTGTAAAACGATTTAATACAGCACATGTGCGTCCGCAGTTACAAGTTTTTTCGATTATGGCCCGTAATCATTCAGACGCATGTATGAATGCTCGTTTCGTACTGTTTTATCTATCGGATTATCGGATATAATAAACGCTAACGGAGTAGAGCCGGCATCACGATTAATCGGCAATTTTTCAAAGCTCTTCACTCGTAATTATTCAACGTGGAATATTCTTCTCTTTCCTGTCACCGGGTTCGGCGTGATCACATATTAAATGTCAATTAAAGATGAGAGGTATTTTCATAGACGCAATTAGCATATATCCGCAAAAGATGCTGTAACCGCGGAACGGTGCGATGACTCTCTAGCTCCTCTGAAAGCGCTTAAATGGATTTTATGCGCCTACGTGGATGTACTGTTATGTTCTTAAAGTGATTTTTGTGTCGGGTAAATGGATTTCTATGGAACTGTTGTTAATGTACAGCCAACGGAAATTTACCAAAACGTAATTAACGCTACTTTCAACGTGAATTTATTTATTAATTGTGCAATGACTCAGGAATTTGTGAATACTGAATATGTTTTGGTTCATAAGCTATCATCAATTTTATTATTGTATTTCTTCATATTGTCATAATTTATGCATAACAGGTTTGAGTGCATAAATTTTGGGATATGATAGGTTCTGGTTAGCTGATAACAAAGTTCTAATATCAAATTGTCCTATTCTTCTTAATAAATGAAATATCGAAGATCAAAGTTAAGGACAATATTGTTCGATTACCGCATGTGGTTAGTGACTATTGCGATTAAAATGGATCAAAATTATTTTTGGAACATTTAGGTATAACACTAATAGTACAAGATCCGGACCTAGATCGACCTTCCCTCATACTTTTTTCTAATCAAATCTATTTTTTATACAATATAATGTATAAATGAACACAATGTCCTAGGGTTGCCGCCCCGTATCCTGGCAAGGCTATTTTTAAATTAATATTATTTAAGGTATTTTTTAAATAGTTCCGGTCATTCTTTTTCTTGAAAAATTTGGTACCAATCGAGAGCCAAGACTTACAAAAAACGCCAAACTAAGATTGGTAATTGGTAAGTACGAAGGTAACTGCTATTCTGCTTCATTGTCTGTAGTAATAGTAGGCGATAGCACAGCGATAGTGTAAACGCGCGCTAGGTGCTTGTCATGTGAACGAACTCTTTTACTCAACTATTCATATTTAAAATCGCGACAACCCTAAGATATGCCAACTTTTGCAAAGGCAACCCTACACCACGATGTTCGCAACAAAGCAACCTACATTTTGGTATACAATTGATTAGGAAAAACGATGAGGGTAAATTATTAGTACCAATTTACCTTAAATAATTTGTAATTAAAAATAGCCTTGCCAGGATATGGGGCGGCAACCCTAGCACATTGTGTTCATTTATACCTTACATTGTATGAAATATAGATTTTATTAGGAAAAAGGATGAGGGAAGGTCGATCTAGATCGCGATCTTAGACTATAAATGCTGGTTTTATTCCATAAGGAGAATCCATGACAAATATACAAATAATAACAGTACAAAAAATTCCCTAATATTTCAAAACGTTCTATAGATAGGTGTAGAAACGTTTCTTAAATATTTGTAGACAATTAAATTTTCTATCTGATAGACTAATCTAATATGGGGTGTTCCATTTAGAATTTTCAAGTTATTTGTAATTGCATATGATAAAACGAAGAAGATCTATTTCATAATATTTGAGGAATAACTTTATCAAGTTTTAATTTTCTAGCGTAAAATGTTGCTGAAAAATGCGGTTTTAAGGAACGTAGGGGTAATAGTAAGAAAAAAAATTATATCTTGATCAAAGTGAGAATATTTTTGTATGGAGGATTACAATATATAATACGGAGCCGGAAGCAACTCGTCAATATTTTAGATAAAAAGATCGGTATAAAAATCTAACAGACTTTCAAAGACGCATATGTACTCGAACCGAAAAAAGTTCTATGAGGGAAGGTGGATCTAGATCGCGATCTTAGACTATAAATGCTGATTTTATTCCATAAGGGGAATCCATGACAAATGTACAAATAATAACAGTACAAAAAAATTCCCTAATATTTCAAAACGTTCTATAGATAGGTGTAGAAACGTTTCTTAAATATTTGTAGACAATTAAATTTTCTATCTGATAGACTAATCTAATATGGGGTGTTCCATTTAGAATTTTCAAGTTATTTGTAATTGCATATGATAAAACGAAGAAGATCTATTTCATAATATTTGAGGAATAACTTTATCAAGTTTTAATTTTCTAGCGTAAAATGTTGCTGAAAAATGCGGTTTTAAGGAACGTAGGGGTAATAGTAAGAAAAAAAAATATATCTTGATCAAAGTGAGAATATTTTTGTATGGAGGATTACAATATGTAATACGGAGCAACTCGTCAATATTTTAGATAAAAAGATCGGTATAAAAATCTAACAGACTTTCAAAGACGCATATGTACTCGAACCGAAAAAAGTTCTAACGAGCTAGTTATGTGAAATCCAGAGTATTTAAAATGAAACATACATGTGTTCATTATTGTGTGAAAAACTTGTATGATTATGCTGTTTGTATAAGTTGTGTAAATTGAAATTGTAATTTGGCAGTGTTTTAGGTCAAAATTTCGTTAAAAATCGTAGTTCAAACCGACACTTCTCAATATCTTGATTATTTTTACCATGTCACAATCGCAACTGATCGATTAAATTCGAAAAAAATCCTAAATCATAATCACTTAAATCATGATTTACGTCATAGTGTGTTGCGGGTATTAAAGCGTAAATTACCAAATTAATTAGCTAGTAATTAATAATATCGATTATTATAATAAATTCAGTTCATACACGATGACATGTAACAAATGCAAGAAATAATCGTTAATTCTTTTTTTAATTACTACTTAAGATAACAAGTGTTTCTACTATACTTCATATTTTCTCTTCTAGTTTTGAAGAACTTTTTATTTTCGGAATGGCATCTACTTACATATTTTGTTTTTGAAAGCAGTGTACGTTGTTCACTAGATAAATGAATTAGTACAAGATCCGGACCTAGATCGACCTTCCCTCATCCTTTTTTCTGATCAAATCTATTTTTTATACAATATAATGTGTAAATGAACACAATGTCCTATGGTTGCCGACCCATATCCTGGCAAGGCTATTTTTTATTAAATATTATTTATGGTATTTTTTTAATAGTTCCGGTCATTCTTTTTCTTGAAAAATTTGGTACCAATCGAGAGCCAAAGACTTACATAAAATGCCAAACTAAGATTGGTAACTGGTAAGTACGAAGGTAACTGCTATTCTGCTTCATTGTCTGTCGCAATAGTAGGCGATAGCACAGCGATAGTGTAAACGCGCGCTAGGCGCTTGTCATGTGAACAAACACTTTTACTCAATTATTCATATTTAAAATTGCGACAACCCTAAGATATGCCAACTTTTGCAAGGGCAACTCTACACCACGATGTTTGCAACAAAGCAACCTACATTTTGGTATACAGTTGATAGGAAAAACGATGAGGGTAAATTACTAGTACTAATTTACCTTAAATAATTTTTAATTAAAAATAGCCTTGCCAGGATATAGGGCGGCAACCCTAGGACATTGTGTTCATTTATACCTTACATTGTTTGAAATATAGATTTGATAAGGAAAAAGGATGAGGGAAGGTCGATCTAGATCGGGATCTTAGACTAAATGTATTTATCTAAAACTCAAAACTTATTATTTCGTCTAATAATGGTAATTTTAATTGCTCAGTAATGTTTTTAAACAGTCCAAGCCTTGAGGATTACGTAACGTGTGTGGCGGTGTTCTTCAGGCCACAAAGAAGCAACAGGCCATAATAAATACCGAACCAAATTCATATTTCTTTGGCCTTGAGACCGGATCTTACCTATATCTTAATCACTTCCTGATTGTCTCCCAAATTTCTAACAGAATTGATTGTGGCATGTTAATACCAAAAATTATCATCATCAAAATGTAGAACCATGCAACTACACAACCAGTTGTAGAACCATGCATCAGCTGATGATTCTCGTGTGGACAATGGCTGGGCAGAGAAAATCTTCAAGAAAATTCCGATGGGGTTTTTTATGAGGATTTCATGTTCATCTAAGCTGCTTTGACAGCTAGTAAGAAATTTCAAATTAAACGTGCTTGTTACAAAGTGTGGTAACAGCAACTTAAAAACTCACATTTATGTTTCTTCGTCCACAACATAATAGAAACACAACGCAATATCACTGACAGTAATTTACAATTTTCAACTTTTAATTATCTGGTAATTTACGGTGGTAATTAAAAAAAAAACAAATAACAAGTTATCGTAATTTTCCATCACTGTTTATGACACAATTCGATATCGATACAATGGATCAAACATTTGTGTCTGTCGACACTTAAATAATTACGGTGCTGTAAACGTAATTTTCGCGGACAGATCATCCCGAATAGCTTTATCGCGGTAATTATCTGCGAAACAAGGGGCTCGAGCCTGGTAACGAGTCACTTATGTTAAGCGAAACAGTAAATAAACGCTCATTTCCCTGCTGATGAGCTGCGGGCCAAGCCCACCTCGTCGCCTCCTCGCCAGCGGTCAAAAAATAATCAGATCCCCGAAAGTTGTACTCTCCCCCCTCCCCAACCCCTAGTAGAAAAAGCGGACTGAAACTCGATTATGCTAACGAGGTTATGTTAATTAGGGGCGGTTACACGTTTAGGGTGGACCAGGCAGTGTTGGCAACACTGTCGATGACACTGATGAATCGGGGTACCAGCTCGCACAATTTTGCAACTTTTTCCGTTTAACGGATGCACGCTTTAATGTCATCATTTAAACTGACAACGGCAGGCTATAGCTGAACCGCGGCAGCATCATTTCCATATCGTACTCCGAAAAACGGTAATTGCTCGTAGTGGCCTGATGTTCTCGCGCGTTCCCCGGCTCGCCAAAATCTGCGCGTTTTGTTTTACAAGTTATCCGGTATGTAAATGTGTGCTGAACGAGCTGAACCAGGCTCGTCGGATGGTTCAGCTCGGTTGGTAATTGATATCGGTGTTTATGTGTTCGAAAGCGCGCGACGTCGACTCGATTATTTTTTAATTGAATTGGTAACGAGTGCAGCGCGCTCTCGGCGGCTGCCAGCTAAAGTATTCCCCGAAATGACACCGAACATAAATACCGCAGAGCAGGACGGACGTTTCAATTTCAATGGGTCCATACCACTGCCGTGTAGTCTGTACACTCTGTACCATGTCCACAGGTTTTCAACGAATGAGCAACAAAATACTTTACACATTCAGAGCCCTTACATATTGGGCAACTGAATGTGGGCTTCAGGAAAGAGATTCTGCAAACACAGAATTCCTCTCTCTCTCTTTTCTACTCTTATCTATTCGTACAACAATGTTTTGGCAAATTACAGATGATCGGTTGTCAGGTCAATCAGCTGACCAGCCATACGCTGTTCACCATCAGTACTGCTGCCGCTAGTGGCTACTACAAGCAAATGCAAAATTTCTTTCGTCTCTTCTTAAATAATCCGGAGTTGGCGCATTCCAGATTCAAAACGCGTATTTCCGCTGCAATACCGATATTTCCCATCGATTACAATACATTCCTTCTAGGTGAAGTAGTCAAAAGTAGTAGTAGTAAGTAGTAATAGGTAAACTAGTAGTAAAAACATATCACAATGTGAGAAAAGAAAGAAAATTATAGAACATCAGTTGATGACAGACAAGTGCCCAGTCAAAAGACATCAGATTCAAGTTGATGGTAATTTTCGATTCTTGTTCGCATCAAAAGCCATGTACAGGAAATAGTTTTAAATTTTAAATAGAGCAAAAAAAATTAAAGCCAACTTTCGTATTTTAATTCTTCGTAAACAATGTTCCAGTTGTCACATGGACTACAGTCATTTTGTTCGCTTATATTGTTGACAGAATATATTAGAGCTCAGAAAAAGAACGTTTTCTTCTCAATGCGAAAATAACGCACAATAGAATCTAAAATTTAATTACTTTAATGGCACATTAACGTTCCGAAACGGCAAATCAGTGCTGAGCGACATCAAAGCGGTTCATTCCGCGATTCGGCAAGAATGCCCGCCCTCTGGAGGCCGGCGACAGACCTAACGGCCTGTACGACGCGAGATCGTAAAATCAAATATCGCAAAAACGGAATCTCGTCAAAATCCGATATCCACTGTAGTACCAACCAGTGGCCAGACTGTAGCTCATTGCCTTCCTTTGCGATTCGACGACGTGCATCATCATCATCATCATCACAAAATCTGTTCATTCTCGGGCGCTTTGGCAAAAAGATACCGGCCCAGTCCTTAAACATCCGCGGAATGTCCGTATCCTATGGATCCGAATTACAAATTTCGCAATTAACAATGTCGCGCCCGCCACTAAAAACAGTCCAAATACATTTTTATCGCGTCGAATCTGCGCCACCATTACGGCGGCTGGCAGAAAACAATGGCCAGCCATTGGCGAGACTGACCCTTGCGGCACCCGGGAGAGAACCGTGCAACGTTCGAGAGCACGTTTGGTGGGTAAAAAGGCAAACGACTGTACCCCGTTCTCCCTTTCAATAACTCGCGCCAACCTATTTCATATAGCCGAAAATTTAAGAGCGCACCAAAAGAACCCGATTCTTTTCTATAGTGGAGTGGTTTGTGGAAGAGAGATGACTGAACTGTTTGATAATGGAACGAGAGAGAGGCTGAATGGTACCACTGGACCGACAATGCCGCAAAAAGAAGACAAATTTCGTTCAAGTTTTGTGGTCGTATCCTTGTCCGACACAGGAACACCATCCTTAGAGTACCAATCAAAAATTCTAATTATAAAACATTGCTATTTACGTTTGCTAATCATCTAACCACCATCTAACTCCCATTTCATATATAAATAAGGTATATACTAGATGATGTAAAAATTGTATTTACAGAACACATAAACTGCTTTGGATAATGCTTTAAACGATAATTTTCTCTTACCATTCCATGCAATCTGCATTAAAAGCCAAACGAGAAACATGAGGGGCAGATCCGTATCCGTGGTTGTCGTTATTAAACAGTATGATAGTATGGGTAAGTGCAAAGGGCCAAGAGTGGGATATGTGCAGAGGAATAAATCGCACCCAAAACTATTACATACATGTACTTTGATTGCTATACTGTCTCTCTCCAGCTTTGTCGAATCTGTCTTTGGACAGTCTTTAGCTAGTTATTTTTCTTAGAGGCAAGAACTTCAGCAACCTGTTTGGTAGGTTGGGGGAGCACTCAAACTAATTGAGGAATGGTGCAGATGCCAACCCTGTCAAAATAGAAATGGTCTTTTTCAATAAAAATCGGCAACGTCCGTTGATTTTGGCCGACCTTGGTTCTGTAGTACCTCCGTATCACTCATGACAGGAAACTGCTACAGGATAAACACTTCACTATCAGTAACATAGCAATTCAGATCAACACAGCTCAACGAGCATACACTTAACTCTGGTTTTGGGGTTGTCATCAAAACTCTCGCTTTGGACTACACGTATGCAATCCATTCAATGCTAATATACACAGTGGTGGTATGGTATCCTAGAGTCAAGCTAGTCTCCACTATCACCAAACTGAACCACATTCCACCAATGGCTTGCTTAAACGTTGCTGACGCTATGAACAACATATCCATCGATACATTTGCTACTCCTTGACGTTTTCATCGATTATCTGGCACTGGCCTTTAAGCTCAGTGGGATACTCAGTGGGATCAGTACAGTGGGATACTCTGGAGATCGGTTTCATGGTGGTTTTGAGGAGCACACAGTCTTTTTCAATAAAAATCCCAAAATCGGCAACGTCCGTTGATTTTGGCTGACCTTGGTTCTGTAGTACCTCCGTATCACTCATGACAGGAAACTGCTACAGGATAAACACTTCACTATCAGTAACATAGCAATTCAGATCAACACAGATCAACGAGCATACACTTAACTCTGGTTTTGGGGTTGTCTCATCAAAACTCTCGCTTTGGACTACACTTATGCAATCCATTCAATGCTAATATACACAGTGGTAGTATAGTATCCTAGAGTCAAGCTAGCCTCCACTATCACCAAACTGAACCACATTCCACTAATGCCTTGCTTAAACGTTGCTGACGCTATGAACAACATATCCATCGATACATCTGCTACTCCTTGACGTTTCCATCGATTATCTGGCACTGGCCTTTAAGCTCAGTGGGATACTCAGTGGGATCAGTACAGTGGGATACTCTGGAGATCGGTTTCATGGTGGTTTTGAGGAGCACACAGTCTTTTTCAATAAAAATCCCAAAATCGGCAACGTCCGTTGATTTTGGCCGACCTTGGTTCTGTAGTACCTCCGTATCACTCATGACAGGAAACTGCTACAGGATAAACACTTCACTATCAGTAACATAGCAATTCAGATCAACACAGCTCAACGAGCATACACTTAACTCTGGTTTTGGGGTTGTCTCATCAAAACTCTCGCTTTGGACTACACTTATGCAATCCATTCAATGCTAATATACACAGTGGTGGTATGGTATCCTAGAGTCAAGCTAGCATCCACTATCACCAAACTGAACCACATTCCACTAATGGCTTGCTTAAACGTTGCTGACGCTATGAATAACTTATCCATCGATACACCTGCTACTCCTTGACGTTTTCATCGATTATCTGGCACTGGCCTTTAAGCTCAGTGGGATACTCAGTGGGATCGGTACAGTGGGATACTCTGGAGATGGGTTTCATGGTGGTTTTGAGGAGCACACTCTGGACCGAAGCAACTACCTCTTTTAGAGTGTCCTACGGATATCTTTCTTCTCCACAATGTTGTCAGAAAACCCTACCACATATACGGTAGTCTCTTCGGCTGACGAGAACAGAAGAGCATACCAATCCACTAGTTTGGCGTTCAATTCCACACTTGGCTCAATTCGACATCCCATCTGTATCGTATTAACCGGAACTATTCCCGATCAAAACTGCTACGAAACTCATCATGGACTTTCCAAGTCCAAGTCGACATCCCAAGTCCAAGTCATCATGTACATCCAATAACAAATCCAACAACAAACAACAAACCCAGCAGGTGTAATTTCATAACCTCGTCCTGGACAGAGGGACACACCAGGAAGACGGGCAATCAGTATGCCCACAAACTCGCAAGGCTGCTATGCTAGAAGCTCCTGATACCTTCTTCCTCCTGATACCTAGCTTCCGTCCTCATTTACCTTTCTGGGGATGGTAAGGGATATCATCCACAAGAAATTCAAACTTATGTGAGCACCATATCTCTCGCTAAGGAACTTATCAAGGACCATCCGTTAAGATGGCTAAGAAACTATACGACCTGCCAAGAAGTAAACTTTGGCTATCACCTGTTAACTCACAAGACACTGTACATCGAAGCATACATACAATATGTAACTGAGCGACACAATCTTCTCTCTAAATAAGATGAAGAAATGGTAAGGCCCATCGTGCGTGATCATCCCTCCCTAGAAGACCAGGGAGGGTATAAGTGCTTTTGATGATCCCTGGCGGTCACCAGATAGAATGCGCAATTCCTCCTGTCAAATACTTATAGTCTTACACTGACTCAATAAGTTACATACATACTTATTATCGATGTTTTCTATCATTAGTTTGCCCAGAGACATAGAACGTTCTTTCGAGCACTATTACATCAATATAATATCTCATAAGACAGTCGAGTAATTACAGTTTTTCTATAGGCTTCACATAGATCTAATAATTGGTTTGTGGGTTGCAATGAATTCTTCAGAAATATATTCGATTAGCATCTCTGCATCTTAAATCAAATCGACATTAAACAATTAACGGTTCTCGTCAACCATAAAAATATCAGCCTGCGCCAACCAACGTTCAGAAATCGGAATCTATTGCCAATGGTTCTTTAATAACTTGTAACATAGCCGCGGACTGGTAACCTCAGCTAGAACAATAAGTCAACAAGTTGAACACGGCCATGCGCTGCGATTGTATAAGTACCTGTGTGTGGGGTATTTTTAAACGGTAGATAATGACTGTAAACTACTTCTACCGCGGATGTCGCAACCGTGGCTACCTCTTTATTAGATTATAAATCGATTTCAAATATAATAATACTCGCCAGCCGGCATTTCCAGCCACTCATAAATATACCATACATAATACCACCGGGTATATACTATATATACGGTCGTACGGTTGGCTGGGGCGTTCGGCCCAACCTGAGATACGGTCTGAATTATGCCCACGCAACCTTTTCGTAACGCTTAAAAAACCAAGGCAATTAATTACTTCCCGCAGTTTTTTAAATCTCCGCCGAGCATTTTTTTAAAGTGAATTTCTCCGAACGTGAACCCATCGCGTTCACCACATATTCTCAAACCATTCGAACCGTTTCTGCATACGCATAGAACCTCAGTCAGAATGAGATACGCTGAAGTTGCACTCGTCATTAATGTTTATTTATTTTGTTTATATGTATATTTGTTTTTAGTTTATTTATGACTTAAAATTAATCATCAGATATAAAATTCAACAGATCATTTCCAGGAAAGTTGAGAAAATAAAGGATGTGGAGCATCATGAGCGTATTCGCTCAGGGTTCGATCGGTTTGAGAATAGGAGCCCAGTAAAATCTTTTTTAACGTTCTCGTGTACCGAAATGAAATTAAAGGTTCTAATATATGTGATAGGCTTTCTAAAAGATTATTATTATTATTATGTACTTGGCTACTACTGGATGTAGGTAAGGAGTAAATCGTGCGTTTGAAGACGCTCGGCGATAAAATGAATAGTTACGAATGCTGGAAGTTGGTTTACGGCTAAATTCGAAACGGTGAAAATGTTATTGCTTTATAAATTTCTATTCCGTATATGGACAACTATTGAGGAGATTTATTATTTATTATTGAGAAATTTTGCTGTGAGGATTATTACTATCGACAGCATTCCTATTGTTGTTTGGAGGTTTCCTAAATTCTTTGTAATATTTTTTTGGAAATATCTGTATGTATGTTTGTGAACACGATAGCACCCAAACGGCATAAGGGATCGGGCTTAAATTTGGCATATATTACATCTATCGGGGGCTAAACTGTATAGTTTTTTTTGTGATAAATGTGCCAAAAACATAACATGTCACATTCTTGAGGACTGAACCAATTTTGACCAAAGTGATACCATGGCTTTGGATAGTGAGAAATCCGGCCCAACGATGCTTATTACCCCAACACCCTCCTCTGTTTTTGATCCATCTTCACGATACTGAAAAATTTTAGAAGGTTTAAAGTAGTAGTAGTCGGAAAGATGGGTATGGGCCACCGCAGATATTATTAAATTTATTGCTAAGAACTGAAGAACAAATGCCATACATAATTATTGCCAACTAACAACACCAATGTGATAATGTTAATTACTCAGAACGATTGAAAGGCTTGAATTACTAAGGGTACCAACTGTTGTGTAGATATTTTTTCTTAGATATGCAAATCATTACAATGTACCTTTAATTGTGACTTATAACTAGCCACAGAATTAATGATTGCCTTAACTGATATATTACCAGTTATTTATCTACGGTGATATTTAATATTTGTCGGGCAAAAATACTCCTCAATTAGTAGGAGAGAGCAAAACTACATTTTGCTCACGATGCGAAAAAGAGAAAACGCTATCTTCCTTAGCGTAAAATAAAGGGTGCATCCATATCGTCAACTGTCCACCATTCGTTTCACTTACGTTCTATAAGTATAATAAAATACCACACACACTTATGGACTATTTGAACATAATTTTTACTTTCCGACTAGCACCCTGGAAGGAAAATATGTGTGTATGTATGTCTGTGATCACGATAGCGCCCAAATGGTACAACGGAAAGAGCTGAAATTTGAGAATCACCAGGAAACACCTGAAAATCTGACAACTGGAAATGGCAAATGTTACATGCGTTTTGTTGGGAATTTATCCGATTTTGACCAAATTGTCCTTGTCCTTCGGTGATCCTAAGTATATAAACCAAGTTACAGATCATTGTTTGACAGAATCTACTTAGGTTTATGCTATGGTTACCAACTGACAAATTTTGACAATATATGAATGACATCAGGTTGGGATCCAGTGTGTCTGTAGCTTCATAAAATTGTCAATACCTTCCGCAGAAGGTACACTTCAATATCTCACGAAGATAGTAGGAAAGTTGTGCCCGGAAAAACTGTCCAAATCGCGTTCTTTTCAATAATTGATTATGTCAATTTTCTAATGGGTTATTATCGAATTATATTGTGATAATTTGATATTTGAACAAAAAGTTATTGAAAGTTTAGAGTTTCAAGTTTTAACATTTCACATGTTTAACAATATTGTTGTTGTTGTTGTTACTAACGGTGGTCCAAAATTGTGGTCAAGATATTGAATAATGAAAAATGTAGCAATATAAGTGGATTCATATGTTTAAAATTTTATTTGAATAATTTTGCAAAAATTACTTTTAAAAAATGAAATATATTCTTTTAATCTTAATGAAAGCTGGTAGCACAACATTTTGTTAAGATACCAAAAAAATGAGGTAGAAATAATTATTTAACAATCGTATTAGAAAGGAATGGGATTGTTTTTTGGTGACAATCTGACAAATGTTACATGCATGTTACACACTGAGGAATTTATCCGATTGAGACCAAACTCATACCAACTAATCCTCCAGTGACTTTAAATACGTATACAAAATTGCAGATATCACTGGGATGAACGGTTTAGATCGAAAAGACTCAATAAAATCTAAAGATGAAAGAAAGCAGCTTAAAAATGCACGCAGTCCATAAGCAACACCGCGTCGAGATTGCGAATTCCGACCAGTTAAAATAATAACAGAGCTCTTGTTAACGTCATGTAATCATCAAATTAAGGACTTGTTGCCATTAACCATCCACACCGAGCGGTATTAATAATTTCACCTTTCTTGGTCCGGTATTCTGCACTGTCCAACCTCCTGGGTCCAATCTCACGAGAGAGAGACGGCAATAGTAGCCAGTGAAACGCATTCCGTCAAACCACCGAGTAACAAGAACCTCTTCTTTTTTTAACTCTCTAATCAATCCACATATTTTCATTTGAACAAATTGTTGTTATATTGCAGATTAATTTGGACCTTTCTCCGTAAGTTTGAAGTTCTTACAATCTGACTAAGTATATGCCGGTCTCAATGTTGTCACTTTGTATTTAATTTGCAGTTACGAGTATGTTTCTATTGTAAATTTTATAAGACCTGTAAGTTGGTATACATTTATACATATTTTATTTTACAAGAGGATGAGCTAGTATCACTTTAGTCAAAATAGGTAGGATCTCTAAAGAAATAATAATAATAATAATAATAAATTACTTCCGGTTGTCAGATTATCACCAAAAACAATCCAGTTCATCTTCTGGTAACTCTAAATATGTATAATATGGTGAGGTAAAAAATCCATTAGCATTTTTATTCCTCATGCGTACCGTTTCATATTTTCAACAACCAGCCTTAAGCTAACGCGAAAAGAACTGCTAACTTTGTACTGGAATTCATTGCTAATGATGTAGAGATATTCAATTTTTTCAATACGTGTTTTTCTATTTGGATCCGCAATCTTTATTTTACGCTATTTTGGCCTAGAGTCATTAGTCATAAGTTCGTAGCAGGATGAAAAAAAAGGACACGCGAGCAGGTCGGCAAATGTTTTTCTAGTGTGCTGTCTGTGTGTTGTTGATGGAGTGTGTACAGTTAGAACTGTCAGTTTAGATGTCAGCTAGAAAATGTTGAACTCGTTTCTGGAACAGGTCTTGAATAGAATTAGGAATATGTATTAGAATTCAAATATCCACTGTTGTTTTTGTAGGTAAGTACAAGTGATTTTTCTGTGAGTAGTGTGAGTATGTATTTATGTCTGTCGACTTTATACATACAAAGAGGGAAACACTTATTCGATACAACACGAATATCTTTGAGTGACGAATATCACTTGTTTCTATGTCAGCAGAAAGATCATTTGGTTGGTTCAAGTAAAATATAAAGTTCTCAGGGTAAGAATATGATTTTCTTGATGTTCCAAGTATTAGGTTTTCTTGTTTTAAGTATGAAGGAACAGCTTGAAAGGAATTACGTCTGTTCTAAGCGATACGTACGTATACTTTTGGGTCAAGAAACTGTTTGCTTATTAAAGCATGTATATTTCTCGCCCAACAAAATATTGTTGTTGATCTACAACGAACGTCTTACTCTTTTTATATGCAGAAGAATAACATTTTCTTCGTCAAATTCTTATTACAGTAACTTATTATTATATACGCAAGAATATTTTTTCTTGATATCCAAGAATACAGGTCTCTCTGTGTAGGCTATTCCCCTACAATCCTGGTTTTCCTCAAAATCCTTGTAAGTCGCCCATAAAATAAAACTCTTATCCATAGATGTAAACAAACAATATACGAACACTCAATATCGTCGAACTATATAGCGGTGATATGTGGCAAAAGACGCGAGAAACTGTTAGCGCCATCTGTAAAGTGATTGCACAACTTTCTATATATCTCTCAGAGTAAGAATCTTGGGTTAAGAAACTGTTTTTTTTTTTTGTTGAAGCATATATATTTTTGTCCAACGAAATATTTTTGTTGTAAGACGAACTTCTACTTTTTTTTGAATGACTTTTTCTTCGTCAGAAAAAAAAACAACTATATTGAAAATCTTATTAGAATAAAATATTATTTGGGTAGAAAAAAATCCTCTTCTTGCTACACTACATACATACGCAAGAATAATTTTTCTTGATATCCAAGAATAGAGTTCTCTCTGTGTACATACAGGTATCCCGGTGTAATTGCCACATCATTGATAGCACAACATATACACCAATAATTTTTTAGACACATCGATGGTGAATGACACTTATCATGGTAACAATTACACGAAATCCCTCAAGTGGGCAAGTCTGTAGGGAAGCGGTAATCAAACGCCTACAATGCATATTTTATACCCTATATACGCAAATGCGCCCACCGAACTCAAACATGTGGTGGAGTATCCAAAAGGGGGAAACATACACAATAGATCTGAGTGTGTGTCCCAGCTTTTTAATAATCAACATTGCGTAGTTTCTCATTTTCCCCGTTCCGCGCGAACGGCGCTCGCCGTAATCCAGTGGCGTACGCTTATTGTATCCAAAACCATGAATCGCTAATAGCCGAAGAGCAGAAATAGGATTCAGTGTTGTCAGATTTTTCGCTTTATCATAATTTGGGCTAGCTTTAAAGAAAGATTGTTTGGGTTAGGGCCGGATTAAGCCATATAGAGGCCCCTAGGCAATGCTAGCCTCGGGGCCTCTGTCTTCTTAGGTATGTAGGTAGGTCGCGGGCCCCTAGGCTGTGGGCCCCTAGGAGACTGTGGGCCCCTAGGCAGTTGCCTACATTGCCTTATGGATAATACGGCCCTGGTTTGGGTTATTGTTATAAATATATGTTTATTGAATAACTTCTCTAAAAGGGCGTGCTACAGACCTAGTTTTATATCATCAGCTGAGAAAAATCTACCACCCCTCAAAAATGTGCACTCAAACTTATTTCATGTAAATCTGGCAACACTGCTCACTGGAAATAATGTCTCACTCGAAAGTGTGTAATATTTTCGAGTGCGTTGACAAATTGTTTGTTTTGGGGGCAATTCTCACATAACCGAGCATGGGTGGGTTCACGTACGATGAGCCAGACTGCGGGGGATCCGAATGAATTATGTCTGGTACGGTTTTTTTTTTCATGAGACTGTAAATATACACTTCGTCGGTGTTTATTTTTTCACCGTCAACACGTATCCCTGGCAGGCCGTTTCGGTAATTGACTGCTGAAATAAAAACGGTTCAAATAAGCGTTTACGTTATTGTCGCCAAAACGAGCCCGATGTATATTTTTCTTTGCGTTTTGTAAATAAATTAGAAGATTTCTTGATGAACTACTTCTTCCCATACTATAGGAAACTCGAAAATGGAAGTAAAGGAATTTAAACAGTAAATTATAATATGGATTAAGTACGATGTAAATATGTACACCAAATTTGCCAAATTTGCCGGGCTTCTAAAAGACCTAGTCGGGAAGTAAAAATACATGTTAAGAGAGAAGTTTGACTTGTCGCTACTTATCGTGGCCTTATCACGTACCACCAATTCTGAAATTAATTCAACAAATGTCGCGACACCCAATTACGGACTTAACTCATTAAGAATTCTACCTCAGAACAACTCCGTTTTCAACCATTTAGTTGTTGGTCCTACCTGGCCCACATTTTCAAGCCATTCAACCGCTAAGTGCATGTACGAGACGCAGTAACTGGGCAATTTTAACTTTAAACCAAATATTTAATCATATTAATTTATTTTATTCTGTATATTATGTTTACAAAATATAGAAAATATTATATTATATATTATAAAATATTATACACAATTTTAAATCTTTTTGTACTTGACAATTGTAGTTAGAATATGTTCAAAACTGATAAATATTGATGACGTCATTAACATTATACTACGTCTTGCAAACGGAAATATTCCTGCCAATTCGTGTTTTTTTTTGTGGTTTCTTTATTTTTTTATTGGAATATGTTCACAAGAATATGTTTACAAGAATATGTTCACAAGAATATGTTCACAAGAATATGTTCACAAGAATATATTCACAAGAATATGTTCACAAGAATATGTTCACAAGAATATGTTTACAAGAATATGTTCACAAGAATATGTTCACAAGAATATGTTCACAAGAATATGTTCACAAGGATATGTTCACAAGGATATGTTCACAAGGATATGTTCACAAGGATATGTTCACAAGGATATGTTCACAAGGATATGTTCACAAGGATATGTTCACAAGAATATGTTCACAAGAATATGTTCACAAGAATATGTTCACAAGAATATGTTCACAAGAATATGTTCACAAGAATATGTTCACAAGAATATGTTCACAAGAATATGTTCACAAGAATATGTTCACAAGAATATGTTCACAAGAATATGTTCACAAGAATATGTTCACAAGAATATGTTCACAAGAATATGTTCACAAGAATATGTTCACAAGAATATGTTCACAAGAATATGTTCACAAGAATATGTTCACAAGAATATGTTCACAAGAATATGTTCACAAGAATATGTTCACAAGAATATGTTCACAAGAATATGTTCACAAGAATATGTTCACAAGAATATGTTTACAAGAATATGTTCACAAGAATATGTTCACAAGAATATGTTTACAAGAATATGTTCACAAGAATATGTTCACAAGAATATGTTCACAAGAATATGTTCACAAGAATATGTTCACAAGAATATGTTCACAAGAATATGTTCACAAGAATATGTTCACAAGAATATGTTCACAAGAATATGTTCACAAGAATATGTTCACAAGAATATGTTCACAAGAATATGTTCACAAGAATATGTTCACAAGAATATGTTCACAAGAATATGTTCACAAGAATATGTTCACAAGAATATGTTCACAAGAATATGTTCACAAGAATATGTTCACAAGAATATGTTCACAAGAATATGTTCACAAGAATATGTTCACAAGAATA
This sequence comes from Aphodius granarius, assembly GCA_963971325.1. Classification (NCBI taxonomy): domain Eukaryota; kingdom Metazoa; phylum Arthropoda; class Insecta; order Coleoptera; family Scarabaeidae; genus Aphodius; species Aphodius granarius. Next base: position 5,100,201 of record OZ020224.1, read on the forward strand.
TGTTCACAAGAATATGTTCACAAGAATATGTTCACAAGAATATGTTTACAAGAATATGTTTACAAGAATATGTTCACAAGAATATGTTCACAAGAATATGTTTACAAGAATATGTTCACAAGAATATGTTCACAAGAATATGTTCACAAGAATATGTTCACAAGAATATGTTCACAAGAATATGTTCACAAGAATATGTTCACAAGAATATGTTCACAAGAATATGTTCACAAGAATATGTTCACAAGAATATGTTCACAAGAATATGTTCACAAGAATATGTTCACAAGAATATGTTCACAAGAATATGTTCACAAGAATATGTTCACAAGAATATGTTCACAAGAATATGTTCACAAGAATATGTTCACAAGAATATGTTCACAAGAATATGTTCACAAGAATATGTTCACAAGAATAAGTTCACAAGAATAAGTTCACAAGAATATGTTCACAAGAATATGTTCACAAGAATATGTTCACAAGAATATGTTCACAAGAATATGTTCCCAAGAATATGTTCCCAAGAATATGTTCCCAAGAATATGTTCCCAAGAATATGTTCACAAGAATATGTTCACAAGAATATGTTCACAAGAATATGTTCACAAGAATATGTTCACAAGAATATGTTCACAAGAATATGTTCACAAGAATATGTTCACAAGAATATGTTCACAAGAATATGTTCACAAGAATATGTTCACAAGAATATGTTCACAAGAATATGTTCACAAGAATATGTTCACAAGAATTTGTTCACAAGAAATTATGTGTGTATTAAAGATATAGAACTTGTAGATATAGACTTTCCAAGGAAGAATTTGACCTATTATAGATATGGATTTGACGCCTCCAACCCACCCCACAGTGCCCTGAAAGCATCCTTAATTGGAAAAATATACATTCTGCAGAAAATTGATCCTTCTAAACATTTCATTCTCTTTTTTTCCACAATATTTCTTTCTGTGTGTGCTCCACTTACACATTGAGTAACAGACGTACCTATTCGTTTTGTGGTCGTGTGGTTTGAAAAGCTTGACCGCTGGTGAGTTGGCGACCATTTTAGGTTATAATTTTGAATTCAGCGGTTGTTAGCGGAATAGCTCGCGCCTCGTAGTGGCACACCTCAAAACCGTAAAAACACGACAAGGAGTAGTAGCACGTGTAATTTGAAGAAAATGCTGAAATAAAAATTCAAAGCGAACGATACGAACTTCCTTCAAATGAAATATATCCGATTGGAATTTTAATTCGCGACAAGTTGAATTCCACATTTCTGCCGCCCATATACGCTCGGAAATTGCCGCCGCGCTGCTCGATTGTTATTTATCAATTGTTTTTATAGGTTTGGTTATCCGAGCAAAATATTAATAGGGGACACTTTCAATAAGGTCAAACGGTAATCTGCACCTACGGATCGGTTTTTTATGTTCGGCCAATTTTAACTAAGCTATATGCACGATGAAATATGGTTTCGATTTCCTGTTGTTTTTTTATGTAGGTTACCAGTTTCGAATACAAATTAGCAGGAAAATGCGCGACAATAATAATTCTTTATTATGATTAATTATATGGTTGAATCATAGTGTATTTATATTGTTTCCATTGTGTGGAAGTGCGTATTTGATATGTATGAAAACATGATGTTCCTTATAATATGTTTGTTGCCAATATGTATTCGGATAGACTTATAATTAGAGATTCCCTTTTGCAGTTTCTTTCATTCATTTGTTAATAATTAAGATAACATTACATGAAGTTGAATGTTTAAGCAAAAATAAGCAAAAATATGTAAACATTAATAACGCACAATAATTAAGACCTAAGTACGCCATCAAGGAAAATCCATAAAGATTATGAACGCAATCTAAAAATCATTTACCCGCAAAGGCCCATAAAAGGCTACCATGATAATAAAATTCTAATACCCTAATAACAGGTACGGCTTTATAACTTATTTACACCCTTTGGGTGAAAAAAGTCGTTTTATTAGCACCTCTTGAACTCGCACGCAAGTGAACCAATGCATGTAGATAGTGTAGATACCCCAGGTATCACGCATAGAGAAATGTCACACGGGATGGCCAGTTTACTGTCACATAATGAAGACACTAAACGTTACAATGTGTGAAGCAATCTCGAGAGGTGCATTTAATGAGGAATTCACTGATTTGTACCGTTCGTCAGACGTCCCATTCGTGTCAACATCATCGGCACTTTGCCGACCCGTTCTCGAACAACTATCGACAATTTCAAACGACGTTTAGGAACGAAGTGGAATTTCTTACGCCTTTACGGTACCGCCACTAAACACAGCCGGCAAATGTGCTACAGGCTGCTACACTGTTGATGCATTGCTACATATTATTTGATTCTGTTTGAGAGTTGAATTCAATTGAATAATAATATTTTTGCAGAAATATAGCATTGTTCTAAAATGGATCTGTCTGTAATCATACGTGAGGAGACGTGCTAAATTCGATCAGCTCTTAGAAGTGAAACTATAAATTGTACCTATTTTAAATAAACACTTACATAATCTCTTAAATATTCATCAAACGAACGTTTAAGGATTGCGTACAGGCCAGAGCCATTTTGAATCGCAATTTTAGTCGTATTTGGCAATGTGACAAAGTAATGCGCAAATTTTTGCTACCAAATCGGTATCGCATTGTACATCACGCGTGTATTCCATCAGTTTTATGTACTATTAGTTTGGCCTGTTGCTGGAACGTGAAACTTTTGCACACGTGCGGGACATTGTCTAACATATATAGCACTGAAAACGGTGCCAAACAAGTAATTAGACGTACTGGTGATGAATAGAAATCTGCGGACTTTATTTGTGCATCGTAGGTAAAAAGGAAAATTAAACTATTTGTAAGCGATGGATGTATTCGATAGGGCCTCTTGGGTAGTTATTAACTGCAGTAAACGTTTTTTTTTTATATTAGTGGCTATTGATGTATTTACTATGGTTATATTGGCCTTGCATTTTCACATCCAGATTAGAATTTAACTGGTCTGCATAATCAATTGATTTGGTTCTGTCGAAAAATATGTGGGGTCAATTTTTTCCGATTACAATACCTCTCATACTGTATCATACGGAATAATTAGATAATACTTATTGTAACGGTTAAACTCAATTTGGTCATAAAGAAATTTGGCGTATAAAATATTGCTTTGGCTTACAATGTATGTGACATGGTGACAAACTATCCGATTACGTAACCGCTTCATTCTTCATCAATATGCAACAAATAGAACCACGATCGGAGTTCATTTCCTATAAAACTCGAGGGCACGTGATGCTTTTTCAGTATGAAGCGCGATTTCCAGAAAACGTAAACCGTACATTTTTAACGTGTCAAGTTTACTTATCACTTATAATAATTTATTGAATCGATTTATGATGTACAGTAAGAGATTCAATAGCAATATGTTTTCGAACTATTGATATCCGATAGAAATATGTACGTTAATAATTTTCCCTTTCGTAACAAAATAGTTTTTAACATAGACTATATAGTGGTCTGTTCTGTAACTCTGTAGCCATATTCTGTAACTTTACTTAAGATCAAAAACAATTTTCAACTAAAAAGGTTTAGCAGGTTTTTAAAGTACAGAAGATGTAACAGAACAAGGTATAAATTTAATGTGTCTGACCTGCACTACTACTACTACTACTACTACTACTACCACTACAGCTTCATTTGTGTATACATAACAGGTGTAGTATCGCAAATTCCATTCACTAGTATGTAAGTGTATAGTGACCATCCTACTATGATGTCACACGGAGAAGAGTGAAGAGTGGTGACCACTTACCGGGACGCAGGCATCGGCCACCTGTTTGTTGCATTGGCGTCGAGCTGACTGTGAGTGAATTCTATTCGCAAACATCCCAGGGCGGTGTCATCCTGAAAGAGAAGAAAGAGAGATGTAGGTGTGAGACCACGTCAGAATTGTAGCTATGGGATTGGTGACAAGTGTATGTCAATCTAATAATAGCTGCTTTCCATTTGCACACTTCTGAATTAATCTTAGCTGAGCTAATCTAACACCGTCTGGCTTGGTCCAAGTTCAACTAAGCTAAGCTATGTTGGCAAAAGGAACGCGTTCGGTGCCATTCTATCTAACTAAGTTCGTGGAACTTGATGTCAGCGAGTGGCGGCGCCACTTGCCTGACAACAAGTGTTATCAATGTTATCATCTATAGGTACAAATAAGAAACATAGGTATCAGAACCGCTTCTTTGCACGCGTATACCGTCCTCGTGACTTAATTCCACTTCGTAGCGAAGATGTGTAATCAGGTCACACACATCAAATATGTTAACTTCATCCATCTTGCCGAAACTTCTTATAGTTTATCAAATAAACAAAAACCAAATTGCACGCACGCACGATGGTGGATTTAGGTTAGGTTCTCCTTCTTCTTCTTCTTCTATTAGGTTAGCTCAGACAGCTCAGACGATCTAAGTTACCTTTTCGCATAACTAGCCAAGGGCAAGGGGAAGGTAATTTGTCTGAGCTTGTCTTACTTCACCAAAACAAAAGGAACGCTACGCATAAGTTAGATTAGCTCAGCTCAGCTAATATCAACTCAGAAATGTGCAAATGGAAAGCAGCTAATATGTTTATTGAAGAAAAATGAGTAGTAGGTAAAATTTGGTTAGATACTCTAGATTAGAGGTTCATAGTTGTTGAGTTTTTTTGGACAATCATACGACACGACAAATAAATAGAATTAAATCTTAACTTTCCAAATTTTGCCCCGATGTGTTCTAATTTCACTTTTAATCACCAAGGAAACAAAACTATGCACACGCATATCTACAAATAATTTTTGCAATAAAAACGTTAGGATTTTAAAACTTCTTGTCCCATCATCAGGCTTGACTACAACATTTTAAAAACGTGTTATATCCAATCAAAGTAACAGAAAAGTTGACGACTTTATGGTTATGTGTTCTTTGAATTTGGTACTGATTTGTGTTAGTGTTTTGTTACCTTTATGTAGTGTTTGAAGAAAAAACAGTTTTTTATATTTTTTGCCTAGAATGGAAGGAAGTATGGTAGACAACGTAAAATATCTGGGGTGGCCCTCACCCAACTTTCCGACTACATGCACGATGAAGCATCTAAACACTTATTCAATTTTTTGAAGCAATAGCCACTCTGGTCCCTATCTAACGTCAGTTTCTATGAGATAATGACATTTAATATCATGTCATGTCAGTGGCACTGACGTTTGTCAAAATTTGACAATTCGCAACACAGCGACGAAGGCTGTGGATACTGTCAAACTATTTGTATAAACTCTTATACCACCTAAACCGTTCATCCCACTGATCTGCAAATTTGTATACATATTTAAAGTCACTGGAGGATGAGCTTGTATAAGTTTGGTCAAAATCGGTTAAATCCTTAAGAAAATGTATGTAAACTTTGCCACTTCCGGTTGTCAGATTGTGACCAAAAACAATTCAGTTCGTCCCTTGTTTTTTTTTTGTTTTGGAACAAATTATCGAGAAATATATAAATATTGCTCAGAATTGTTGTGAATATACTAACGCATTGTGCAGGAATTATTTCTTAATCGTCTTAACTTTTATTCAATTGTTTATGGACAATTTGTATTTCCATTGTTATGATGAAAAAAACAACTGAAAAACACACGATCAATGCGCAATATTCTACGGTTCGTTTAATGACAACAGTTTGCGGTTTTGCTTGTCAATTTAAATAAGTAATAAAAAAAATCCTTTGTACTTTTTGTAGAAATCACTGACAATACGTGGGATGAGGAACGTATATTCCTGTCAAGCAATACAAACGAATAATCGTGCATTTTAATTTTTCTAAGTATAGCCTTTTATATAAAACTTTGAATGATAATACTTGTTTTTATTTATAAATTATACCCTTTTTTACGGAATCTTAAAATTGAATATTCGACTTTACATAAGAAGGCAAACTATAATACAACAGACATTGCTTCACACAATCTGGCAACAAAGTGCCAGTAATCCTTAATCGGCTTAGTGGATGGTCGTACAAAACTCGTTCTTGACTTAAAATTTTATGCATTCTCTCTTAAAAACCCCTTTAATGCCGAAATATTTTCCTAATAATTTATCAGCATCTCGAAGGCCGGCTGTGTTTGAACAAATAGAACAGACGGAAGAAAGGTACCCTTGGTCCCACACGGTAAAGGATTTTTTAAAAAATATTACATCTTTTCAGAAACCTCTACCTGGCCCAGACAAAAGACGCCCATTGGAAACCCTCGTCATCGCAGCAAGTAATAATCTGGAATGTACATCAGGTCGACTGGAGTGTATATTTCAATAATCTCTAAAAATCACATAAAAAGGTGTTTTCCTTAAAAACTTTAACACCTGAACAGGACCGGCTCATAAAAACATGCATCTTGGGGATTCCACAGCCTATGTACGAAGTTGCATTGCTTGAAAAATGGGTTTCTGCTATTTTATGTCTCTAATATCAATAAACTGTATGTTAATGATATTAAAGTTGATATAAAATCTGACCAATTTTGATCTCCTATAAATTCTAGCACATACACATTTTCGGATGATTTTTTAGGGGCCTTCTCCAGCTCCTAATCCTGACCTGTAAACGCCCACCAGGTAGCCCGCGGTGTAGATTTCGATAATCTCTAAAAATCACACAAAAAGGCGTATTTTTTCCTAAAAACCATAACACCAAAGCCAAACAATCTCCCATTCTATGGTTCTCCGTTATAGTAGAATGGCCGAAATGCGACCTTCGCCGGTTAACGCGATTTTTGTGATCGGACAATGGACAGAAAAATACATTTGTCATCAGATCGATCGTTCTGATAATCGGCCTGTGGTTAATGATGGGTCGGTCCATGGGTTGCGTTTGCTTTGGAGGCGTCAAAGATTTCATTTTAGATAGGCAACCGTGGATGAGGGACCGTCTTTAAGACCTCATATGACGGTCGTTTACTGGCATATTATATGGAATATCTCCGAAACTTGTACGACAAAAGTAGTGGGTTAACACGGTTGTATTGTGATGTGCGTTTATACGTACAGCGACACCTGGTTTCGTGAAATTGTATTGAATTTAGTCGATTATTTCTCTTTTGTGTTGCTCGTTTTTAACTGGAATTTCCTACTCCTTTTTGATAGTGGTGTGGTTATCGCTATTGTTGATCTGTAACGTATTTTTGGATGATCAAATTAATAAGTTAAGTTAAGAAATTAAATCAGTCAAATAAAATATTAAAACCAAACAGAAAGGTTGAATACCCCAAGGTGAAACATCTGGCAGCATTAATTTAAGCTGTCAACGTACATTTAGGGTCTTTAGCCGCAAAAAGATCACAAAAGTCCAAGCTTCGGCAATTTTATGCTAAATTATATACGCGATATTTAACAATATTAGCATACACGATACGACTTGCAAATACACGCTTACATCCTTTAAAGGCACTGCTTACAACACAACAGAGCAAATTAAATTGAAATTTAATTGCTACCAAGTAAAGTCTAAATGATAAATAATTACTACATATGCTAAATAATTCTTACTTTATTTGCAAACGTGTTTTTAGTTGTACAATAAAGGCATACGTTAACAACAATTAAATTTGAAACTTCTCTTCTCTTCCTCATATTTTATTACACATTACCCATGAAGATAAATGTAGCGAACTAGTGAACACGCTATATATAAGAAGTTTTATGCAATATATAACAATAAACGATTAAAATAGACAATCCTGTTTGTAACCAAGGTTTCTTTACCATCCACTACTCAGTAAAGTACAAAGCGTATGGAGTTGTTGATTTATAAACAGTAGTAGCGAGTGGTGTGTGGGCGTCAGTATTTCAATGCGAACATGCAAATTTATGGGAAATGCGACAAAAGGCAATCTCGACAATAATAACCTGATCACCTACGAGTCTTTCGTTGAATGTGTAATTCAATAACCCGTGTTTTATAAGTAAAACGTACGCCTCGTCAAATGTTTACGGTCAATTGAGAAATTTATGTTGTCTGTGTGCCGTTGTGTCGTACAATTGCGTATCAGAATAGAAAGGGATTTTACTGCCCATGTTGATATTAATTTTCTTTCAGGATGACTGGTTTATATTAAAGTTTAAGATGTAATAACAAGAAATTTATGAATTACTGTAACCTTGGGTTACTCGAAGAGCATTCTGTTCTTGTTTGTTATTTTATTTCTGGAGTTAATCCTTTCGCCAACACTTTTGTTTTCGCGTTTAAATGAGTTAAGAGACGAGGAATTAGACTAGTTTTTAATTAGCTATTGTGTATACATTTGCTATTATCCTTTCCTGGTATATGTCTCAATATTTCTAAAACATCCATTTTATGGTGCTTTTTAAACTCTCACTTTTCGAAATAAAGTATATATTCTTGATCTATTTTATTACTTTCCGACTAGTAACATAGAAGAAATGTATTGTAATCGACTGAAAAATACGGTGTGTATGTGTGTTTGTATGTTTGCATACATCCTAAACGTTCTTAACCGATCTTGACCGAATTGATATCAACTCATCCTCCAATATCTTTAAATATGTAAATCAGTTTACAGGTCACTTTGTGATGGCTGTGTCTTGCATATGTCTCAACTATATTTTAGCCATGTCATAAATAGGTACATATTATGTCTTACCTATGCCTTTACTATTTCCTAACTATGTCTTAACTGTGTCTTAACTATGTCTTAAGTATGTCTTAATTATGTCTTAACTATGTCTTAACTATGTATTAACTATGTATTAACTATGTATTAACTATGTCTTAACTATGTCTTAACTATGTCTTAACTATGTCTTAACTATGTCTTAACTATGTCTTAACTATGTCTTAACTATGTCTTAACTATGTCTTAACTATGTCTTAACTATGTCTTAACGCTTAACCATGTCTTAGTATGTCTTAACTGTGTGTTAACTATGTCTTAACTATGTCTTAACTGTGTCTTAAGAATGTCTTAAGAATGTCTTAAGTATGTCTTCACTGTCTTAACTATGTCTTAACTATGTCTTAACTATGTCTTAACTATGTCTTAACTATGCCTTAACTATGTCTTAACTATGTCTTAACTATGTCTTAACTATGTCTTAACTATGTCTTAACTATGTCTTAACTATGTCTTAACTATGTCTTAACTATGTCTTAACTATGTCTTAACTATGTCTTAACTATGTCTTAACTATGTCTTAACTATGTCTTAACTATGTCTTAACTATGTCTTAAATATGTCTTAACTATGCCTTAACTATGTCTTAACTATGTCTTAACTATGTCTCAACTATGTCTCAACTATGTCTTAACTATGTCTTAACTATGTCTTAACTATGTCTTAACTATGTCTTAACTATGTTTTAACTATGTCTTAACTATGTCTTAACTATACCTTAACTATGTCTTAACTATGTCTTAACTATGTCTTAACTATGTCTTAACTATGTCTCAACTATGTCTTAACTATGTCTTAACTATGTCTTAACTATGTCATAACTATGCCTTAACAATGGTGTAAGTATGTTTTAACTGTCTTAACTATGTCTTAACTATGTCTTAACTATGTCTTACTATGTCTTACTGTGTCTTAAGTGTGCCTTAAGTGTGTGTTAGCTATGTCTTCACTATGTCTTGACTATGTCTCAACTATGTCTTAAATATGTATTAACTATATATTAACCATGTCTTCATTATATCTTAACTATGTATTCATTATGGCTTAACTATGACTTCACATGTACAAATTTTCGAGATTACAGACAAAACAATGTATCTTATTTGAAAATTAACATATCGAAAAGAAACAAATGCCAGTACATTGCTAACTAATTAATTTAGAACTCAGTAGGTAAAAATCAAGGTCCAAAGTCGATAATTCATTTTCAGAGACAGATCAAATTATTTATAGCTGTAATCATTTTAAAAACACTATTCATTATAAAGAATTGGGATGAATCTATATATAATCTGGTGACAGAATCATCAGCAACTCAAAAGTCACAAATTAAAATTTATCAAATTAATAATATAAAATATAATAAGCATATAAAAAAATGTGAACGAAAACAAATATGAGAGAAAAATTATTATAATGGATGTTAAGATTATAAGATGTCGTTTATTTTAATAAACCTTCCGAGACAGTCTTGCTGATCCCATTGTGGACAGGTCGCAGTGGCATTAGCAAAACTAAAAAATAGTTATTCTGTTTTGCAACCGGCAATTTTAATTTAATTGTCTTAACGTTGTCCTAAGTTAGCCTTATCATCGTATTAATCTTGTCTTAATGTCTTTAGTGTATTATGACTATGTCTTAACTGTGTCTTAACTATGTCTTAACTATGTCTTAACTATGTCTTAACTATGTCTTAACTATGTCTTAACTATGTCTTAACTATGTCTTAACTATGTCTTAACTATGTCTTAACTATGTCTTAACTATGTCTTAACTATGTCTGAACTATGTCTTAACTATGTCTTAACTATGTCTTAACTATGTCTTAACTATGTCTTAACTATGTCTTAACTATGTCTTAACTATGTCTTAACTATGTCTTAACTATGTCGTAACTGTCATAACTATGTCTCACTATGTGTTAACTATATGCCGCGCAAAAAATAAGAAGATCTTTAACATTTCAACGAAAATTATTATATTGTGTGTGTTTGGCTCACATTTCGTTCGCACTGTTACAATTGCGGCAATAATTGTAACCAATACTCCTTTTCTCACGGGCAAAATTAAAATCAAATCTCTAGTGAAATAATAATCGCGAACTGTGTAACACAATACCTGTGCGAGTGTACCGTAACAGCATAAATTCAATCCGTTTCCTTCAGACGGACTGGTTTGTTTCTACGCCGCTAGATTTTCTGAAATCTGAATTCGATATTATTCCCCTACATAAACAGTGCCACACATTATTCTCGTATTATTATACCTGGCGAGCGCATGTGACCGCACGCAAAAGGGTATATAATATGTCGTTATATGGGGCAAGGGTGAAATATAACGCAGCGAAAAAAACAAAATCTCAGGTTACAATCGAATTCGATACACATTCGCCGGTAAATCGGCTCGGATTGTTGATATTCAAATTTTTCAACCGAAAATATTTAAATTGTATGCTAATGCCGAGTTATGTTCGGTGGTCGGCGTTAAATGTATCGTATTTTACTTAATTTTCTATACGCTGATGAAAAATGGCCCAGATGGCTACGATAAGTACCGGTTATTTATTATGTGACCCATATATGGCACAATCTAAACCTTGATTGGGTGTGCTTTTAGCTCTCTAGATTCTCTTACCCGTGTTCTTAACATTATTAAGCATGTAAGGTGATATTTTTAGAAATTGGTATGGTCTGCGTGATATTTACATATTATTACGTTTTTTTTTATTACGAAGTAGGTGAACAATTTGTATTATTAACGAGGACGGTATCAATATCTGTCTCTGTAAGTGATAAATTCGGTTGTGTCGTTAACGGACAACTAAGGACAGAGAAAGTGTGGTGTGACTAATATTTTGAGATGTTGTCAACCTTTATGGAAATAACTTGACTAGGCTACACTTTAGTTAAATGATAAATAGTTATTATCATCCAAATTTTGATGATATATGCCTCCTGCAGCAGCAATTATAAATTAATATTGTGAAGGCTGTAAAAAACTACTACTTATCAAATGGAATAGAAATGACTTCCAATAACTATTAAAACTTTATGACATGACAATATTAAATTAAATAGTTTTATAATAACCCATTTGAAAAATCCGGGGTGGTCCCCATCCAACTTTCAACACTTTTGCAATTATTCAATTTTGTGAAGCGACAAAGGCACTGATCTGTAAATTGGTATGCATATTTAAAATTCAGGCATTCATATTTCAAATTCAGGAATTTATATTTCATATTCATGTTAAACCCCTAATAAAAATACATATTTCGAAATAATGGCTAATAATGTACATCTGATTTTATATGTTTATAATTATACGTTTAAGTTTGCAAAAATAGTGAATTTTAGAATAACCAAAATATTATTGCTTTTTTCTAAACACTGTTTTGCCAACGGTCATCTAGTTTTATGCGTTTTTATATTCTTAAATTCTTGTCCTTTAAATAACTGCAAGTCATAGAATCGAAATTATATTAAATTAATAAATGAAACTTACGACTTATTTTGATCTTCAATAATTTCTGTAATCTCTAGTGAACATTAATTATATCAAAAGTATTATACTTTTAGCAAATTATAATAAAAAAATAAAAAATTATAAAGTTCCTATACACTAAAGTCCGATCGCTTTTTGTTTTCAAGTTCCGGCTGTTGAAGTTATTTAATTTTTCTGTTTCAAACGCCTGTACCCATCAACAAAAGTTCTAACATTAGGAAGTTGCTTTAAGTGGATATGTCTCTTGATAGATACGTTGAGCTTTGGAACAATTTGATCGAGCTTCACGATAACGAATCATACAGAGTGATGATAAAGTTTCAAGAAAATCGCTCGAGAACCTCAATTTTAACTTTTAAATAGCGACCCTATGGCCTAAAATTTTGTCTATGATGTCACCTATTTCGGAGCGATACCGTAATCATTAATTTTTGTAAATGGCAACCCAATTTTCTTAGCTAATTTTCAATATAATTCGTTACTGCTTAAATGGTGATGTAAAATAAATGGTACCTTACATAACCCTTTTTGAACAATAGGACATTTACTTTAACAAATAAAAACTTAGTATTAATGAAAAAAGTATTATTCAACCCCAAAAAAGAACACAAAATTTAACGCAAATGTGGAAATTGTTCTTTCCAGAATCTACAGCAAAGAATTCGCGCAGAATTGACAGTTTGGAGAGCAGTGTACATACAAAGTGTTTACGCTCGTATCGGTCAATGCTAAATTGTTGGTGGAGAACAATTTGAGCATTTACGCTAAATTTAGTAGTCTTTTTTGAGTTTAGTAATAATTTTTTTCATTAAAATTAAGTTTTCAATTGTTAAAGTAAATGTGTTATTTTTTTTTCAAAAAAGGTTATGTAAGGTACCAATTATTTTACGTCGTCATTTTAGCAGCAACGAGTTCTACTGAAACTCGAAAAAATTGGGGTTGTAGTTTAAAAAATTAAGGATGACCTCATCGCTCCGAAATAGGTGACGCCATAGATAAAACTTTTACGTCATAAGGTGGCTATATTTAATAGTTAAAATTGACGTGTCCGAGCGTTTTTCTTGAAATCATTAAATAACGATGTTATGAATTTTGTTCCAAACTTTATCATTACTCTGTATTTGAAAGCTACTTATAAACACTACTGAAGCTACTTGACTTTAGCTTGCTTTGATAGTACCACAGGTTTAGTTTCATGAAATCAAAGCCTTTTTATCTCCACAAAAAAAAACAATCCTTTGAGAATCTTAATAAATCATTATTTAAATCCATAAGCTCTGGCTTTGAATGCTTGATCCAGAATATTTAATTTAATTGTCTTTCTTAGCAAAAGCATATTTATATGCATGATTTATTTATCTTACTTTGTGTCCCTTTGTGTCCTTGTAAACAAGCGCAACAAATTGCTAGAAGAAAAGAAATCGAAAGCACACTAGGTTCACACGAGCGTTAAAATTGGGGTAATTTAACACCACCCTTCGACACATATATATCTCTTACTAGATCACTTACAAATTCAGAGCAAATTCTTTACTAAACAGCTACTATTCCACATAAAAAGTGGACCATTCTTAACCAACGGGTATAAAAAGAGCATAAAAAGATACATCACCCCTCAAACCCAATAAAAAAATTATCTCACAGTTACGTTAAAAAAACTTTCCTTATTCCTCCAAAGTCACCCTCCTCAGGGAGATATAGTTATAAACGTATTATCACCCCGATTTAGCAGTCCTTAGAGGTCTGAATTGTTGACCCCAACTATAAATATACCTTAAACGGTTTTGGCCACGGGCGGTCCACCTATTATTATCTATGTGTCCAAGCCGGAACCCACAGAGACCCCGGACTACGTCCCCGGACTACGCCGGACAGTAGCCGGGAGACGAGGAGGGAGAGAATAGACGGTCTAAGAGCGGTCAAAAGGGCCACTTAAGGCGACAATGAGCCTGTGGGACCTGTGCCCATTGTAGATCTGTCAAAACACTGTCGCCTAGCACAATGGACCAGGAAATAATCTGTGAAATTTTGTTGCCTCCGGTGTAAGTGGCGGTATTATCCGGAGTTTTTTTGCAGTTGGTGCTTTTTTTTAATTTGAGTTTTAAAAAATGGTGTGTGGATTTTTATTCTACGAATGTTCTACGAATATTCTCACGAATGTTATTTTTTTTGTAAGATTGGGGGTATTCTTTCTAGTGGATGATCTATGATTCTGATGAAGTCTGTTAGAAGGGCAAATGAATGGCAAAAGTGGCGGTTTTACGTCTAGTTCTGATGATTGTATCTTCGCAAATACGTGAGGTACTCTTTTTAACAGTTCCCCACTGTTAGTTTATAAATTTTGAGAATTTTTAGTAATGTGTATGTTCATGTCTATTTAGACGACCACAAAAACATTATTTACAAAACTGAAGCTCTTCTTAGCCGAGCAACTATAAAATGGTAAAATATTAATTTGTCAAAAAAGATATGCAAGAAGTCTTTCTTTCTTATAGTTGGGTGGCCATCTAACTTATACAAAATTTGACACTAAATAAACTCCGTAATTTACATTTAAGAGTCAACCTCTTCGTATGGCATCATAATTTCCATAACTCAGCGTCAAAACTGCTCCCGCAGCATTTTAATACCATAAACATATCGCTCGTATTTATTACGAAAACAAGAGCTCGCCAATGGTGCATACATAAACTTTACGAAATTTTTGTTTACACTGGACGACGCTTCGGCAATCGCGGACCCCACATCGGCACAGTCACAGTCACACTCAAGAAAAAATACGTGACCTCTTTTACTAACCAAGCGAACAACGCCACCGTACGGTCTTCGTGGAAAACTGCGAGAATCGCGGAGGCGGTCCAAAATCGACGCAGACTAAACAAATTGCGATTTCTCCGAGTATTTATTGATAAATATATTAAATCATTAACGACTTTTGTTTCGGTCGGTTCGTGTGTGGTCGCGCCCTTCAGTTCGCTTTTAGGAAATAATATTTCAACCGCTGCGCGCTGCCGCTATCACTGCTGCTGCTGCTGACTCGGTTTCTGTTTATTTGGTTGAAAAGGCCGTGCCCGGAGCAGCACGCAATGTTATTTTATTCTTGAATGTATGCGCGGTACTTTTTGTTATTCTTGTAGAGGTATGTCGGCATACTCATTGACAAATCTACTACGTTGGTGGGTTTTTGAACGGTTTAAAGTGTTACATCATCGACTTTTTACTTTATTTATGTTCTTCTGTTTATGCTTACTTAATGAATCGGCTACGTAGGTTTTCTTACTTCTGCCCTATTCGACAAATTAAGATTCCACGATTTAATTTTTCTTCAAATTGTTATTTCCTTTTCTCATTTTTACTTTTCATTTTAGGTGCTTAATTCTGCTTCTCATTCCTTTTGGTGTTATTATATTCTTGAACGTATGTCCGGTTTTGTTTGTTGTTGTTGGTTGTTTTCTACCGATTTCCGTCTTACATCGTTGTGATTATTATTATTTTCTAATTATCCTACTTTCTCCTTTTTCTTTTTCTTATTCTAACTCATTGACTCATGGCCGCACTAGCTGAAATCTAGAAATCTTATCTTTCCCTTCCACGTGAAACGTCAAACTTTTGCCAACAATTTCTTCTTTGATTGCTTCTCATCAATTCGTTTAGAATTGTAGAACGTAGAACACGTTATTACTTTCCGACTAGTATTCTAAAAGGAAAGTATTGTAATCGACGACAGAATCGGCGAAAATACGCGTTTAAGCCTATCCATTCCAATGATTCAAACCTGTGCAGCGGACAGGGTTGAAATTTGGCGTACGTATTTTCCAGGGGACGACAAACTGAAGTCTTTTTGGTGCCAATCTGACAATCGGAAGTCGCGAACTTTTAACATGTATACCAATTTTCAGCTCAATGGCATAAAAGGTTTGGGAGCTACAAACGTGTATAGAGGGTGTCTGACAGATTCCACAGCATTGTCGCAATTGTTGCGAATACAGCCTTAGTAGCAGTGGTTACGAATTAGCAACCTTTCATAACCTTTGGTGGCCATTCACATGACATGCCATTTACATAATGTTATTCTATGACTGACATTAGGTGCCAAACTTTGGATACCAAGCTAAAGTGGCTGCAGCTATTAAAATGTTGTAGAAGGTTTCGAAGCTTCAACGTGTCAACGATCTAGTCGGAAAGTTGATTTCTGGTGATTTCTTCTTCTCATTTCTTCTTCTCATTTCTTCTCATTTCTTCTCATTTCTTCTTCTCATTTCTTCTTCTCATTTCTTCTTCTCATTTCTTCTTCTCATTTCTTCTTCTCATTTCTTCTTCTCATTTCTTCTTCTCATTTCTTCTTCTCATTTCTTCTTCTCATTTCTTCTTCTCATTTCTTCTTCTCATTTCTTCTTCTCATTTCTTCTTCTCATTTCTTCTTCTCATTTCTTCTTCTCATTTCTTCTTCTCATTTCTTCTTCTCATTTCTTCTTCTCATTTCTTCTTCTCATTTCTTCTTCTCATTTCTTCTTCTCATTTCTTCTTCTCATTTCTTCTTCTCATTTCTTCTTCTCATTTCTTCTTCTCATTTCTTCTTCTCATTTCTTCTTCTCATTTCTTCTTCTCATTTCTTCTTCTCATTTCTTCTTCCCATTTCTTCTTCTCATTCCTTCTTCTCATTTCTTCTTCTCATTTCTTCCTCTCATTTCTTCTTCTCATTTCTTCTTCTCTTATTTCTTCTTCTTTCGTCTTGTCACTTCTTCTTCTCGATTCTTCTTTCATTTCTTATTCTCATTTCTTTATTTGCTACGCTTTTTAACATTTCAACATTTTGCTCCATTTTCGTTTTATGTATGTGTAGATTCCCATTTCCAAGGCTCGCGGTGTGAGACGTGGTGCAAAAAAGTCTTTTAACTCTTTCCAATTTCAGTCTAGCCGTTTTAGGTGTAACAGTAAACGTCAAAAGAAGGCAGTAAATCATTTGGGATTTTATTACTACGGTTCAGCTTGCATGTGGCTTCTCCTCTTCTACTCCGAACGATCTGTATGGAAGCTCATACGATTTGCAAATTATTCTTTACGCTTTTTCGTGCCGTGTTACTCCAGGTGGTCATTCATGGAACGAGGCAGTTAAACTAGGCAAGAAAACTTTAAGGACCATTCCTAAAGGATAAAAGATTATGCATGGCATGAATTTTAATCGCCCACCGGACAAGTTCGATAAACTCGCTTATAATAATTCAATTCTGGTATCTGGCGTTTAGCTCATTCCTATTGTTGGAGTTGTAACGTCTTATCGTTCGAATTTATGCAGACAATTACAATATTTGCGTGCATTTGCAACATGTTCCATTATGGGTGTTACAAAGTTACTAACGAATTGTAGGCGAATACCTGAACTAGAACAAAGAAGAAACTTTAAATTCATAACAACAATCTGACACTTTTATGCAGGCGTCCCAAATGCTTCTGTCATCTTTTCAATTTTAAACCTAAATTACTTGATTCATTCCACAAATTGATATGTTTATTTAGAGTGAATAGTGATTCAAGATACACACATAGAAATATTTCTTCTCGCTTCTTCTCATTTCTTCTTATTTCTTCCGATTCCTTTTTTCAGTTACAGACATAGCGTTTCTGCTTGCTTTTTCTAATTTCTTCCCATTTCTTGTCATTTCTTTTTTTCATTTCTTATTCTCGTTTCTTCTTCTCATTTCGTCTTCTCATTTCTTCTTCTCATTTCTTCTTCTCATTTCTTCTTCTCATTTCTTCTTCTCATTTCTTCTTCTCATTTCTTCTTCTCATTTCTTCTCATTTCTTCTTCTCATTTCTTCTTCTCATTTCTTCTTCTCATTTCTTCTTCTCATTTCTTCTTCTCATTTCTTCTTCTCATTTCTTCTTCTCATTTCTTCTTCTCATTTCTTCTTCTCATTTCTTCTTCTCATTTCTTCTTCTCATTTCTTCTTCTCATTTCTTCTTCTCATTTCTTCGTCTCATTTCTTCGTCTCATTTCTTCTTCTCATTTCTTCTTCTCATTTCTTCTTCTCATTTCTTCTTCTCATTTCTTCTTCTCATTTCTTCTTCTCATTTCTTCCTCTCATTTCTTCTTCTCATTTCTTCTTCTCATTTCTTCTTCTCATTTCTTCTTCTCATTTCTTCCTCTCATTTCTTCTTCTCATTTCTTCTTCTCATTTCTTCTTCTCATTTCTTCTTCTCATTTCTTCTTCTCATTTCTTCTTCTCATTTCTTCTTCTCATTTCTTCTTCTCATTTCTTCTTCTCATTTCTTCTTCTCATTTCTTCTTCTCATTTCTTCTTCTCATTTCTTCTTCTCATTTCTTCTTCTCATTTCTTCTTCTCATTTCTTCTTCACATTTCTTCTTCTCATTTCTTCTTCTCATTTCTTCTTCTCATTTCTTCTTCTCATTTCTTCCTCTCATTTCTTCTTCGATGTATATTCCTCAGTGAATAGTCCTTCGAGATACAGAAACAAAGTATACACAATGTAATTGTTGGTGAAGCATTCTGGTGTTTATAAGCAAATTTGATACCGTGGCAATAAATATGGTAAGACCATTCTGAATCCTAGATGTCTAATCTTTATTATGGCGATGTGGCACCAGCACCTACTGGGATGATATATAACGTAATATAACTTTAACGGCGTTCGTTCGTTTTAACAGCTCAGGCGGGCATACATCTCGCCAAGTTATTAGGTGCGCTTGCATTTTAATGCAAGAGGAATACCGTAGATCACATGCGGTTCGCATATTTGTGGAACCATTCAGGTGTACGCATCGACAGCGAGTTGATTGCTTGCGTTAAGTTCGAAAGTCCCGTATACTAACTACTGTATAAAACGTTGTCATTATTTAGAAGTCTGAATATTCAGGTTAAAAGACACAAAGTCTTAGTTAGTGGCTACTAAGAACTAATGAAGAAAATGTTTACGTCTGTAACAACAACACTTGGTATCCTGCGACAGCAAGTGGTCTGGTTTGTGTCTTTAGGACCTAACAGAAGCATAACAATTTATCGAACAGTAGGAAAGCTTAAATAACCAGAAAACCCATCCACATTTAACTCGTACAAAAGAATAAATCGAGCAAAACGCAGTCCAAAGTCGAGTACACTCGCCGTATCAAATTACAAGCAGTTACGGCCACCATTTCACCATAGATCATCATTAGCGAAGCGTGGACAAATTAAAGCCAATTGCCTCGACTCCAATCCACGATTCCCATAAATACCACCACCAGCGGTAATAGCAGCAGCAGCAGTCTCTCTCATCGTGTCTCCAGTCGAGGCATCTTAAGAGCTTCTTCCATCCTTACTTATGTATATTCAGCATTATTTAAAACGCTGTGTGGCATACTCGAGCAGACCTCTTACACAGATACCAAGTCCCTGATAAAACAAACGAACCGGTTAGCCTCAATCCTTTGTTTTTCTCCCTATGGTTAGCATTCCGTCTCACTCCGTCTCTCTATATCTATCTTTGTGTGTACACTGATTGATGTTAGTGGTCTGGTAGACGGTGGCCAGTCTTGGTACGCCTTGTCGTACACTGTATCCCACTACCGGAATTACCTCAATTAATATTGAATTTCACGGAACTCGTGCTACTCGGGCTACCTCGCTGAGCACGGCTTATGTATTTGACCGGGGGAATAGAGGTTACCACATGACTGAGGTCGGTAATGCTGCTTGCTGCTGTTGGGTTCCTGTCTAGTGTGGGGTACGTGCCTCTGTCTCTGTTACGAAATCGTTACAAATACTTTCTACGTGTACGATGTATTGATTGTCGATAAATGGACGTATGGGGCAACTGTTAACTATGCAGATGAAATTTTCGAGGAGATGTTTGCTGTTGAAACTTACAGCCAGGAGGCAACGTCTGTAAGGTGGTGTTGAATTGAGACTGTACGGGGTCAGGGCGGTGTAGACTCTACACTGTAGAGTTTGGAGAGTAAATATTCTTGGAAATATGAAATTCCACTTTTTTGGATTATTTGAAATATGAGAGTTTTGCTACTTGATATAGGTCTAACATTGCAGGAAATAGGAATATTTCAATGAGTAATAGATGTTAGGAATATTGCCGCAATCTTACCAGACAATGTACTTGTGAAAGCAAAAACAAAAAATTGACAATATATTCACGAAAACTACACAAATTTGCAAAAACTGATAAAAATATGAATAAAAGTGGGCAAAATTAGCAAAACATAGGTTTGTAGCGGATTTTGGCAGAATATGCAAAAATATACTTCCTATGAAACAGATGTAAGAACCCGATAGCGACACTCTGTTACAAGAGGTCTTGAAGATTCCTCCTGAAACAGCCTGCGAATCGTTGTATCAACCACGTAAATCAAAAATTATTTGATCTTCATTTGTGTAGTTAAGGCATATTATATTATACTGCTTTGATATGCATTATATTGAGTTCACACAGCTACATAGTAAATGTGTCTATAAGCTTCTACTGATTGGCAAACTTATCAATAAGATAGATCCGGTTACCCATTAACAAGAAAATAAAATCGCGCAGTGTCTTTGACAAATACTTAGCACATAAACCACTTAATAAGCGCAAATTTCTAATTCTTGCAAATCCAGACGAGCGCAGAGCGATATATCAATGGTATATATTAGTTATTAATCAAATATCGGATTAATGTCTCCACAATTAATCACTCACGGAGATTTATACGTTGGTTTATGCCCAGGCCTACCAACCTACGATATCCAGATCGAATCGCTCGTGTATTTCATATGCAAAGCACGGACAACAAAACCTGTTGCTTGGATTTCCGATACACGGATAAAATATGTATTAAATAATTATAGCTAAATAGGCCGTTTGAAGGAAATAGATAAGTTTTGCAAAAATTCATGATTTATTGGGTGAAAGTTCTTATTGAACTGTGGGCTATTATCTATCTGGAGAATTGTAATATTATTATGTATGGTTGGTTGATATTCCATATTTCCTGATTTGGGTAACTGAAGGACATACCCTACCTATCCAGAGTAGAGATGATAGCCATCATCTATAACCACACCATTGATACATGTATGAAAAAATGTCGCGGAAAAATGTACGGTTCGCCGTTTTTAAGAACGCGATCACGTCTACCGTCAGAGCACGTGTACCAAGTGTGCTGCGGGCGGTGTGCAGGAATGCACGGTACAAAGAGGTACAGTCACGGCCAGGGTAGCCAACGGTAGTACCAGAAAGTACCCACTACCGCAGTACCTCGGCCGGTTGCAGCATCGAAGACGTTGTTGCATCTTCTTCTTCTTCTACCTTCCTCCAACCTAATAGATCCATCTGTCACGGCGCGGTGCGCCTCCAACGTCTTCAGGCACGTGGTGATCGTAGGTATATATTGTGTCGCAGCTATAATTCTTCTGGTGTGGACTCCGGTACCGTGTAATGTCCCTGGGAATGTCCACGGATAGCTTCTGTTGCAGATGCGACATCCACTTGAATAGACGAGCCTCGAGAATGTTTACCACTATGTTTAGACTAATTGGGCACATAAATTTCATCGGTTATTGGTGGTAGACGTGGATACTGATGATAAAAACCACGAATTAATTGAGATTATGTCCGGTGAATGTTAGATCTCACCTGATGTGTTGGTTTTATTTATTGCTTTCTGGTATGTAGTTCTTGGTAGTTCTACAGAAAGTTTTCTGTAACAGTTTTTACTTTCTGACTAGGGTTTCGACGTAAATACGTTTTGTGGGCACCTGAATTCATTAAATGATTAACTGAAATCCGATTCACATATTTAGAAGTATCAACACAGGGAGAACTAGAAGATTTTCTACAAAAATCTACAAAAAGTGATAGACCCCAACAATTTAACATAAATACTGCACAGAGAGACCTCTATTCTTGGATATCAAGAAAAATTATTCTTGCGTATACATTGTAGTATGACGAGGATTTTTTTCTACAAAAATAATATTTTATTCTAATAAAAATTTCAATATAGTTGTTCCAACGCTTAGTTATTCTTGCGATTTAAGAATTTAGTATGTTTATTTTTCTCTGATGAAGAAAAAGTTATTCTTCTATAAAAAAGTAGACGTTCGTTTTACAATAACAAAAATATTTTGTTGGACGAAAAATTTATGTGCTTCAACGAAAAAACAGTTTCTTGACCCAAGATTCTTACGTTGAGAGCTACATAGAAAGTTGTGCTGTTACTTTACAGATGGCGCTAACAGTTTCTCGCGTCTTTTGTCACATATTGCCCCTATATAAGTTTGACGATATATTTGTGTTCGTATATAGTTTGATCATGTCTATGCATAAGTGCCTCCGTTCATGGGTGACTTACGAGGATTACGAAGAATAACCAGGATGGTAGTGGGAAAGGTCTACAGAGAGAGAACACTATCCTTCGATATCAACAAAAATTGTTTTTGCGTATATAGTGTAGCATTATACATTTTTGTTATCCAAATAATATTTTATTGTAATAAGAATTTTTCAATATATGTTAGTTATCTCAACGGCTAGTTATTCTTCCGGTTTAAGAGTTTAGTATGTTTATGCTGAGTATATTTTGCTCTGACAAAGAAAATGTTATTCTTCTACATAATATAAAAAGAGTAAGACGTTCGGTTTATAACAACAATATTTTGTTGGGTGAAAAATATACATTCTTCAACGAACGGTTTCTTGACCCAAAAGTATACGTACGTATCGCTTAAAACAGACGTAATACCTTTCAAGCAGTTCCTTCATACTCAAAACAAGAAAACGAAATACATGGAACATCAAGAAAATAATATTCTTGCTCTGAGAATTATGTATTTTACTTGGACCAACCAAATGATCTTTCTTCGGATATAGAAACAAGTGAATTCTGCATTCAGTCTGCCAACATTCAACCGAAAGTTTTGTAGACTCATTAGAGTTGTTCTTCTCTACATATATCTTTATTAAAATGCAAAAGATATGTTCGCAATTAAAACGTTTCAATGTGTCAACTTTGGGTAAGAGCCAGCCCAGATATATTGTCTCAAGAATAACGAGTACTAAGTACGTTGTCTATCTAAACTTTAAAATTCAAAATGTACGTTATGAATTGTGACCTAATAAGAAGCGTAGGTTAATATAAAGTGGAGGTTTGACGAGTTCTGGCGATTAGGATGGGATAATAGGAAAGGCATGTTCCAACAATCGAAGTTTAAAAGCATGTATAATTTGTGTGCTCTAAATTAACATATAATCGTTTTCTCTGCTGTTATAGTGAGCAGTCATTGCGTAATCATGAAAAATGACTATTCAATCAACTCTTCCAAATATTGCTGTGCGCTATACAATGTGCCTTTTAAAACTTTTGTTAAGGTAGAATGCTATCTACATATTTAATTTCTATCTAAGTTTGCTCTTAGCTAATTTATGAACATAATATTACTCACATTATGACATTATTGATAAACATTTTGAAAGATAATTTTACGAAAGTATTCAATTCTATTTCTCGTGGTCTTCAGTTCAATGAGAGCTTGGATAACTTATAGCATACTAAGATATTAAGGTCTGTTATGCTGTCCTATCAGTCTTCCAACGGTCTTAATACAAACATAAAACGCACTATTTTGCTTGCACCGGCTCCTGAATGCCATTCAGGTTGCTCCATTTGCGTGAAGACTGTATGAAGACACTATGACTAATTGGGTCCACGTACGTGTCATTATGTGGATGACCACCCTGTATGGAGCGTCTCATAAAAATAATAGCAATAGACCACCACCGCGGCGAAGAACGCAATTTCAAACAAAGCCAGGCGAAAGTTGGGAGTGTTATTGTTTTTAGAAAAAAAAAAAACGTGTCGTGAACGAGTTCTTCTGCTCTCGGGAAACTGTTTTCCAAGAAACCGAATCCACTTGGGAGATATATTTCTCCGCAGCTCACATCACATGTTCACGTACCCTCCCCTGGGCGAATAATACGATGGAAATAATGGAATTCCTATTTGCATATTACAATAACGATCTTGAATCTCGTTTATGGCGAATACGTAAATAATATCTACTCGCTGTGAGTCATAATAGAGCAGGTGCTCTGCTTAGAAATGCGAATCAAGCAGAAGATCAGGTTACTTTTTAGTGTATCTACTGCATTCCGTTGGACGCGCTAATTAAGATTTTTGCTGAAATGTGAGACGTAACGTAAATATTTACACGTACATATTTCATTCAGACGTTGAATGTTATACATATATACTTATTTTGAAGAAGCAAAAACTATTTAGAGTATTAGTAAAGAACTAGCTCTGTGTATATGTCAAAATTTTCGACTTTAGTTATTGGGCATTCTAGAAATATGTGGTTAAGGCTTCCCACCTGTCCACATTCGCAATATGGACATTTTAGGATACATTTTAGGTTATCTGCTATCTGTTACTGTTGTTACGAATGTCCGGCAGGGGGAGTTTCGGGTTTGATGTTACTGTGGTAATAGCAGCAAAACACGGGTCGACAAAAATCGATTTTTTGGATCGAAAATTGTTTTTAAGGCCGTTTTTTTGCTCAAAACTCTTTGCGAAGGGTATTTAGAGGGATCTTATCGTAAGACATGAGAGCGAGCGGCTTTTATAAGGTCGGCAGGAACGGATAAAAAATGTAAATTTTTGACGTTCATCGATCCGCTTGTCGGAATTTCTAGACGTCACGTGACATTTTCTCGAGGTTCGCCTTTACCCGAAGAGGTGCAAAAACGTGATTTTTTTTCAAAATTGACGCATTTAATTTACAAAATATTGCGCAGTCCACGCGGAATTGTGTCCTTTTTTCATTCGAGCGTCAAAACTAATATCGAAAAGCCCAATTTTGCAGCTACTCGATCGCAAATGTCGGCGAAAATGGACGATTCCGCTGAACGCGCCCTACACTTGAAAGTTCGTAATTAGTATAGGTAGACTAGCTCTGTGTATATGTCAAAATTTTCGATTTTAGTTATTGGGCATTCTAGAAATATGTGGTTAAGGCTTCCCACCTGTCCACATTCGCAATATGGACATTTTAGGATACATTTTAGGTTATCTGCTATCTGTTACTGTTGTTACAAATGTCCGACAGGGGGCGTTTCGGGTTTGACGTTACTGTGGTAATAGCAGCAAAACACGGGTCGACAAAAATCGATTTTTTGGATCGAAAATTGTTTTTAAGGCCGTTTTTTTGCTCAAAACTCTTTGCGAAGGGTATTTAGAGGGATCTTATCGTAAAACACGAGAGCGAGCGGCTTTTATAAGGTCGGCAGGAACGGATAAAAAATGTAAATTTTTGACGTTCATCGATCCGCTTGTCGGAATTTCTAGACGTCACGTGACATTTTCTCGAGGTTCGCCTTTACCCGAAGAGGTGCAAAAACGTGATTTTTTTTTCAAAATTGACGCATTTAATTTACAAAATATCGCGCAGTCCACGCGGAATTGTGTCCTTTTTTCAATTCGAGCGTCAAAAGTAATATCGAAATGCCCAATTTTGCAGCTACTCGATCGCAAATGTCGGCGAAAATGGGCGATTCCGCTGAACGCGCCCTACATTTGAAAGTTCGTAATTAGTATAGGTAGATAATTGTTACCTAATATTGTTGTCTGAATGTAAGGCAAGTCCTGTATAGTAGCTAATGTTCTTATGGTATAAAATGATGTAATTTGGCCAAACATTTCCATTAAAATAAAAAATATAGTTGATATTTTAACTTTAGGAATATTTAAGTTAATTAATTAATTTAAATTTAAAAACAAAATATTTTTACTGTTTGACAATTTAGTGCTTCTCTCTGCGCTGCAGTGTGTGGGCCGACCACAATGCAAGTCACACCTCGATGACAGGTGACAATTTCGAACGGGTTCCCGGTAAAACAAACCTACACACGCCGAACAAATTGTACGGGACCGCTTCGCGGCTTTGCTGAAAGCACGAATCGACAATGAAGAAAGACACACGAGGGTGACGTGTGGCACTGCGGCGAGATATACAGCCGACCGGGGAATAAATTTGAAAATTGGGACATTCTTGTGCGGTTATAAAGTGCGTGACGTGAATTTTAACTTGGCCGGTTCAAGCCGCGTGGCGTTTTCATATCCGGCGTGCTGACCGAGGTGGAATCGGTCGTTCCATTGTCCAGGTACATTTCAATATGCAAAGTGGGCAATCGAACATGACGATATCCATTCGAAACATGTAAACTGTTCGCGAAAATATAACATAAATTTGAGACCGGTCAAGCTTGGAATGCATGAATATTTTGTATTGCTTTCCTTTTCTTTTGTTCAATTGCAGCGGGATGGCTTTCCAATAGTTCTTTCACCATTTTGATGGGCTTTATTCTTATTTCATCAAGCTTTTGATCAAGATCTTGAGAATCAATTCTCAAAATCGATTATTTCAAGAATTGAGATATCTACATTATTTCAAGAATCGATTATAATCGATTATTTCATTCGAACCACAAAATGGCGATGGGCGCACTAGTTTGTGGTCTTTGTTTGGAACACCTGTGGAATAGTTAAGGACCTTGGTCAAGTTTTTGTCTACTCAGTTTTAAAATTAAATTAATTTACAATCCAATTTTCATTGATATTGTGAGCGATTGTAGAGTGGTGCAACAATGGCTCACAAATTACATTCAATTCCATTGGAGTCCATCGTAAAGTATCAAATTGATGGATATATTTATTGCAACTAGATATATTTACTGCAAACAATAAATAAAGTAAAATAAAACCACTCACATGATGAGGTTCTGCTGGTCCTTATTCAACACTGCATCTGAAATCTAAAACAAACAATCATCATCAACTTTATAATTTAGTTTCTGAAAACCTAAAATGTCGGTTACGGTTAACAAATAACCAATCTTAATTTATGAGGTGCATCAGTTCAATAAATCATCATCTGAAAGATGATGAAAAGAACTATGTTTAAAACTAATTATAATTCTTAGTGACTATGTTTATAAAATATGGCTCCAGACAGAATGCCCACGCATTTCCGACTAGTCCCAAAAATAGGAATTTTACGTTAATATTATAATAACAAATAAAAACAACTATATTAGGACAATAACTTGTAATGTTAAATAAAGCGATAAAACTTGTGGTGAGCAAAATTCTCGGTTGTCGCAAGTTTCCCCATAAAACAAGACAGTTTGGCTCACCCACCGCAGTTTACGATCAAAGGCACGCATTATCTTTCAAGAAATCCTCGTATTTCAGCGATGAATGCCGGGTAATTTACTGAAAAAGCGGCGTATAGCTCGTGTCCCAATAGGCGATTAATTGCTGACAGCGCGGGACGACGTTGCACAGAAACGGAAGAAAAAAAGGACGAAGCGCACGGGGAGAGATAACGTTAATTGCTTAAATGCATACTAAATAAAGTTTAACTCGTGAGCTTCGAGTACGAGGCTCGCGTTTAAATATCAATTATACGCGAAATTATACCGGTTTTTTTCGACCGGTCATTAGTACGCGTTTTGCGTCGCGCGTCATTATACGTTACAATTGCTAATTAGGTATAATTACTATATGTCGAGGTGTATGTCAACGAGAAGAACGCACAGACGCATTGGACAGACAGTTTACCTTCTCTAGAAACGCGCTTCAAGAACGTTCAGAGCATATTTGCGGTTTTTGTAGAATGTAATGTTTTTC
Organism: Aphodius granarius; assembly: GCA_963971325.1. NCBI lineage: Eukaryota > Metazoa > Arthropoda > Insecta > Coleoptera > Scarabaeidae > Aphodius > Aphodius granarius. Next base: position 5,128,117 of record OZ020224.1, read on the forward strand.
GTAAATTGCTTCGTACCTGATGACAGTAATGACGTTTTAATAAAGATATATTACAAGTTGTGTTGCACAGATATTTTACCAATGAGGATTTTGCTAGCCAGGGTTTATCTGGTACGATAGATAAGGCGTGCGGAGGGTTAATGTAAACACTAGGGAAAGTAACCTAGAGGCTCGAGAAAAAGAGGCCAGGGAGTACCATAAACTGGCTCTAGGGGTCTAGTTGTGTGAAATATGTTGTTGCTGGAGTATGGTAAAGTGGCTCTAGGAGTATAGTTGTGTGGAAAGTATTGTTGTTCTTCTAGAATAATATATGGAGACATGGAGCTATATAACTTGGGCTTGTCGTGGAGACATGGAGTTATATGACTTGGGCTTGTCGAGGATAGTATAGACATGGAGTCATATAACTTGGGCTTGTCGTGGAGACATGGAGTTATATGACTTGGGCTTGTCGAGGATAGTATAGACATGGAGTCATCTAACTTGGGCTTGTCGTGGAGACATGGAGTTATATGACTTGGGCTTGTCGAGGATAGTATAGACATGGAGTCATATAACTTGGGCTTGTCGTGGAGACATGGAGTTATATGGCTTGGGCTTGTCGAGGATAGTATAGACATGGAGTCATATAACTTGGGCTTGTCGTGGAGACATGGAGTTATATGGCTTGGGCTTGTCGAGGATAGTATAGACATGGAGTCATATAACTTGGGCTTGTCGTAGAGACATGGAGTTATATGGCTTGGGCTTGTCGAGGATAGTATAGACATGGAGTCATATAACTTGGGCTTGTCGTGGAGACATGGAGTTATATGGCTTGGGCTTGTCGAGGAGAACATAGACATGGAGTCAGACGTATATGACTTGGGCTTGTCTATATTCCTGGGTGCCATAATAGGATATTATGCGGGTTCCCCCATGACTTGCACCGGTATATGGTAGCAATGGCACTGGCTAGTGCATTCCGCTCTGCTTCACTGTGTGTGTAAAGTTCCATCCAGGTTGTGGTTGATTTGGAGTATTTTAGGTGTGATAAGATAAAGTGTGCAGATGACCACGCTAGCCTATGAGTCCAAGGAAATAGACGACATGGACTGGAGACTGAAGTCTGGGGGCAGGAGTCCCCGGGTAAGTTAACCTTACACTGTATCGTTATCGGTGTTTAAAGAGGGTATTTCTATATTGTTATATGATACGCTGGGATGTGTAACCGTCCGGTGCCGATCGGGAGAGCCGCGGATTCCTTCCAATAGCGTGATAATCCATTTACCATTGACGTGTCATATCGGTGAGTTATTATCAATCTATTAAGCATGTTGCAGTTTGGTATCAGATGAACCTTTTTAGTAATTATGAAAAAATGAAGTACGGCAAAAATTCTAGCCAACAGTTTTTTAGATTTTTAATTTACAAACCAATGAAAGAAAGGGTGATGTTAAGGGATAAAGGGTGATGGGGTTAAGGGTGGTGTCTTAACATATTCCTTTTTTAAATGAAAATTCTTTACTTTTATTAATAAAAATCGCTATTTTTGCTAACATATTCGGTTCCGGTGCGGTCACGTCATTCGATTTTACTGCTAAATTCTTAGAATCTGCTAATTGCATGTGCAGTCTCGAGTTAGTCGGCCAGTACCGATTTCCTAAAGTGTTTTGGGCCGAGCCGTTTCATGCTCTCAGAACGGATGTTACTGGGTAAAACTTATTAATCGGTTTTCAGAACTGAAAATAACTCGCACGCCTATTTACCAAAATAATTCAACTTGAAACTGCACTTCTACACATATTTATATGCTATTTCATAAACATCAGCTGCTGCTATGAGTGCGACCAACCTCTTCAATACGAAAGGAATATTCAGAGCATATTTTTTTCGGATTATCAAAACAAATATTCCGCAGCTTAACAAACAAATAAAATTCTACGTGTGTTTCTAAAAATCCGAAATAGTAAGCTAAAAGCTGTGTGAAGTTAGCAACAAAAGCCAGCAACAAAATTTTTTTCATCCAATTGCAATGAAATATACACCGTTGGAAAGCCCATGACGAGCTGAGTCTACCATAGTTATTGCAACGGGATCAATTAATAACTACTACCTAAAAAATTAAAATGAAAGTAAAAATTTCAATGAATTTCCATATCTTTAGAACCGCATATCTTCGCCAATACTTCATTATACTTATTAAGTGTAACACCAATCGAAAGCGCAACCTTCGGTTATACTACCATAGTTATTGCAACCCAAAATTTTGCTAATTAGTGCCTCAAATAAATTAATCAAATATGAGTATTTTTAACATCCGGGTACCATATGTAGTCCCACCTAAATTAAGTTAAACAAACGTATTCGCTTTGTGTGATCATATCGATAAATACATCAAAAGACAGCTGAGACCTGCCTTTACCCATCATAGTTAGTGCAGAACAAAATTATAACAATTAGCGGGTGAAATAAATTAGTGAACTCCAGACACTTTTTCCATCGGCTATTGGTCGACGGCGAACAGCGCTATGTAAATCCTTTTGTGCAAACTTTTTGCAAGATTAAATCTTATCGATATATACATCAAAAGATAGCTGAGACTTCCACCTACATACCATAGTTATTGCAACGCAAATTTTTAACAATTAGCGGGTGAAATAAATTAGTAATAAAAAGCTATCGGGCAAAGAATGTTTACGAAAAAACGCAACGCAAAACTCACAAAACCGCTGAGAAGGTAAATTAAACAGTACGGATTTGCAATGAGGGCGCGATCGCGATCGTGTGGGAGTCGAACAATGTGACTTTGTTCCCTAGAAATGAGTCGTACGTATTCCAGACATCGAATTAAGCGTATTCTTTGCAACCGCGGGCCGACTGGATTGTCGTCGGTCGCTTGTTCTGTTAATAAATACCAACACAAAACGGGCATTGCGAAAACACATATTCTGCACATTTCGCGTTCCAGCGATAAGTGTCGCTTTATTATAAATAAATATGCCGGAGAAACGTGCTCTTATCGTTGCATTCGAGTGTGTGGTCTCTTTGTTTGGCCCTCCTGATTACGCATTTTTCGGAAAGTCTGCACTTGCTGGGTTTGTCAATCAATATTACTGAGAGAGCTTTGTTATATTGATTTGATACCGGCTTTTTCTCCACTGGCTTTACATAGTCGGAAAGTTCAAATAAATAAGAAAATCAAAGGCTTTGTTACCTGGTATGTTTGTACTGATACCTGAAGAGATTATTTCGTCGCGTAATTCCATAAGGTATGCGCATTGCGCTCGTCAGCGCGTGCTCATGCACAACGTAGCAATTAACTATTCTAGCACCTGTCAAAATACCGGTTTCAAAGAATCGCTGACATCGCAGATTGCTCTAAGAATATTAATATTCGTAAAATTCTACAAAAAGCCAGTGGATAATAATATAATGGTGGGCTGGTTACGAGCTAGTGTTGATATATTGCGTGTAAGTTTAAAATAATTAAGTCATCGTGCGTATATTACAGTACTTTATGCATTCGATAATTTGCGCAATTTGAATTTAAAAGCATTTATGTCCATGCAAGTGGGGGTCTGATTACACGAGCTGCTTATTATGGGACTAATCGGTCGTTTAGAATAATCTGCCATCACGCAAAATTGCACCTTGATATGCACACAATAGCGGAAGTGATAGAAAGTGCTTTTCGCGAATTATTGTGTGGTATAAAAATAAATGTATTGTTTTGCTAATAGGAGAAGAAAATATTATCAAAATTTTATAATAGGTATAATAAGAATGTCAAGTATATAAACGCAGATGTGAATCTGTCCATTGAAATTGTTATATTTTCAAAAAGATCAATTTTTCACTTACCAAAATATACATTTCTATAGAGTTCAGTTCTTCACTGTCACAAATATATTATTTTTCTGTACATCTGTTCCGACTAGTCTTCTAGACTTTCCGACTAGTCCCTAGAAGGAAAGTATTGTTGCATTATGCATTGCAATGATTTCTGGAAAATGTATGTGTGTATGTCCGTGAACAGGATTGTGCCCAAGCGGAACATCGGATCGGGCTGAAATTTGGTGTAATAGAAGTAGAGAAATAAACCTCGTAGGAAAACACGCAGGTACGTGACAGTATATAATATACTATAGTTATTTGTATCGAGAGATTACTTAAACTTAAGTATTATTATTATCTTACGGGCATTAGTTTTTTGGTGTTTCGCCCTTTATCGTCTATACGTTTAGAGAGTTTATAAATGTGTAAACAGTGTGTCAATGTAGTCGGAAAGTTGAGTGGGGGCCACACGAGATACCCGAATACGATATAACCCAAAATTGTTTTGACTCTTGCAATGTCGTATGCTGTGCACAAGTTCAAGTTGAATTGTGAATTGTTTATTTTAGAGCAAAATAGTTGCTCTAGAAAACAAATATTTATTTTGTGGAGGCGTCCAAGACTAACTTTTGTTGATAAAAACTTATTAAGAAAGATATTTGCATAAATTACTCCTCTGTGTTAATTGCTGTATTTCTTGTAGGTCGATTTCGGTCAAAAGTCGTCAGTTGAGGATTAGTAGGGTTGAAAAATTTTATGAATAAAATTTAATAACGTTATATGTGTACGTATAACAATATTTAGGGATTGCAAAAACATAAAATTATAGTATATAATGGGAGAAGCATACATTTTGTAAATTTGCTGCAAACAAATTTAAAACTGACAGTGTCCACGCTTTGATATTCAAACATTTTCATTATTATCTTGCGATTTATGAAAATATCAGTCCACGAATAAGAAGGTACACATGTTTAATGTTACTGAAGGATGAGCTGATATTCACTTCCAGTTGTCAGATTGTCAGCAAAATCAATCCAGTTCGTTTCCTAGTAATTCTAAATAAATATACCAAATCCGTTCAGCCCAGTCCGTTGTTCCGTTTGGGCACTATCATGTTTGCAGACGTAAATACATACATACATCTTCCAGAAATCATTGCAATCAATTCAGGGGACCCCAAAACGCGTATTTTCGGTAAAATCACAATTTTTTCCTTCTATTACAACACTCTTCTTCTCGGGTACTAGTCGGAAAATAAAAAAAAAACAATCAAAATGCTACAAAATAAATAAATAATAATTCAACGAGCTAAACCTAAGATAAAAATTAACAACTACAGTAATTGAAACTTTGAAAGTCGTTCTAGATAGGACTGTTTAAAATAATTATTTCAACAGCTCATTAGATCTGTTTAACCGGAAGTTTGGAATACCCGATGGAACAATGAAGAAGTTTTAGAAAAAAATCAACTTAAAATTTGTACATTTTAACAACTTTAACTTATATCTTTAAATTTAGGAATCCTTGCAAATTTAAACGGTTAGCCTAGATAAATATGAGACATTTGGAACAGAAATGTAAAATAATTGATCTTATTTCATGTAATACATGTGATGAATTTGTTTTTTTTTTCAATTTCTTAAAACTTCGCGACGAACAGGATACTAGAGTACTAGTCGGAAAATAAAAAACAAAATATGCTACAAAATAAATAAATAATTCACCTAACTAAACCTAAGATACAAATTAATAACTACAATAATTGAAACTTTGAAATTCGTTCTAGATAGGATTATTTAAAATAATTATTTCAACAGCTCATTAGATCTGTTTAACCGGAAGTTTGGAATACCCGATGGAGCAATGAAGAAATTTTAGAAAAAATCAACTTAAAATTTGTACATTTTAACAACTTTAACTTATATCTTTAAATTTAGGAAACCTTGCAAATTTAAACGGTTAGCCTAGATAAATATGAGACATTTGGAACAGAAATGTAAAATAATTGATCTTATTTCATGTAATACATGTGATGAATTTGGTATTTTTTTTTTCAATTTCTTAAAACTTCGCGACGAACAGGATACTAGGGTACCTACTAGTCGGAAAATAAAAAACAAAATATGCTACAAAATAAATAAATAATTCAACTAACTAAATCTAAGATACAAGTTAATAACTACAATGATTGAAACTTTGAAATTCGTTCTAGATAGGACTGTTTAAAATAATTATTTCAACAGCTCATTAGATCTGTTTAACCGGAAGTTTGGAATACCCGATGGAACAATGAAGAAATTTTAGAAAAAATCAACTTAAAATTTGTACATTTTAACAACTTTAACTTATATCTTTAAATTTAGGCATCCTTGCCAATTTAAACGGTTAGCCTAGATAAATATGAGACATTTGGAACAGAAATGTAAAATAATTGATCTTATTTCATGTAATACATGTGATGAATTTGTTTTTTTTTTTTTCAATTTCTTAAAACTTCGCGACGAACAGGATACTAGGGTACTAGTCGGAAAATAAAAAACAAAATATGCTACAAAATAAATAAATAATTCAACTAACTAAACCTAAGATACAAATTAATAACTACAATAATTGAAACTTTGAAATTCTTTCTAGATAGGACTGTTTAAAATAATTATTTCAACAGCTCATTAGATCTGTTTAACCGGAAGTTCGGAATACCCGATGGAGCAATGAAGAAATTTTAGAAAAAATCAACTTAAAATTTGTACATTTTAACAACTTTAACTTATATCTTTAAATTTAGAAATCCTTGCAAATTTAAACGGTTAGCCTAGATAAATATGAGACATTTGAAACAGAAATGTAAAATGATTGATACCTTATTCCATGTAATACATTCGTAATTTTTGTTTTCAATTTCTTAAAACTTCGCGATGAACATACAACATACACAGACCAACCATTCACCATTCTAATTTCCTCGAACACCAGATTGTACGATTCTCGTCAAATCATCACACACAACGTGATGAATTCAATATTGATTTCACAATTTCGTTTCTTCGAATTGCCCCGAAAAAAAAAATCTTTACGAATCGGTAATCACCGTTCAGAATTTAAGTAAGTAAACGCCTCCTCTAAAGTGTTGCCTCATAGCCTAATGATCGTCTTTAAGGCCTTCCACAAAAAGAGGAGCCCACCTTAGTTCATCACTCGCGACCATCACGCCACCAGTCGTGTTATTATGTAATTACATTACTTCTCCTCTCTTTTTTTCACGACATATTTCTCGTTTTTTTTCCTTCTTTTCTCCTGTTATTTTCGTTGAAGAAAAAAAAACGCAATGGGGCAATTTTCGTATGTGAGTTTATTTCCTTTTAATGGGCCTGGTGTGTGCTCCGTTAGAAGCTAGCTGCTGTTTATGATTTCTTTTGATTTTGGCAATAAAAGACGACACGTCTGATGGCCTAACGGATGTTCGATGCGCGTGCTCATTGTCTCCGACGACGTAAAACAACCGTTACTTAATGTAAATAAAGGATATTTGCGTTCTAGTAGCGTGTAGTTACTGCAGGATATGAACGTTCCTTCAATATGTGGAATAAAGTTGACGGTTAATGGTTTGTTAATGACTGTATATAAATAAGACTTTAGTGAAAGTCATTATACATCACGTATAGTCGTATAAATACTCCGCAGGTTACAGCAAAAAATCTATTATATATATATGTTACGGTCATAGTGATAAATAGGTTATTATTAATAATTACCGGTTATTATTAATAATAGCCAAGTGGCGAGGTTAAAGTGAAGAATTTATCACATGAACCGGCTATTATTAATAATTTCCAGCATGCTGTGGTCAATGTGATATATTTCAGTTCGATATTGCATTAAGGTGATGCTACAATATAATAGAGCCTCAGATTTGAAATTCTGTTAGTATCTACATAATCGCCACACAACGAATCTATTCACTGGGTTTTCAGTGTTGGGCCTTTAGTGACGTTAGGCCTGACTAACTTATTTAGTTACTACTCATGATTAAAATAAGGAGGATTATCAAAACGAGACTAAAAAATGCCAATCCACACAAATTGCATGCACGAGTGTGTAACTCTTTGGGTCATGCTTATTTGCGCAATTCTTAAAAGCAAAGTAAGTAATAAATTAGATACTCGGTTTGTATTATTTTACCAGTGCAAACGTACGTAGTGCTTCTGCATTTTGCAACTCGTGGCAAAAAAAATATATTTATTTGTAACTTTATTATCTTTTTAATACAAAACTTTAAAAAAATGTTTTATATTTAATTTTGAATACAAAAGTCCTTCTAGACCTTTATTTTTTGTGGTAGTACAACAATGACACCATTTATATTGTCAAAATAAAACGAAATAAAGTTTGTAACAATAGGACGTCATCTTCTTTTGTTTTTTTTTGTATTTTCTGTTGGTGATAAACACTTTTATAATAAATATATCTGTGAGATATTAGATATACTTAGGGTAGGTATAGGTGATGGACATACTAATGTAGGGAAGATTGAGGCAAGTTGTTACCATGTTTAATCTTTTATTTATAAAATTATTGTCAAACACCAAAAGTAAAAATACCGTGTTAGGAACAGAACCATACAAAAATGTTTGCATCATTTGTGCGGTGCAATTTATGTAAAAACATCTATGTAAACTAGTCTAGTTCTTGCATGTACATATTTGCATGAAAATACAATATTGAAAAAATTATTATTAAATGCGCAACATTTCAAGATAATTAGGATTTGAGAATTTACTTAATAAATTGTAATTGTACATTTACAACAAACTACCCACATGCATTAAATATAAAAATGGGTGTTATTGATAATAAAATGGTTAACTTTTTTGAACACTCTGTATAAACTGTTCTTTTTTATGTTTTCGTCATTGAGTCGTCCTTGGGTGTATACCAAATATCAGTATCAATTATATCCAGTAGTTTCTAAAGTACAAGGGAGACAAAAAAAAGCATTCTGTATTATCAATGTTTTGTATTATTCGTAATTTTGGTCATTGGGGTAGCCGTACTGATGATTTGCGTCGAGCAAATAAATATAATAGCTTACATAGTAATCAAAATAACTGAGCTAACTTCTTTGAAGACTGTATACAAACGATCTTTTGTAAAAAGTAACATTTTTATCACTTTTACCGTGCCCGTTAGGAAATTATTAATAATAGCCGGTCCATGTGATTATTTAAGTGTTTCTAATCACATTGACCAAATGATGCGGTTATTATTATAATAATAGCCGGTAATTCGTATAAATATCGTATAAATACTCCGCAGGTTACAGCAAAAAATCTATTATATATATATATAAATATGGTAAAAGTGCATGTGCTCATTTTTGTGGTCTTCGTCATATCGAAATCCCTAATCATGCCCGCATTATTAATTTATAAAATAATACGCTTCATAGAATTTTATTTAAAATCATTGACATTGCCCAGCTTCCAATATAGCAGCGACTGTAAATAGTCAAATATAGGGGCGCTATAAAAAGCGCATATGCATCCTTTCTCCGAACAGTTGAGCAAATAGGGCGAACAGACGAACGAACCCTTCCCTGTAATTTGAATAAATTAAGCGTTTCCAGCTCGCTTTATCCTGACCCCATTCGCGGACTAGCCCAAATTTGAATATCCCCGTTCATATAACACGTGATGGAGGAAGAGAAAGGACAACATAACAGGCCGGAGAAAAAAAAACCGGAGAGGATCACATTATGCGAAACGCAGCGCCCCGATCGCTTGGATAAGGATTTAGCATAAAGAGCAATATATTTTATTTTTATGATAAAGGAGATTTATAATATGTTAATTCGGGAATAGAAATTCGTTACGAACAGCGGTGTGGTGTATATAAATAGAGAGAGTGCGAGAGGGAGGGAGATGGTTGCAGTATGTACTGGTAAATATATTCTCCGTGGATGCGATTTGCATACAATAAAATATGATCTGTGAATTTTAAATTTCATATTGTGCCCGGTTGTGGTCTCGCGGCTCTTTCGCTAAAAAGGGCATTCCTGCTTATAATGGTGGTGCCGAGACTGGGATGTGTCATTTGGTCGTCGACGACGGTGTGGTCGTCGTGCGCTTTTCTTTTTATTATTATTTTTTTTTAACTTTTGTCCGCCTTTTCATTGTGTCGGCACATTGCGAAATTCCCAACAATAAGTGATATTTTGCAATATTGATCGTCCTCGGTCGCCTTTATTAAGGTTGGGCTTTGATGTAATGCCGTATATAAGGTTTAAAGAATTTGGATTATTAGGTATTTCAAGGGAGTTATTTTTAACATTTGTGAGATTGAAAAATTCCAGCTTAAAATTCTTTGTGGAGAAGGAAAGTAACAAAATTAATCACAAGATTTAAAAAAGTATTCAGACATATATAATCATAAAATATTTTACATTTTTGAAGTCTAATAAATGTATATTTATGTAATAAATGTATATTTCGGTAATTGCGAGAAAATTCTCACAATAAAATTATAATTGCTGAAAAATTATTTAACAAATAACGTAATAGGGAACAAATGTGTTGCCAAAGAAATAACTATTTTAATGTAAACAAGATGTAGGTATGACAGCAACACTGTAAGATGGTTAAATACGCGTTTTGGGGTCCCCTGAATCCATTGCAATGATTTTTTGAAAATGCATGATAGCCTAGGTGAATAAATGTGCTCTAAAAATTATTTATTATATATGTAAATGCTTATTCATTATCAACTAACTACTTAGAGCCCATTAATTGGACGAACAAATGTATTTCTGTTCTACAATACATAGGTACTTCCATAGGTAGGTACCTACTATAAGTACTTCCATTAATATCATCATGTCAACAAGTTTTTCTCTAAAATTGTGTAATATAAGACCATGAACTTTTCAAATTATTGTATCAACTTCAGAAATGCAATATGGACATTAGATCGTGTAGCATATCATAGAATATCTAATTAAGTTTTTCTTTTCTGAAGATTGTTGCCAGGTAACATTTGTAGGTACCTATAAAGAGATAATTAGAAACGCAGTACCTACGGCTATATAATTGATCTTTAACATTATGTTACTTAACTAAATGAATATTTTAATCATAAATGGTTTTTTTAGATTAATACAAGAAGTCATTTATTAGAGAAATAGTCGTTTAAAAGTGACCTAACCAATCTCCTGCAGTACGTATAATACAAGTGACTAAGGCCTCTTTCAGACGTGACACTCTGTGTCCGGACACCGGTGTCTCAGCCACTGGACGCTACATTTCGCCATGAAGAAGTGTCGCCTGACACTTGAATTTCGTCTGAACGCTTCCGTTAACTTCTAGCACTCGACGGTGTCTGAAGACACCGGTGTCCGGACACAGTGTCCCGTCTGAAAGAGGCCTAATAAACAGTGTGTGTGACAGGGCACAAACCGAATATTTGCCCCAAGTCGCAGGGAATCATTGCTAAAAATACATATTGCATGACAAAAAATATGGTAGAAACTTTGTAAGTACCTACTCATCCATTTTCAGAAATGCAATATGGACATTAGATCGTGTAGCATATCATAGAATATCTAATTAAGTTTTTCTTTTCTGAAGATTGTTGCCAGGTAACATTTGTAGGTACCTATAAAGAGATAATTAGAAACGCAGTACCTACGACTATATAATTGATCTTTAACATTATGTTACTTAACTAAATGAATACTTTAATCATAAATGGTTTTTTTAGATTAATACAAGAAGTCATTTATTAGAGAAATAGTCGTTTAAAAGTGACCTAACCAATCTCCTGCAGTACGTATAATACAAGTGACCAAGGTCTCTTTCAGACGGGACACTCTGTGTCCGGACACCGGTGTCTCAGCCACTGGCCGCTACATTTCGCCATGAAGAAGTGTCGCCTGACACTTGAATTTCGTCTGAACGCTTCCGTTAACTTCTAGCACTCGACGGTGTCTGAAAACACCGGTGTCCGGACACAGTGTCCCGTCTGAAAGAGGCCTAATAAACAGTGTGTGACAGGGCACAAACCGAATATTTGCCCCAAGTCGCAGGGAATCATTTCTAAAAATACATATTGCATGACAAAAAATATAGTAGAAACTTTGTAAGTACCTACTCATCCATTTTCAGAAATGCAATATGAACATTAGATCGTGTAGCATATCATAGAATATCTAATTAAGTTTTTCTTTTCTGAAGATTGTTGCCAGGTAACATTTGTAGGTACCTATAAAGAGATAATTAGAAACGCAGTACCTACGGCTATATAATTGATCTTTAACGTTATGTTACTTAACTAAATGAATATTTTAAACATAAATGTTTTTTTTTTTTTAGATTAATACAAGAAATCATTTACTTAGAGAAATAGTCGTTTAAAAGTGACCTAACCAATCTCCTGCAGTACGTATAATACAAGTGACTAAGGTCTCTTTCAGACGGGACACTCTGTGTCCGGACACCGGTGTCTCAGCCACTGGACGCTACATTTCGCCATGAAGAAGTGTCGCCTGACACTTGAATTTCGTCTGAACGCTTCCGTTAACTTCTAGCACTCGACGGTGTCTGAAGACACCGGTGTCCGGACACAGTGTCCCGTCTGAAAGAGGTATAATAAACAGTGTGTGACAGGGCACAAACCGAATATTTGCCCCAAGTCGCAGGGAATCATTTCTAAAAATACATATTGCATGACAAAAAATATAGTAGAAACTTTGTAAGTACCTACTCATCCATTTTCAGAAATGCAATATGGACATTAGATCGTGTAGCATATCATAGAATATCTAATTAAGTTTTTCTTTTCTGAAGATTGTTGCCAGGTAACATTTGTAGGTACCTATAAAGAGATAATTAGAGACGCAGTACCTACGGCTATATAATTGATCTTTAACATTATGTTACTTAACTAAATGAATACTTTAATCATAAATGGTTTTTTTAGATTAATACAAGAAGTCATTTATTAGAGAAATAGTCGTTTAAAAGTGACCTAACCAATCTCCTGCAGTACGTATAATACAAGTGACCAAGGTCTCTTTCAGACGGGACACTCTGTGTCCGGACACCGGTGTCTCAGCCACTGGCCGCTACATTTCGCCATGAAGAAGTGTCGCCTGACACTTGAATTTCGTCTGAACGCTTCCGTTAACTTCTAGCACTCGACGGTGTCTGAAAACACCGGTGTCCGGACACAGTGTCCCGTCTGAAAGAGGCCTAATAAACAGTGTGTGACAGGGCACAAACCGAATATTTGCCCCAAGTCGCAGGGAATCATTTCTAAAAATACATATTGCATGACAAAAAATATAGTAGAAACTTTGTAAGTACCTACTCATCCATTTTCAGAAATGCAATATGAACATTAGATCGTGTAGCATATCATAGAATATCTAATTAAGTTTTTCTTTTCTGAAGATTGTTGCCAGGTAACATTTGTAGGTACCTATAAAGAGATAATTAGAAACGCAGTACCTACGGCTATATAATTGATCTTTAACGTTATGTTACTTAACTAAATGAATATTTTAAACATAAATGTTTTTTTTTTTAGATTAATACAAGAAATCATTTACTTAGAGAAATAGTCGTTTAAAAGTGACCTAACCAATCTCCTGCAGTACGTATAATACAAGTGACTAAGGTCTCTTTCAGACGGGACACTCTGTGTCCGGACACCGGTGTCTCAGCCACTGGACGCTACATTTCGCCATGAAGAAGTGTCGCCTGACACTTGAATTTCGTCTGAACGCTTCCGTTAACTTCTAGCACTCGACGGTGTCTGAAGACACCGGTGTCCGGACACAGTGTCCCGTCTGAAAGAGGTATAATAAACAGTGTGTGACAGGGCACAAACCGAATATTTGCCCCAAGTCGCAGGGAATCATTTCTAAAAATACATATTGCATGACAAAGAATATAGTAGAAACTTTGTAAGTACCTACTCATCCATTTTCAGAAATGCAATATGGACATTAGATCGTGTAGCATATCATAGAATATCTAATTAAGTTTTTCTTTTCTGAAGATTGTTGCCAGGTAACATTTGTAGGTACCTATAAAGAGATAATTAAAATCGCAGTACCTACGGCTATATAATTGATCTTTAACATTATGTTACTTAACTAAATGAATATTTTAATCATAAATGTTTTCTTTTTTTGATTAATACAAGAAGTCATTTATTAGAGAAATAGTCGTTTAAAAGTGACATAACCAATCTCCTGCAGTACGTATAATACAAGTGACTAAGGCCTCTTTTAGACGGGACACTCTGTGTCCGGACACCGGTGTCTCAGCCACTGGACGCTACATTTCGCCATGAAGAAGTGTCGCCTGACACTTGAATTTCGTCTGAACGCTTTCGTTAACTTCTAGCACTCGACGGTGTCTGAAGACACCGGTGTCCGGACACAGTGTCCCGTCTGAAAGAGGCCTAATAAACAGTGTGTGACAGGGCACAAACCGAATATTTGCCTCAAGTCGCAGGGAATCATTTCTAAAAATACATATTGCATGACAAAAAATATAGTAGAAACTTTGTAAGTACCTACTCATCCATTTTTTTTAAGGAAAATCGCCAAAAGTGTACCTATCTACTGATTTAAGTATTTCAAACCTATAGTTTGCTGAATTTAAATATTCTTTTCCAGATGTTACCTAATTAGGTATCTTATTGGCACCAGTGGCATTATTGTTGGCATTAAGTCAGCCAAGCGCGTACTAATCATGATGGATGCTCTTCTGTTCCTTGCAGATTAGAATTCAATTCATTCGATATTCCATTGACATTTCGAATATCCCCATTAAGTATTCCAACCGTATGACAGCGCGTATCCATTACCTGATTAATTCCCCAACCCTTCTCACACCAGAAACTAATCAAGCGCAACGAAATCACCGAAGAAAGGCAAAATCAACATAACCCTAAGTACACTCACACTATAACACATACACAATCCATACTGTATAACCCTGATAGAATCATTAGCATAAGTTTCGGTTACACGGCCATCGCCAACGAAGGGTACGTTCCAATATGACAAAATGAACAAATGAACAGCTATATGCAAACGACATCGACAATCGATATATACGGGAAACGTGGATAGGGTTGTCGCCAAAAAGCAATGTTAAAATATGCTAACTAGGACGGGCATTCATTCATATTCAAATTACTGGTCCCGGTCCTGTTTTATACGGAGAGAGGGCATTCAGGACCTAATTTCGTATTCGTTTTTATGCGTCATGATGCCGTGTATCGGCCATCGATCATCGTTAGCGATGAGATTATTATTGAGAAGTTTTCGGCCCAGAGACCAGCATCTGTACAGTCTTTTGGGATTTGTTATAGGGAATGATATATTAGATGCAATAGTAACTATCAATGGGTAATTTTCAGCTACCTATATGGCGATTATACTGGTTTTATGATATTAGTTTGTTATTTGGTGATTTTCTCAAGGGTTTTGTGTAAGACTTAGTTCTAATTAAGCATTGAAAAATAAATTCGATAGGTTTGATGTAATTTGTCTCCATATAAAGGAATAGCTTCATTACACTTTTAGTTTTCCTTTTCTTCTAATCTATCTTAATTGTAATGATCGATGGCAATCCCCTACAACCTAACAGTTCATTAAACCTTGTGATCAACATTTCCATCCACGCATCATTGGCTCAATATCATTCCTGCTGACACATCAACTTCCATTGTTTCATTGTAATTAAACCTCTCATACCTCTAGACACCTATAACGTCAAAAATACAAAAACAAAAGCCAACACTGCCAGCATAACTCCATTACTCTATCCCCAACCCATCCAGATATCTATATCTATCAAACAGTGTTGCCAGATCTTGAATTCATAAATTTGCCAGAACTTTGACTACCGATAACTTTTGTAATCTTAATTAATTTTTATGGCTCTTTCGATTTTGCAGAAAGAAGGTATTGGAGATTAACATTTTTTTATCATAATTTCTGTAAATTTTCATGTTTCAGTTCTGACAACACTGCTCTGAAGACTGAAACAATTGAGGAGAGAACTCTAGTCACTATTATTCTAATCACACTCCCATATTATCTGGAGACAGTGGTCTATTAACTTCTAGAAAAGACATGATATCGTTGAGCGTATGGCAATGTGCCTTGGAGGTGTTTTCTTGGTGACAACTGTACTACTATTGCGATCGTATTGGCGTTGGTTGTGCCTGGTGACGCCTACTTTGGAGAACTCCAGTGTGATTGGTGGGTGGGTCAACATTGCGCACAGGATATACGCTATACGCTATACTGGCGTCCTAACTCATAGGCGTACTGCGCGTACTTCGTTCGGGTGGATAGATGCGAAAATAAGGATATAGGTTGGCTCGATTTTGCCGGACGTTTTGATGTTATCTTCTGTTACAATTTGACAGATAAGACGGTTGCAAAAAATTGGTTTGTACAGGTAATAGGCTTTCTCTTAGGCAACCAATGTTGACAAAACTGATACCAGTTTATACTCCAGTGACTTTAAATATGTAGGTAAGTATACCAATTTTTGGATCAGTGGGATGAACTATTTGCAAACTATAAACGTTTATGGAAGCTATCTGACAGTATTCACAGCCATAGACGTTATGGTTGCGAAGACATAGACATTTAACGTTATTTTATGACTCACATTAGGTTGAGATCTAGAGTGGAAATTGATAGTGAGGGATTCCCCTAACTTCCTAAATTCGGCCGAGTATAATATCTGGGTTATGAACCAGAAAAAAATGAAGTAAACTAAAATTACAAATTATTTTAGAAAATAATATAAATAGTAATAAGGTATACTTCTGATGTAAACAATCTTTATGTAAACATTATTTTTAGTTGTTTAGCATTAAAAGTTTTGTTTTTCAATACAAAAGTTGTCTCGCTTCAGTAATTCGAATTATTTACTAATCCGGATCACCCTTGTTTTAATTAGTCCGGATTATCGAGGTCGCACTGTATTAGGTACCAAGCTATTACCTACTTTATAATATGTATATTCATGTAGCTAAAGTTTATCGATTCTGAGACTAAAAAAATGACCTATTTTACTAATTGAGATTTTAGCGGAAATATGCGTTTTAAGGTCCCCTGAATCGATTGCGTGTATAGGTATGTCCATGAACACGATTGCGCCCAAACGCAACAACGGATCCAGCTGAAATTTGGTATACGTATTTAGAATTACCGGGGGGACGAACTGGAGTGTTTTGGTGACAATCTGACAGCCGGAAGTGGCAAATGTCACATATGTTTTCTTAGATATTCGATTTTGACCAAACTGACACCATATCATCCTGCAGTGATGTTAAGTAATGTTAAATATGTATATGTGTTACGGTCATAGTGATAAATAGGTTATTATTAATAATTACCGGTTATTATTAATAATAGCCAAGTGGCGAGGTTAAAGTGAAGAATTTATCACATGAACCGGCTATTATTAATAATTTCTAGCATGCTGTGGTCAATGTGATATATTTCAGTTCGACATTGCATTAAGGTGATGCTACAATATAATAGAGCCTCAGATTTGAAATTCTGTTAGTATCTACATAATCGCCACACAACGAATCTATTCACTGGGTTTTCAGTGTTGGGCCTTTAGTGACGTTAGTCCTGACTAACTTATTTAGTTACTACTCATGACTAAAATAAGGAAGATTATCAAAACGAGACTAAAAAATGCCAATCCACACTAATTGCATGCACGAGTGTGTAACTCTTTGGGTCATGCTTATTTGCGCAATTCTTAAAAGCAAAGTAAGTAATTAATTAAAAACTCGGTTTGTATTATTTTAACAGTGCAAACGTACGTAGTGCTTCTGCATTTTGCAATTCGTGGCAAAAAAATATTTTTATTTATAACTTACGTATTATTTATTATCTTTTTAATAGAAAACTTTAAAAAATGTTTTATATTTAATTTTGAATACAAAAGTCCTTCTAGACCTTTATTGTTTGTGGTAGTACAACAATGACACCACTTATATTGTAAAAATAAAGCGAAATAAAGTTTGTAACAATATGACGTCATCTTCTTTTGTTTTTTTTTTGTATTTTTGTTGGTGATAAACACTTTTATAATAAATATATCTGTGAGATATTAGATATACTTAGGGTAGGTATAGGTAATGGACATACTAATGTAGGGAAGATTGAGGCAAGTTGTTACCATGTTTAATCTTTTATTTATAAAATTATTGTCAAACACCAAAAGTAAAAATACCGTGTTAGGAACAGAACCATACAAAAATGTTTGCATCATTTGTGCGGTGCAATTTATGTAAAAACATCTATGTAAACTAGTTTAGTTCTTGCATGTACATTTTTGCTTGAAAATACAATATTGAAAAAATTATTATTAAATGCGCAACATTTCAAGATAATTAGGATTTGAGAATTTACTTAATAAATTGTAATTGTACATTTACAACAAACTACCCGCATGCATTAAATATAAAAATGGGTGTTATTGATAATAAAATGGTTAACTTTTTTAACAGTCTGTATAAAATGTTCTTTTTTATGTTTTCGTCATTGAGCCGTTCTTGGATGTATACCAAATATCATTACCAATTATATCCAGTAGTTTCTAAAGTACAAGGGAGACAAAAAAGCATTCTGTATTATCAATGTTTTGTATTATTCGTAATTTTGGTCATTGGGGTAGCCGTACTGATGATTCGCGTCGAGTAAATAAATGTAATAGCTTACATAGTAATCAAAATAACTGAGCTAACTTCTTTGAAGACTGTATACAAAAGATCTTTTGTAAAAGGTAACATTTTTATCACTTTTACCGTGCCCGTTAGGAAATTATTAATAATAGCCGGTCCATGTGATTATTTAAGTGTTTCTAATCACATTGACCAAATGATGCGGTTATTATTAATAATAGCCGGTAATTATTAATACAAGACACATTTATCACTTTAACCGTAACATATACATTTACAGACCAATGGGATGAGCGGTTTATGCGCTATAGGGATTTATATCAGTTAGTGTGTGACGTAATGGAGAACGTAATGAAAAAACACTATGAGAGGAAGTCACACACCAGGTCAACCAACGATCATCCATTGTCTTTGCGGAGGAAGACTTTCCCCGCAATATTCACATAATCACCCCCCGACAGGGATAGAAAACATAATTTCAAGCGTCCATGGCTAAATACAATGCCCAATAAATCCGCTTACTAAATTACCTACACACACATACCTATACCTACAGCCCTACCACTAGTGTACTTACTGAACCAAAAACCCATTTTCGAATATAATTCCCCCTTTCCTAATAACACTTTTACGCTCAACGACAGGAAGGACACACCTGGATTATGTTCCGATGTCAATTTCAAATTTAATAAAAACCCAACCGGGGAAAAGAATTCTAAGGAGAGGCTCAATTTTATTGTTTTTGTTCTCGAAACGGTTTACCGCTTGACGGATTATTCATTGCCTACGAAGTCACCAACAAAAGGAAAGACAATAATAATAATAATAACGACTGTAATGGCTGAAGGTTTGTCTCGCTTGTGAAGTAAGGAGGGTCTCCAGACACAGTGTTGCCAGTATTTTGTTAAGAAACTGTAAACATATGATAAATTATCCATCAATCTTACAAATTAACTGTAAAAATTGAATTGTGAGGCTTGATAACCTCATACCACGTATACATATCGTTCTGAAAACGATTTAAGTTTTGAAATCATTTTCAAAACAATAGTATATTGATGTCAGTCCCAATTCTGCTATGAAATAGTGTTAAAAACGCTATGGCTGTGCACAGGACAGGAAAATTACCTCTTCATCAGTATATAGGGAAACGCACAGTTTTACAACAGTTTCTAAAGCGTTTGCTAAAACTCGAAACTCGAAATGTATCTAATGTTGTGATCTTGACATTTCAAAACCATTTTAAGAGCAAATACATAAGCGGTTACAAAACGTTTCGAGTTTTCAAACTGGTTTTAAAACGTTTCTCTTTCCCAAACCGTTTTTAAAACGTTTCTCGTTTTCAAACCGTTTCTAAAACGTTTCTCGTTTTCAAACCGTTTTTGAAACGTTTTTAGTTTCAAAAACGTTTATTTTTTCGAAAATCATCCCGAATTTTGGTAAATCGTCTAATCTGGAAACACTAATAAGGAGGGTCGTCCAGACGTGCGCGCCGGATGTGGACTAAATGGTCTCAATTGGTCGTCATTAGGACTCTGTGTGCGCGTTCAGTAAACAGTTCTACTTTGATTTCGTTTAGTTTTACCAGGGAAAATTACAGTTGACGCGCCCGTAGGAAGTTGTATTTCACTTTTTCGTTTGTTTCTGACGGGATGATGGAATGCCGCATCACGGTCACGGAAATTTCGGTCTTTTCGGGTGTATACTTAAACTGATGGTTGACGTAACGTAATTGCTCGTCGTTTTGTTCTACTGCGGGTCGTTTGGATCCCGTGTTTCTGTGTTATGTAGAAGCAAGATATGCATTTTTCGACAATAACTCCTCCATATCAAAAAAATGCAGCACGGCTTATGTCTATAATATTTTTGAGGGTGCTGAAATTAAAATAATTTTGTAAATAACTAATTGTAGCCATTGACTTTTCAACTAAATACTTCTAAAATATAGAATTTCTAATTTTATTGTTATCGTAGCTGAACTTATGTCGTTTACACACGTGTACAGTGTTTTCAAAATTTATGTAGTCAGGTTCAAGGCAGGTAGTCAATAAAACACCACAAATTGGTGTCAAATATGAAATATTTTATGATTGCAACGCCTTCACCTGACAAAAGACAATCCATTTTCTCACTGTTGTATGTACCTACCTGGTGACATAGCAAATGCACCAGAAATAGTTGACCTTATTGTTTTGCTGGTAGTAGCCACGAGCGACAGCAGTACTATTGCTGGTAAACAGCGTAATGTGGCCACAAAACATCCGCTGGTTGCTGCAACTAGCGGCCTGTAAAACAGCCTAGTGTGACCATAGCATATAGTATAGTAGAGCTAGTGCAGCTAATAAATTATTAATATAAGCATTTGATTTTATATTTATCTGAAACTAACCCCTCGTCACTGAAAATGTAGATACATATTTGTAACAATTCATCAATAATTATTGCTATGAACCAACAAAGAACTACACAACAAAGACAAAAGGACATGCAAGCAAGGAAAAGCCCTGTTCTGTACATCCTTTACATTCCGGCAAGAAACACAGATGTTGGTTTACTCGCATCGTTTCCGACCGCTTCCTCTACATACTCTCCACAAACATCGGTGCTCACCGCGCACACAAAAATCCAAGAATGTCGAGTGCCCTCGACCAGGTTCAACATCCATCATAATTATCGGTGCCCCAGGCCGCGCAGTGTATTTTTAACCTGCACATCGCGAGAAAATCCACTAGATTCCAAGAACCGTGAAGACCCCGAATTGAAAATAACCATAATATCAATGTACCAAGAAAGAGTCGATACATAACAAGCAGTGTTTCCAGACGCGACGTTTTATCGTACTTTCGATTAGCTTTAAAGCAAAAAATGTTTGAGAAAAAGGCAAAGAAAAGAACATTGCTAGGACGATTTACTCCACTCGCCTTCGGCTCGTTTACGTTCCTACTTATCGCAATTTATGATCCTTATTTTTTTCTTGTGAGATAATATGCTATTAATAACACAGTAGATTCTTGTTTGATAAGATTTCGAAGAGGTACATTGCGATTTTGGGCTGACAAATATCTCGTGCATTTGATAAATCTGGCAACACTGAACCTAGGCATACGCCAGAAAGCGGAAGATAGCACTTTGCTCGTGTCAGTAAAGGACGAGGTTTGCTGCACGCGACGTCCGGTTAATGTTCCTTCGAACCAGGCTTTGAACAGTTTTATACGGTAGCGATAAAGGCCTCTGTGGTGGAGAGGTGTTCTGGTTGAAAGTGAAAGGAAAAAGGACTAAGTGGAGCGTGCTTTGCTCGTGATGTGGACACGGCATCACGTCAGGATTAAACGTGAGATGGACCACGTGTCAGCACGTCCAACCACTGATATTACTGGATAAAATGTTATTTTTGTAAATTATTTGACGCTGTTAGTTGGGTTAAACATTATGTCTAAATAGTGATTTAATTACTCACCTGGTGCTGGAAGAAGTGGCCAAATGTTGCTGGAATTTCTGAAACATGAAACATCGTTTAGCGAAAATATTTGATTTGTCTAAGAAAAGAAAGTGGAAGAGATGTTGGATAACATAAAGCATAATGATGAAAGAGAAGATTTATAATAAGCCATCATTTCCACAGATATTACATCTTACTACAATTTCTGGTTACTGTAAATATTTTGCTCCAGTTTAATTTGCTAGTGACAAAGTGCAGTTTTTTTATTCTTTTCTCATTTATAACAAACCCCCCCTCCCTATAGATCCCCTTCTAATTTAGGTCGATCCAATAAAATACCGCAAGTTTTAAGTCTTGAGACAAAATTACGTAATTAATACTCAAGATGCTTTTATGACCCCTACTCATTTTCTATAAATACAGTCTCGTGTTTTTTACATTTTTCTCTATACCCAAATTCCACATTGTACTTGAGCATCATTGATCCATTACCATTACCACCAGTGTACCTATACAGGCATCGTCTGGCACAGATGGGTTGCAACGGCGCTAATGGTCAATCAATTACCGATAGCGGCGGCATCGGTAAAAAGCGATTAATCTATCATCCATCACTGGCCATCGACGATTTGTCGGTATCGAGGTCAAGTTCGTCCGCTACCAATACGTACACCGGCATCCGAGACGGTATTTGACTGTTACCTATGGACGCTTGGACGACTCTCTTTCACTCCAGCAATAGGCTGTGCCCGCTTTGAGCATTGGTCATCGGATGCGGCGGCAAACGTTTGCTCCCGTCCCATGAACGTTCGTTCGGAGGACTGGAAACGGTTATGATTGATCGAATCATCGCGATAACTTCAATTGGTAATTTCTTTGTCTGGAGAATGATGATCGTTCACTATGTACGTCGTCCAAATTTACTGGCATGGAATTAAAAAAATTATATACTTTGTTCGCGATGAGAAAGAACGAAAGGACGAAACGACGAAAGGACGAAAGGACGAAAGGAAGAAAGGACGAAAGGACGAAAGGACGAAAGGACGAAAGGACGAAAGGACGAAAGGACGAAAGGACGAAAGGACGCAAGGACGCAAGGACGCAAGGACGCAAGGACGCAAGGACGCAAGGACGCAAGGACGCAAGGACGCAAGGACGCAAGGACGCAAGGACGCAAGGACGCAAGGACGCAAGGACGCAAGGACGCAAGGACGCAAGGACGCAAGGACGCAAGGACGCAAGGACGCAAGGACGCAAGGACGCAAGGACGCAAGGACGCAAGGACGCAAGGACGCAAGGACGCAAGGACGCAAGGACGCAAGGACGCAAGGACGAAGGGGCGAAGGGACGAAGGGGCGAAGGGACGAAGGGGCGAAGGGGCGAAGGGACGAAGGGACGAAGGGGCGAAAGGACGAAGGGGCGAAAGGACGAAGGGGCGAAAGGACGAAAGGACGAAAGGACGAAAGGACGAAAGGACGAAAGGACGAAAGGACGAAAGGACGAAAGGACGAAAGGACGAAAGGACGAAAGGACGAAGGGGCGAAAGGGCGAAGGGGCGAAAGAACGAAAGAACGAAAAGTAGAGAGAACTGCAAGTGTAATTTTTTTCTCTGGAGGAGAATATGGAATTCATTTGTCTTAGGAATCGTTCACAATGCATGTTCTCCAAAAACAGTGCATAAAATTAAAACAGTTCTGTAAACCAAAATTCTTTGTTGGTTAAAAAATGTTGTGCCTCAGTGATTTAGTATACTGCAAAAGCATGTCAAGAGAAAAGATATCAGATGACATCCCGCGTATTTACGTAAATTATTCAAGCAAACAAACAGACAGACCGAAATCCGTTAAACCGCTATTTTCGTGTAATCGCGAGAGAATTGAGTGCGAGAAATCACGGTGAATCGGTGGAACGGACGATGACGGTGACGTACGAAAATAAACGGCCTGTCAACCGGATCCAGTCAAATAAACATTTCACTCGGTTGACTCAATTCCGTGAGTGGAAACCTGCATCGGCAGTTTATTTACCTTCGTGTCTCCAATGCTTCCTCGAGATGGCCGACCTCGTCGACGTACGACGTCCGAACGAGGAAGGATCTCCACTCTAATGACGTACAAATTATGTGACACGAATTTCAGCATCTGGAAACGCGGAACATTCAATAACTACATGACAGCATGGCACTGATATTTGTCAATGGGACTTTTATTTCTTGTTGGTCTTGTTGGAGAAGTTGTTATCTGAGACTTATGTCAAAAGAAATTGTATACAATTTTTAGTAGCTTGACATAATCGTAACCCATCTTTTATTCTCTTTGTTCAGAAAAAGAAAAAAGTGTGCTTTTCTGGATGTGACAAAAACTTTTCCAACCGTTCGTACTAAAAGTACGATAACCATAATACCAATGTACGAAGGACGGTTTGTCTACAATCATATCTTTCTCTCAGATGTTTTGGAGTCAACTAGAAAAATGAGAACTAATTGCAACTGAGGTACTTCAGCAGTCAAGGTAGTATACTGGGCCCAACTTTCTTATCTTCTATGCACATTCGACACATGTAACTATTAAAGGGTCAAACAAAACTAGAGGCTGCCGTCAATAAGATTACTGGTTGTAAGCAACTAATTGTACATAATAAAGGTAAATCTGTCCACACACTGACCTTTATCATAATAACACAAGATACATAAACACCAGTATTATCAGTTTGTCTCTGTTAATGCTTTTAATTTTATTAATTTACGTATAAAGTAAGTAAATGTGTAATCTATTCAAGTCGAATAGACGACTCTAGAATATACCATTGTCACTGAATAAAACAATAAATCATATCCGCCTATTTTCCAAACCGATAATTACAAATTCAATGATTTTTTTTTTCATACATTTTCGTCTCGTTTTTTCCCACATAAAATCGTTATGTAAATGGGCCGATCTAACGTGTATTAAAGATAATGATACAATTGGGAGGTTACCAAGAGATTTATCACAGACAGAGAGAAAACGACCAGAATATTTCCCCGGACGCAAACCCGATCATTTCCCCTCTCCACTCTCCTACCCGCCAGTGGGCAGCACAATACACCAAAAACAAAACCACGCTCCGAAACTTCTTTTTTATAAATTTAAAATAATGAACTACAAATTTCTCTGCGGTGCATCTCCGTCTCTGTCACGAGATAGCGTCTGAGTATAGCGATCTCACTCCGGCATCCATATATCATCGACCTGACAAAGCGCAGATAGTAATTATAAGGGGATCTAATAATTCTTTATTTGAAATTTTGAATTATGTTTTCGGCTATTGGCCGAAAAAGCGGGAACCTGTTGCCGTTGTTGTTGTTGTCGAGGCAACTCGTATCGTGGGCTAGGGTTGTCAGATCAACCAATTCAATGCCGTTGGTTGGTGTTCAAAGAGACAAAAGGCAGCCTAACGTAATTACGAAAAAGTAAAGCTTATATGTTACCATTTAACAATGAAAACGTTAAATTATGTTGTGTGAGAGGGTGATACGGAACTTTGAGGAACTACTACAGCAGTGTATTGCAAAAAATAGACCGTCATCTGCCTTACATAATTTTCAGAACATAATTTAACTTGTTTATTGTTAAATGGTAACATCTAAGCTTTACTTTTGCGTAATTTTACGTAATATTATTAAGTCTTGTCATGGAACGTAATAAAACGGCGTTCCCCCACCATTTTTCAATATATTTTGAAACTTTTTAGAGAAGTTTTGAAAATTTGATGATTGACGACGTGAATCGCCAATGTTGAGAAGCATAGAAGATTTGGCAACAAATTTATTAAGACGGTCCTGGTCCTGCTTGTGTGTCGAAATTGGTGTACGATCACGAGCGTTCCACCACCGTTCCAACGGCGTCTCTTTCCCAAAAAGCGCTGAGCATGACTATGATGATATTTAGGTATTATTTAAGTACATATTTATTCGTGAACAATTACTTGTTTTATTGAAAATAAAAATATCTCAATGGTCAAAATAACTCACCAAAACAACTGATTTATTGACATAGTTGCACGTTGCAGATGCTTACTCATAATTATCTTTAGCGTTCAAGAAAAGTGGTCAAAATGATTGTCGGTAATAAGAATGAATGAAAATAAGTTCAAGGTGTCCAAAGTTGTGCATAAATAAAACCAACAAAAAAAAGTAATTTTTGATACGTTGCTTCAAACATGTAATTCATTGGTTGGTAGCATTGCTTATCAGAATCTTTCAGCGAACAGTCGACTGTTGGGTAATCAAAACAACAACTTGTTCTGCTGACTACATAACCGTTGAGATTGCTGAACACGCCCAATAATATAATTATACCAAAATTATACCATTTGAATTTGATTAATAATTTAATATTCAATAGAGCCATAAAATAATATTCATTTACTTTACAACTAAATTAGGTAATACACAATTAGTTATTTTGTGCTCATCGGAAATTTTGCCTTGTGTGAGACTTGTCTGTAACTTTGTCTTAGATTCTGTCTAAAGCAGTGTTTCCCAACCTTTTTTGAGCTATGCCCCACCGAAGCTGATCTAAAAATCTCATGCCCCACTACATATTGTCTTTTTTTATACCTATAACAGAGTTGGAAATGAACCTTACTCAGAACGGTGTACGTTTCTCATTTCGTCATTGGTACACATTGTGCCCAACAAACATTGACTAATTTCCTCTCTGTGACGTAATGAAAAACTTGCGCCATTGGAGGTATAAAAATAATAACATAAAACAATAATTTATTTGATTATTGAAATAAATACTAAGCATTTTAGCAGAAACAAAATTTGCTACATATTCTATTATAACAAAATAGAAATAAACATTCACTTAAAAACTAATACAACACAAATCTGCCATATTTTATTATAGCAACACAAAGTTAAACATTTACTCTAAAACTGAAATTGTCACTGCAAGTGTTAATCGTACCCTTGAGTCTAGTTATCAAATATTCGTGCTAATTGCTAAATCTGGAAAAAGCACAAATATATAACATTTATTTAAACTGTCAATATCAACATTTGTAAAAACGGTTTTAGAAAAAGATGACAAAGATGTGATAGCTGTGCCCCTTAGTAACAACAGTGTCAGAAAAAGAATGGTTAAAATGAGCAAGAGTGAGAGGTACTGAGGCCTTGTTGATAACTTATGTGAGGTACATTAATAAGGAACATTTTTTTGAGGAAATGTTATTCTGCAAATCATAAGAAAGCACCACGACCTCCAGAGATATTTTTTCTAAGCTAAAAAAGTATGTTATTAATTATGTCGATAATATTCCAATACAGAACAATCTTGTGCTGTCAATCTTGTGCTGTCAATCGTGCTCCTAACATGATGGGCAAGAAAAGTGGCTGTTTAAAGATGAAAATCCAGAAATGCTTCTTGTGCATTGTGTAATCCACGGGGAAAACTTGGTAGCCAAAAATATTTGTTCAATAAAGTATTAAATTTAGTTATAAAAAGTATGAATTATTTTGTACTTCACACATTTTGTACGTCACATTCGGCATTAGCTTTGATACAATTGACATATTTTATAACCGAATTTAATCTTCATTGAGAACTGGACAAACATTTTTGGTTACCAAGTTTTCCCTATGGAGCTATATTAGACAATGCACAAGAAGCATTTCTGGATTCTTATCTTTAAACAGCCGCTTTTCTTGTCCATCATGTTAGGAGCACAGTCTGCAGTACAGGATGTTCTGTTCTGTATTGGAATACTAAAGACATTGAAGTAATTTTTTTGCTTATGAAGAATATCTCCGGAGGTTGTGATGCTTTCTAATTTACAGAACAACATACCTTCAACAAAATGTTTCTCAACAATGTATCTTAAGTGGCATAGCTATCACAACGTTTTTACAAATATTGATAACTTAATTAAATTTTTCCCTATTGTGTGTTTTTTTTTTCAGATTTAGAATTGTGTAGGGATATTTAATAATTAGCCTCAAGGATATTCATATAAACATGACTTTCACTTAGATGTTCTTACATTTATTTCTTACAAAAATCGTTAAAATCTGGTTTAAATGTTGAAATTTCTGCCTGAGACTTTAGGGAAACCTCAAATATCCAATGTGCCAGCGCAATGCCGAAGATCTGGCAACCCTACTGTGGACCCAAAGGAGTTGTCCGGAAAAAATAATAATCTATATCTTTTCGGCCTGGGCCGTGGAGGGTATTTGTGTTTTATAATATCCATCGCGGGCCAATGTTTTCGGTCCGCTCGCGCTCGTTTATTATTCCGGCCTCGTTTCTTAATATTTGATTTTATCGTATTGTGCCTCTTCTGGGAATGCTCGCCCGCTTCTTGGGTCGACGTCGTCGCAATCGCCCAGTGGTCCCGAAGTTTTCTACCAACCGACGAACGCCTGCCGAAGATATTCCATTATTTATCTGACACATTTCTGATTGCTATTGTGCTCTTGCCGATTCAATTCTCTTAGTCTCACACATGAAGTGTTGATGATATGACTCTTAATGGTTATGAGGTTTATAATAATTATATTATACATTAATATACATTGGTATGTAATTTAAATATTATTATTTGATTTCTACATAAATTAAATCCGGTCAACTTTTGTCTAATGTCCACATGCGCAATAAGGTTGTAATATTTTCCGTTCATTTCACATGGACAGCTGTATATAGATGCCCCGTCTAGATATTCAAATGATCCTCGAAAAAAGCCCACTACATTATCTTTTGTCTTTACGTCTGTCCGCATGCCTTTTATAGATACATTTTAATGTCATGGTTTTTGTTTTGTTTTCGTTATGGTCCACATAGAGAGCGAGATTTTGAGTTATAAATCATTTACAATTATGAAAAGATCTTGGCGCCTTACGAACGCAGAAGAAGAAGAAGACATCCATCAATTTCACGTTCGCGGGGTTGATGTACGTTATCTGGAATTATAAGAAACTGACCGTTGTTACGTAGAGAAGCAGATGCTTTATTCTCGGAGTGGTATTATTATTCTTAAATTAGGAATTGTGTTTATGAAAGGAACCCACTGGTACCAACTGTTCGGCTCTCTTGACGATCTTAACAGTTACCTTGAAGTAAGTGAGAATTTTAAACTAAGCTTTGAGTATCCTTTATTAACAATAGTTTACAGCATTTTAGAGTTTGCATATAAAAAAATCCTGTTGAAAAAGCTTCTGAAACTATCTCTAATAACTTTTGTACTCTTTTGTCAATTTTCAGGATTCTTTCAGCAAATTATGCAATACTATTGTTCAAATATTGTATTATATACTCAAAAACTAAGCGGTTAATATAATATGGTATGCAAAGCTTGTGTCGTCGAAATCTTACGATGATTTTCCGTTTCTATTGTTCTTTCATCATTCAAAATGTCACGAATCGAAACCAACCGCTCACTCGACCGCTGCCGGTCAGTTTTTAGTCGGGTTGGGTCTGTTGTGGTCGGTGCCCGACAGAAGAAGTAGACCTAGAATTATTAAAGGCAATCCATCTTGTACGCATTCTTGGTATATTATTTATATTACGTTTTAGATTCAATATGAGCGAGTGCTTCGACCTACGAGCTCCACATTCCACAGGTTAATTACCATTTATTTGGTCCGAAGGCTTCTTGATCGCCGGTATACGCATCGTTAATGATCTAAAAGTGGTTTATATCGATCTGTTCATCTACAGGTTTGGTTATTAAATCACGGAAATTGTGCTGTTGTTAAATCACTCTTGATTCTATTATGATTCTTGGAATACATGGAAGTGTACAAAATATAAACATCTGCCAAAAGCCAAACATTTGTTACACTGACATTTAATGTGATGTCATGTCAGTGGCACTGACGTTTGTCAAAATCTGACGAAGGCTGTGGATTCTGTCAAATAGAAGCAGCTTCTATAGAAGCTTCTATAGAAGCGCCTAAACGCCCTAAACCATGATGGATTTGGTGGTCTAATCTTGGATGAGGTTACCAGTCTGCAGTTCTGCGGCCAAAAACGTCAGAAATGCAAAAACATACTGTGAATGGTTAAGAATCATATTTTAATAAAATATTCTCTAAAAGAGCGAAGAAACCCATCTATCTCACTGCCACTTCTGAAGGCAAAGCTTACCAAAAGAAGGCAAACTATTGGCCAAACAAAGAAACCAACAACATCTCTTCCAAATTCATGATGATGACCTCGCAAATATGAATAACAAAGGAAGCCAAATGGACATTCACATTGAACCTAAATCAGTAAAATCGCAAGGACAAGTTTACAGCTTTTCCATGGAGTAAAAACAAGCAACAAGGCAACCCGTGGTGGTGGATATCTGCCCAATATATCTCTGCGCGAGACATCGTAAACATCATCCAATAGCCACAATTCTCGCAAAACCTTCGAAACCTTAAATTTGCATCGGAGCACTCCTCACCCAACTTACCCTCAAGATAGACCGAGATACCTTAATTAAGATTGAACGTGCGGGAGCGGGAGATTACACTATCTGAGCGTTCCCTATAGCGGACGCCTATACCTAACGGGCTAAGCAGTTGAAGTAGCCGGGCCGAGAGTAACGAGAGAGAGAGAGATTTATTGGGACCACAGGCGACTAGATAAAAACACAACCAGCATTTGCATTTGAGTGTCTAAAGCGTCGGAACCGACCGAGAACAGTGAATGGCAATCGCAAGCTTCACAGTGGGCAAAAACGATGATATACACTAGGGAATTTTTTTTTCTTCTGCATCATCGGATTAAGAAGTGAAGCCGGTGGTCCCGTGTGCTAAGAAGATATAATCTTGAAGAATTTGCTTTTAATTTGCTGAAAGAAACATCAAAATCCAGCAAATGTTATTGAAGATAAAATATTACTACTTAAAAAAATCGAGGAACCATCAAAATCTACAAAAGATTAGAAACGTTATTGAAGATTAAAATATTACTGCATTAGAAGCACAAAAAATGAAAGGGTCACAGAATCAGAAAAAATTACAACAGCGCAGTAAAATATCTAAGAATTGTTTATAATTTGCTAAAAAAAAATTAGATCCATCAATGATAACAAAAGTTATTGAAGATCAAAGCAATACTGCATCGAAAAAGCGAAAATAAAAGGAACACTAAAAGTATCATATTCAGATCAGATTACAACAACGAGGTGCAATCTTAAATAATTTTACTGCAATTTGTTGAAAGAACATTCAAAATCAATCAAAGATAACAGACGTTTAAGTCGATCTTTGCGACTGAAGTAAACAGAGGGTCTTATGCTTGGATGAAAAAATACATTATAAGTGTAAGGGTTATGTAGTAACCGATAGATGAAAGGGTGAGCTCTTTGTTTTTGTGATTGAACAAATTCGTGGGTTTCGGTTTTTTGTGACCAAATATTACTGCCCAGAAATTCAGATCAAATTACAGCAATAAGGTAAAATTTCAAAGATTTTTGCCCACAAATTTGTCGAGAGACCGATCAAAATATAGGAAATGCTACAAAACTTATTGGAGATCATTATATTATATGTCCAATAAAAAATCCGGGGTTGCACCCACCCAGCTTTCTGACTACCATTGTTGGCACATTTATAAACTCTAAACGTGTAGAGTGTAGAGGATGAAACACCAATTAAACCAATGACGTAAGATAATAATAACTATATTGGGTTTATAACAAAATTCGAAGAATTTGTTTATAATTTGCTAAAAAAAAAATTAGATCCATCAAAGATAACAAAAGCTATTGGAGATCAAAGCAATACTGCATCGAAAAAGCGAAAATAAAAGGAACACTAAAAGTATCATATTCAGATCAGATTACAACAACGAGGTGCAATCTTGAATAATTTGACTGCAATTTGCTGAAAGAACATTCAAAATCAATCAAAGATAACAGACGTTTAAGTCGATCTTTGCGACTGAAGTAAACAGAGGGTCTTATGCTTGGATGAAAAAATGCATTATAAGTGTAAGGGTTATGTAGTAACCGATAGATGAAAGGGTGAGCTCTTTGTTTTTGTGATCGAACAAACTCGTGGGTTTCGGTTTTTTGTGATCAAAGTATTATTGTATCAGGATAGCAAAAGGGACACATGAAGAATTATATTCAGATCAATCTATAACAGCAAGGTAATATTTCAACGAATTCGAATACAATTTGGTTAAAGAACTATTAATATCCACTAAAGATTACAACATTTGTGACCAAATATTACTGCCCAGAAATTCAGATCAAATTACAGCAATAAGGTAAAATTTCAAAGATTTTTCCCCATAAATTTGTTGAGAGACCGATCAAAATATAGGAAATGCTACAAAACTTATTGGTGATCATTATATCATATGTCCAATAAAAAATCCGGGGTTGCACCCACCCAACTTTCTGACTACCATTGTTGGCACATTTATTAAACCAATGACGTAAGATAATAACTATATTGGGTTTATAACAATACAAGGAGAGATGTGGAGTGAGATATGGAGAGATGCATACAAATAACTATTGTCACGTATACGTGTGTTTTCCTGCGAGGTTGTTTATTATTCTACGTTCTTCGGACTACATTCTGAAACTCTTCAGAGCCTTACTTCCAAGTCACCAAAATGCAGTTTGATAGATTAAAGACTATGCAAAGTTTCCACTCTATTGCAAGGTTTAATCCTTCTTCAGTACAGTAGAGCAATTTAAACTCCAATGCAATCAGTAGTACTTATGTGTAGATCTTGTGTGGCTGTAGTCAGCTTATTACTAAGTGTGTCAAAGACAATGACTTGAGAGTAAAGGAATATAAAGGAACAACATTCACACAGCAACAGGTTTTGTCCAAACTAGCTCATTTAAACAGCAGAAATTATATTCTTAATTTCCGACTTGGTCTCCTAAAAGGAAAGTATACTAATCGACCAATTTTCTAATCAATGACAAGACAGTTTAGGCATTATATGTGTTCATAGTAACAATCTGTCAGTAGCCACAACTTTAGTTTAGTTGCTATGCTATAGTTCCTACTTGACAACTTCTGATCAACGCCAGTGGCCACTGCCATTAGGTTTGATCCAGAGTGTATGTGGCTGCACAAAATTACATAATTGCTGAAGGGATAGAGTGTTTAGACACTTCAACGTGTGTACGACATAGTCGAAAAGTTGGGTAGGGGCTACCCCAATTTAACTTTTTTGGTGTATATTTGACGGCTGGACGGTTTACCGACTGTAGATCGCGTATGGATTTTCAACGCTCTCCTCACATGGCAATCGGAATGAGATAAAACGAGGTGCTGCGAGTGGAGTAGTGGGAGAGAGATGGCATATGACGGCCACCTAGGTTGCTGTGCCGTGATTTCATTATAGTTTGTGTGCAAATGGTTATTTAAATTTACTATACGCCTTAATGAATGCTGCTGCCCTGTACCGGCCCGTGTTCGTAAATGTCCGATGGGCGCTGTTAACTCCGGTAAATAAATTGAAATTTAAGACGACTCACTTTCTTTAACTGATGTTTGGTTAGTGCTTCTTCTCTTCAGGGCTAATGCGCATTGTTTTACCTTTTCCTGGAATGTCCAATCATGAGTTGAAAGGAGTGCTCGTTAAGCTACTTAAGATCGGAGGACAAGTTATGAGGTACTTAACTCATAGACTAACTTTTTAATGCTGACTTCCGAAGCAGAAAAATCTAAAAGTGCGAGTAGAAACATTCTGAAATAGTAGGTTTGTTACCTTAAAACGTTAGAGCATTTGGCTAAAGTATCTAAGGTAATTCGCAACCATAGCCACTAAAGAGAATAAGCAAGCAAGGCTGTTACTGTCAGACTACTTTTATAAAGTCCTATAGCGTCTAAACCGTTCTTCTCATTGATCTGTTAGACATTTAAAGTCACTGGAGAATGAGTTGCTATCAGTTTGGTCAAAATCTGTTGAGTCCCTAAAAGAGTGCATACCAATTTGATCCGTTTCGCCGTTTGTGACTATCGTGTTCACAGCAAGGAGATGCAAGTACGTATTGCATACATATCTTTGTAAACTAGCATGAGTTCATTTCTGGATGTAGGCTACTATTGCTTGCATATAACATTTCTTCCTTGATGAATTATCTAATCTTTTACATTGGATCTAAAAACAAATCTCCCAAAAGTTACAAGCATCATTTTGCTGGAACAACTTATAACACCATCTCAGGTCCAGCAATTCCTTTTTCCTCCACTATACGAGCACATCTTTATTACGGCAGCAGTATTTTCAGAACAAAGCGTACGAACAAAGATGTAATTTCATGGAACGCATTCCTCCCGTTAATTGAAGTATCAAGCAATGAAGTAATTGTAGTGTAGCAGGTATAGGTAACTTAAATTTCCCGATTCTGTAAGGTAATGATTCTAAACGATTGTCTTGTTGGTTCCAGGGTGCTATCAAGTACAACTACTGGTAATGTGCGTCACGGACATGTCTCGCTAACACAGTAAGTGGTGTTAAATTCGCAATTTTACGCTGTCCATTAACCGGTGTTGCTTCAGCACTCCCAGGAGCCCATTACACGCAGTTCGAGCGTCCCAAACTGGCATTTAGACTGTTGCCACCACGGACGGTTTATCACTTACTCACATTACGGTAGGTATACAATTTAGTAAATTCTTTATTAATTAATTAAGTCGGTCATTAAAAGTATTGATGCATTTCATACTAACGTTCAATAACGTTTGTAATATTTGAAGCACTTTATTCTCTTAGTTCCTCTAGTTCTGAAAATAATTATTTCAACAATATATAAGGATTAGGTACTTTCGATATTAAAAAAATTAAAATGTAATTTGCGTTATTTTGACCAAAAGCATTTTGATTTTGTACTTATCAGATCATATTGTAGAGGAAGGCATTTTTAGTCATATGTCAACTATATCAGGTGCCATCATGGTGCCAATATAACCTCACTTTTATTCTATAAAGTATAAACCTTTAGGATGGTCAGTGTAAGCAGAGCACATCTTTTCACAGTAAAATCATTCCTCCAGTGTATCTTCTTATTTGTTTGGTGGTTGTGTTTGTTTGGCGGCGTCTTTGGCAGCTTGATCGACAACCTTTTTTATTTCTTCAGTTGCATTTTTCACCTCCTTTTGCACAGTATCCACCGCGTCTTTGATACTGTCTGTAGCAAGCTTCATTGCTTTGTCGATTTCCTTTTGATCCATTTTATTATGATATTAATTGAAGATGTATAATTTAATGGAAAACATGATTGTGATTTGACATGGATTTGACAGAAATCTCTAAAATGTTATGAAATATCAATAAAATACTGCCCGATCCGTTGTACCGTTTGGGCGCTATCGAGTTCACAGCCACAACATTTTACAGAAATCATTGCAATAGATTCTGGGGACCCCAAATCATATTTCTGCCGAAACCCAACGCCTTTTTTCGGCGATTGCAATACTTTCCTTCTAGGGTACTAGTCGGAAAGTAGAAATATGTATGTGTATATGTATGGCTATGGACACGATAGCGCCCAAACGGTATAACGAATGAGGCTGACATTTGGTATACATATTTGGAGTTACCAAGGGGCGCACTGGATTGTTTTTAGTAACAATCTGACAACCGGAAGTAGCGAATGTTAAACACATTTTCTTTGGAATTGGTCCGATTTTGACCAAACTGATACCAGCTCATCCTCCAGTGACTTTATCCCCATGATATAGGCAAACTGCATTAGTTGCATTAGTACCGCATGAAACTAGAAACAATGTTGAAAAGCAAATGATGATGTAAACCCAACATAAGACGTCAAATAACAAAAGGTTAGATATTTAAAAGATTAAACTTGGTTAGTACAAAATGCTTGCTGATAGAAGATATTTATTGGCGATATAATTGTGTTTCGTTTCAATGTACTGCTCAGCATTACTCTTATTATCTAACTGGAAGTATTTTTTGTTTTGTTTATCGAATTCCTTGTTGAACAACGGTAATAAAATGGCTAATAATTGTGATTATATCATTATTCATACAAAAAAAGCTAAGTTATATTATAAAGTACACCAAATAAAATCTCATTTGTTCTGTCTACCGCCGCGCCGTTGTGAGTTATGTTTTGCTCTAAATATGCTTAATCTTGTCACTCCAGCATCTCTTTTGGTGTCCTCTTCACCTCATTGTATACTAAGTTGTTGATTTCGTCAATATTTTTGGTCAACGATCGTTTTTCATAGCTCCATTTGAGATATTTTGTTGTCTGTACTACATCGGATACAACCGACTTGCGTTTTGTATCAGCATTTCTTATTCCACCCTTTCTTCTAACATTGAACAGTCACAAAATACAAATAGAGTTTGTGGGTGATTGGCTCTATCGGTAGAGCGTTGCTCTCCTGCTAGGAAGTCTGGTGTTCAAATCCAGACATTACTTGAAGATCCTCGTCCCACCGCCTTTCGTAAGAGGCGTAAAGCCGTGGGTTTCGGCAACCAGTTGAACACCTCTGGTTTGTCGTTGTCCAAACAGTATGATAGTTTGGGCAAGCGCAAAACTACTAGAATGAAATACAAACAGATTACGCAAAAAATTTGTTTTTGAGAAAATCAATAAAATATTATTATGATTCTCAATAAATACTTATTTCTAGCAATTCTAGTAATGCAAAATTTTGCATAATATTCCAATACAATACTGGGCGAGCCTTTCATATGAAGAGGTAAACTTAACTCACCATAAAATACATGTTTATGATTCCAGGTATGCAGCGGCGACTGCAGTGACTGCCTCGCTCTTTCACATTACTAATTCATATGCGGAATAGTTGTTTATTAATAAACCGAGCGTACATTGTGTACAATATGCATAAATAAGACAATGCGACGTATGGAGAGGAGGCGAACGACCAACATAACCGGCATAAATTATGCCAGAAAACATGCGGAAACCGAGAATCTATGCGTTTCACTTGGCCATTGTTCTTACTGGTCCAGCAGCAGCAGCAGCAGCCATGCTCACTGTCAGTGTTGCCAGATTTTTCAGACTGTAGATTAAAGAACATTAGCTTTGTTCGAGCAGCAGTAGGTGATTAATATCGAATCTGGTCTACCCAATGACCAAAGTACAATATTAATGTATCTTCCTTACAATTTTATTTTATATATTCGTTGTTGAACGGAACGACCAATTATTTATTTCAAATTCAAATTCAAATTCTGAATTATGTTTCTGTTTCCATAATCTTAACTATCGATGATCCAATGACTAAAAAAAAAATGTAAATCGTCTAATATGGTAACACTGCTTTCTTTATATGGACAGCTTTCTTTTATTGCGACATTATTCTGATTTTGACATGAATAGGGCCGTTGTTCGTTGGATGTTCCTATGCATGAGGCTGTGTTCGCTGCAATAGAAAAATTACACGGAAATTAGTCCGAATTCATTTTGGACTTTCACGCGCGTCAAGACAATGGGTCACTAGGTGATACAGTTGAACTAATACTAGATGAGAATTTATTATTCAGAATTTAGCTTTTGGGTTGCGTTGATGAAATTTTTGTCTGTCCTCATTATGATTTTGTGTTGCTGCGAAAATCCTGCTTTCTGGTTTATATCAGGGTTTATGCTAAGAATAGTTCAACAGTCTCGTTGATGATGTTTGATGAATTTACCAAAATTATACATAAAATGACAAAATATAAATCGCTCAAGGCTTGGACTGTTGGACCTTAAAGAAAATACAGAAAAGCAGTGAAAAAGAAAGAAATAAATTTAGCCTACCCAATTATGTAAGTAATATCATTATTCCTCAGCATATTTAAAAACGTCTTACAGTTTGGTGGAACAAAGTTATTCCTGGTATAGCTACAAACTGAACAGCAACAATAATAACCATAATGGGTAAATAAACCGACTGCATCGGTAATAATAACTAACAACAACGGCGAGATTCTTCGCCGATATGGTTCCATCGCAAAACCGAGAAAAATTCCTCGTTAACTCGACTCAATTGTTGCGATACCAGGAAAACAGTCGCGCCCGTACCGTTCCCTGCGTACGATTGCCCATTATCCCGGCTGATTTGCATATCGCAGGCGCTTTTTCCGGCGTAATTCCCTCATAACGGCGGTGTCACGTTCAACCGGGACGCCTTAATAGAGTGTTAGTCATGGCTCGTTGCCGATTCTGTATCTCTTTCTCGACGACGACGGCCTGGTGTTCGAATCGTATTGTGCGGACGTCATGCAACCACTGTAGTCTTCTCTTTGTTCAACCATAGGTCGAGGAGGATCATACGCGTCGATTTTCTTAATTAACAGGAACCCATAACATGCAATGCACGGTATTGTTGTTGACGAGGTTGTTGAGGTTAAGGTTTCGTTAAGTTGTTCTGGTTAAGGTAGGCAGTTTTTATAATAATAATAATAATAATAAATTTATTGAGCTGTCAATTCAATAATACAGTTTTAACAAATTATAAAAAAATCATATTTACAGCCCAAAAGGTGCAAGAGCAGAAACGGCAAAGCCACTGATTTTACTTGCACCAAATGAATATTATAGTTCTTAGAAATAAATCAAATCACCAAGTGAATAACTAAAATAAACGCCTAGCCAGCACAGATACATTTATACACCTACACTATAACACTGTACAATCGTTTGCGTCGCATAATCGACCTAAATGCAGCAATCGAGCCAGCACACCTAGCATCAGCAGGAATCGCATTCCAGAGACGTGCAACCTGGTACGTGAACGATCGCCGAAACTTTGAGGATCTGTGTATGGGCACTGTAATGCAAGATTTGTGCCTGAGATTCAGGTTATGCACATCAGTTCTGAAGGTGATCTTTCGAGATAGATAGGGCGGCCTACCAGTCAGCACCACAGAGAAAATGAAACAGAGGTAGTGAGCTGTACTTCTCTGCGTCATATTAAGCCAGCCACTGGATACAAGTGCATGTGTAACATGTTCCCCCCTCCCAATACCGTACACAAATCGAACACATGAATTTTGGACAACCTGGATTTTCCGAATACTATCAGACAAGAGACATGGACGATAGACTACATCACAGAAGTTAAAATGCGACAGCACTAACGAATCACAAAGCAATCGCTTCAATGATTGAGACAATACTTTCCTATTTGTGTACAGGCTCTTCAGTGAACAATAAGCACGACCACATAGCATTGTTACATGGTTGCCAAAATCAAGCCGGTCATCCAGAAGCACACCAAGGCTCCTAACCGTATCGGTGACAAGTAGCTGCGTGCCATGAATTTCAATGTGAATATCATCCTTGTTCACACATAAACTACCTCTCTTTGTAAATAAAATACATTGGGTTTTGGCTGGATTAATTATTAAAGCATGTTTAGATATCTCTTGGCTTAACATTTCGAGTTCATCCGTAATTCTACCACACACAACCTGTAGCTCATTCGGAAAGAAACTGTAATAGAGCTGCGTATCATCTGCGTACAGATGATGTAACAGATATCGTAGTTTTGAAAAAAGGCAACAAGTATATATTGTAAATAAAATGGGACCCAGGATAGAACCCTGCGGTACTCCAGACGATACACAAGCAGAATCCGAGATAGATCCCCTCAATCTAACTGCCTGCCTCCTATCCATGAGATAGCTATGAAACAATCTAACTGCGTCGTCGCCGACGCCCACAAACCTTAGAATAATTAAAATGAGCTCATGGCTCAATATATCAAAGGCCTTGGTAAAATCCAGGAGAACCAGGATGGTTGATCTACCCCCATCCAAAGCTTTAAATATATCATCAGTCAAATCAAGTAACGCGGTAGCACACCCAAAATGTTTTCTAAAACCTGACTGTTTATCAGGCAAAATATCATGAGCAGATAGATGCGAACGAAGCTGATCAGCTATTATCCTTTCCAAAATCTTTGATAGCACAGGCAGTATAGTTATTGGTCTAAGGTCTTTCATTTCTTTAGGTGATTTTGACTTGGGAACCGGTGTCACTAATCCATTCTTCCAAGCCAAAGGAAACACTGATTCACGAAGACAATAATTAAACAAATAACACAGCACATTCAGAATACGCGGGCAACATAACCTGACCATATCCAACGTAATACCATCAGACCCAACACCACTCGAGCTCACAGACAACAACAGCCGCTCAACATCCTCCACAGACACCTCAGTAAATGTCAACACAACATCCTCAGGGCACCTCCTATTGGTATTGTAAAAATTCAATACATCTGGATGTGGTTGTATAATACAATCCCTCACAGAGTTAACAAAAAATGAATTAATATTGTTCGCGTTCGCCAAATGGGGCGGCAATTCAGTGTTTGATGACCTTACAATATTATACTTTTTTAGTGTTTTCCATATTTTGCCAGAAGAGCCAACACAATTTCTTTCAATAAATGCCTTTTTTTCACGACGAATAGCACCAGTGACATAGTTTCGCATCTGTTTATAATATTGAAAATGAGCATGATCGCCCGAACGCTTATATCTACTGAAGGCAGATTTTTTCAACCTAACCATCTTCCTGATATTGGCTGTAAACCACGGAAGCGTACCCCTTCTCTGACTCTTGGTAATAACAGGAGCATAAAAATCAAAAAGGGAAAGTATAACACTATTAAAATAATTAACCTTTTCATCTATAGTACCAAGATCATAGACACCTTCCCAGTTCATAATCTCAAGATCCGCTCTAAAATCCTCAATGTCGATGCCACAGAGATCACGATAAATAATTGTTTTCGGGCCAGACGTAATTTTCTGCACTAACAGTTCACAGTAAACCAAGAAGTGGTCCGAAAATCCCAGATCTAATATGCCACAATCAGTACTCAACGATTCATCAGAGACTAAAATCAAGTCTATAAGAGTCTGAGAATCACCACACACCCTAGTCGGGTCCGTAACAATCTGCGTCAAGTTGTAAGTTTGCATTGCTGATATAAAAGAATGAGTCTGTGGGCCGCCAGTCATAAAATTTACATTAAAATCGCCAAGAATAACTACTTCATCAACTGAAGGATATACGCGAGACAATGACACATCAAACAACTCTAAAAAGACACCCAAGTCAAAATTTGGTGGCCTATAGAAAATGCCCACACCAAAATTGACGCCACTAACATTAAACTTTACCCACAACTGCTCCACGCTCGGCACCTGTTCGACGTCGATGATCTGACAAGAGTATGCATTTCTAACATAGATCCCTACACCTCCACCTCTAGACTCCCTATCCATCCTATAGAAGCTGAAGTTTTCTATCGCCACCACAGAATCCTCAACATCAGCACTCAACCAGGTCTCAGTAACCGCAAAGAAGTCACAGTCAGATTGAACCAGATAATCCCTAAATTCCGCAAAGTGTGCCAGCAACGATCTCACATTCAGATGCTCAACGCGAATGTTTTGGGACATTCTACTAAAATAAAATAATCATTAATTAACTAGCACATGACTTCATAATATATAGTAAAGCCTATTCAACAACTTTTTCCCTTCTTAATAAAAATTATATATTATAATTAGAAATAATGTAAAAATAAAGTAAAATTTAAATGATATGGATAAGTGCACAATGCAAACTACAAAAATAAATAGAAAGAAAACAAATGTAGGTATCACACACAAAAATAATACGAAATATTCAATAAAAAGAAAAATTAAAGAGAAACAAAACAAAAAAGTACTTCTAGTAATCACTTAAAAGTAAACACACACTATCAACCCGCCAACGTGTCCAAAAAGATAAACATTAAGTGAATATCGGTATTTTACGCATAAACCGCGATATTAAGCAAATTTGTCATACTTTTCAATGTCATCGGTACACTCAATAGTTATTCTCGTGTCTTTAACTTTGGCATAAATCCTACCGTCAATTGTCCAACAGTTGTACTTCCCAAATTTTTCCCTTGTACTTTTCAACAGCGTATATTTCTTTGCTGTTAAGTCCTCCTGTATATTAATTTTGGATCCCTTCAACTTGCTTCTAACCTTACACACGTCCGCACGGGTCCTGTAGCTGACAAACTTGACGAGGATAGGTCGAGGATACTTATTATTTTTAGAAAATACTCCCACACGGTGACATCTATCAATGCTATCAACATTAACCGCAACACCTAATTTACTATTTAACAATGACACAACTTTATCATCCACATTTTCACGTTCCTTTAGATATAGTTTTTTTTTAAACAAAAAATGTGTTTACGCATATTGCTATATATTCATGTGTTATATGTAAAAAATTGGGAATATCTCAAAAACCGTAAAAGATAGACACTATAATGCCTGTATAAAATTGAAAGAAAATTAAATTTTACACCCGGTTATGCAAAAATTGGTATATTGTTCCATTTAAAAAAATCAAGTTATCCATGATTGAAAAGTTCGAAATTTACAGATCCCTACTTAAGAACTCCGTAATTTAATTGCGATAATTTTCTAATAGCGGACGTGTGCTCTTTTATGCTTAATCCAAAACTGAAAACCGCATCTTTCTATCTTTTACAGTTTCGGAAATATTTCCAAATTTAAAAGACTCTGCAAGTGCCATTTTTTTCGAAAATTGTCATGTAGTTCAAAAATGATGCCACTTAGACATAATGTATCCTTATCAAGGTACCATTGAAATTTAACAAAGAATCCAAAAGTGCAATAATATACAGGTTGTTCCATTTAA
Organism: Aphodius granarius; assembly: GCA_963971325.1. Lineage (NCBI taxonomy): Eukaryota > Metazoa > Arthropoda > Insecta > Coleoptera > Scarabaeidae > Aphodius > Aphodius granarius. Next base: position 5,170,784 of record OZ020224.1, read on the forward strand.
AATAACAAAGTTGATACCTATTTCCGGTATAAGCGGAAGTCCGCAATTACTGAAACTAATTTTAGAATGTGTAGAATATGATTCGATGCAACTTTTATCTGAAACATTTTTATAAAAAATCAATAATAAGTCATATAAATTAATTTTATATAAAACACGTTGCGCAGCATCAACTTGAATTGTTTTTTTTTGTGTTATTTTTTTTGCAGAAGCATCGGTAATAGGTTGCACGTAGTGGGTTGCCCACTCTACACCATTTCGTTTGGAAGTTCAAGATTTCTAAACTCTAGCAATCCCCATACTCCAGAATAGTGATACTTGCTTTAGCATGGTTCTAAATTGCCGTGCTTGCCAAAAAAAGTGTATCAAATTATGGAGTATTCCGAGGTGTTGAATTTCTCAAGATATTGATATTTTTTCGTAAAATTTAGAAAATGGTAAAGGCAAGGGTGAATTGAAATTTATTCCCCGACATATCAAAAAACGGTTTGGGGTTTGTGCACCAAACGTTGACGGGGGATTTCATCCCCCGACATATCAAAAAGGTAACGTGTTTTTTTTTTTAATTTTTTAAATTTTTTTCTTGAATAATTTGATTACCTGTGGCCCAACATATCAAATAGAAACGATTGTGGGTCTGTTAATGTCACAGAAGTACAAAAGTGTGAAAAAATGTAAACATCTATACCAGTGTTTCCCAACCTGTGGTCCGCGGACCCCTGGTGGTCCGTGGGTCTATCCCAGGGGGTCCGCGGATAAAACGCAACCGATAATAGACCTATGGAGTAGCAATACTACTCCACCAACTACTACACCAACTACTTGGACAAATTTAGCACCTACGAATGTCTAAACTCATCTACATCATAAAAAAATTCCTCAAGAGGCTGAAGAAAGATTTTGGACAAACACCAATTAAACTTATGAGGCAAATTCAACTTTTTAAATGAAATATTGCAACAATGAATGCCCAAAGGGTTGTACACCAGAAGAAATTTCCTCAACAGGCTGAAGTAACCTTTTGGACAAACACCAATCAACTTCCTCGGCAAATTTTGCACCTACGAGTGTCCAAACTCATCTAAGTCATTAAAAAATCCTCAAGAGGCTGAAGGAAGCTTTCACCTTCACACCAATCAAACTTATCGGGCAAATTAAATTTTTAATGCAAATACTGCACCAATGAATGTCCAAAGGGTTATACACTGGAAGAAATTTCCCCAAGAGGCTGTAGCAATCTTTTGGACAAACATCAATCAACTTCTTCGACAAATTCAACACCTACGAATGGTCAAACTTGTTTATATCATTAAATCAACCCTTCCCAACTCTTTTCGAGGACGGAAATAAAAGTTTCTGTGGGTCCGCGAACCATGGCAAGGTGGCGCTAGGGGTCCGTCCTTGAAAAAAGGTTGGGAAACGCTGATCTATACTACTGATAGTAGATTGATATCCAGAGTGGCTGTGGCTTCAGGAAATTGACTAATTGTTGAAGATTTAGACGTTTCAATATGTCAACGATGTAGTCAGAAAGTTAGGTGGGGACTACTCCAAATTTTTCATGTTTTATATATATATATATATATATTGTATTATAATCATATGAAAGTTCAAACTATTTGCTGTACCAATAAGGTGATTTACTGGTTTCTATCCTTCTATAGTCAGTTATAAGAAAGTCGATTAATAAAAGCAGAATCTTGATTAGATCGAATGTTGAATATTGGATAAGAACCCATAAACATGTGTCAAATTGACTGCGTCAATAAAGTCAATTAAATCTATTTATGAAACCAATTTAATTTCTCTTTCACTAGTTACATTAAAGGCAAATATAAAATACAAATTTGTAGCCTTAATTATCTGCCAAATTTACAATAATTTTATAATGGAGTCGTGATTTGATCACGAAATATCCAACCCGAATTAATTTCTCTTTGTACATATTTTTTTTATTGCCGGCACTATTTCATTCAACTTGTCCGTCAACTATTATAAGATTTTGACCAAACATCATTTAAGCATGGCGCCAGTGGATGACGAACAAATTCCTAACAGACGAAACACACCACAAGTGGCCACACTCCCAAAAAAAAACCTGACTTCTTACATTGGTTGTAAAACCACGTTACATACGCACGTTCAGTCGAACATATTCCCTATTTAGAAATACATTAAAGCAAACAAGGGACGCACAGATATCATATCATCAACGTTGAATAGCGTCTTCACAATCCAACTGTCTTCTTACAATTCCTCCAACGCGCGCTACGAACACCATACAAACCACGAAACCTAAATTAATAAGAATAATAAGCACAGCAGCCCACAAAAGAATTCCAGAGTTATAATGGATCGAAAGAGCATGCGTGTTTTAATAGAGGCTATCCATCTACCAGTGTTCCTCAACCAACCCGTTCATTTCTTTTCTCGCTTTTTCCTCCACGTTCATCTGTACAAAAGCGCTACTACCTACCGGAGCCATGGTGCTTTCAATGCCCTTTTTTCTGTATAAAAGTGAGAATTCTTCACGAGCTTGGTCCTGACCTCCATCATCAATGTTATTTTGTTGAATTGTCTACAGAAAGAAGTGTAATTTTTCATCTGTGGTCGTTTATTTACGCGACGGTGGTTAATTTGTTCGTTGTAGTTAAGGGTGATTAGTATTTCTTGTGTGTTACACAGAGGTAGACAGCTGGTTGAGAGTCTAAATGCAACACAAGTGCATAATTTCAGTTTTATAATTGTTATTTAGCTGTTGTATCAGATCCCGGAGCTTAACGGTAAAATTTTAGGCTACATTATATCAAAAAGAACGTCTAAAATCGTTTAGAAATCATTTCGATCAAAGTCGTGCACATCTTTTTCTATTAACCATCTCCCTTACAGAAATTTTCTTCCTCCGAGTATCTACTTATCAGATATATCCAATGCATTCAACCATCACAAACATTTTCGAATAATTTAACCGCTAATAAGAATTTCTATACTCAGCACTGAACAAAAAACCACCTGAGATTCACAAATCTCGATTTTTAATAACTTTTGAAATCTTTTATGGATTTTGATCGTTTTTTCAACAAATTACTGGCTAATTCATTCAAGATTGTATGGGGCTGTTTTAGGTTAAATAAAAATATACAGTTCAGTTATTGACCCTCAATATTAGTCAAATTTTCGTTGGTTTTTATTTCAAACCGAGTATAGAAGATAGGTTGACCAGTCTCGCCATCTCCAATGTGTATCGCCTCTCTGAGACGTCCGTAGCCGTCCTCAACCAGTTCTCTCTTATTCAAATACGATTGGAATATTGGATCTCAGCGTGCAGTCCATTGTTTAAAATAATTATTATTATTCGTTTAGACTGTGAATGTTTTGGATCGATCTGACGAGCTGCGAGATCGAAGATCCTCGTACAGAGTCACCTTCTAAACGGCCCAGGTTAAAAAATGAGCCCAGTCATTCCTTTTGAATTTGAAAAATCATTGGGTTTATTTTATACGTAAATGACTTAATATCTGATATGTTCGTGGACTTGATCGGGTTGCTTCTTTGCCTTTGTGAGCATCGATGGAGCAAGTCGCGAGATTTTAGACGATTTTTGGTTGATTTTTATCGAAGTTAAATAATAATAATAATAGATTTATTTGGTTTATTGCTTCAAAATTGTATAAATACTTGATTGGACGAAACGTTATCATACAAATATCACTAATTTGTAATGTGCATCTTTTATGATTATTATTTGAAGAAGAAAAAAATCTTTTTTACTTTCCGACTCCTAGAAGGAAAGTATTGTAATCGACGGAAAAAAAAAATTTGAGATTTTAGCGGAAATGCGTGTTTTGGGGTCCCCTGAACCGATTGCAATGATTTCTGGAAAATGTATGTGTGTACGTGTGTATGTGTGTATGTGTGTATGTGTGTATGTGTGTACGGTGTACGTATGTCCGTGAACACGATAGCGCCCAAACGAAACAACGGATCGAGCTGAAATTTGGCATACATATTTAGAATCACCAGGGGACGAACTGGATTGTTTTTGGTGACAATCTGACAACCGGAAGTGGCAAATGTCACATACGTTTTCTTAGATATTCATCCGATTTTGACCAAACTGACACCATCTCATCCTGCAGTGACATTAAATATGTATACAAATTTACAGATCAATGGGATGAGCGGTTTAGGCACTATAAGAGTTTATACCTATCGGGCGCCTTCGGTTTGTGTCGTAATGAAGGGCTCATGGATGGCTCACTGTATGTGTCAGCATTTATGCAGCCACATGTTTTCGGCTCGCGATCGAAGAATAAATAAACATCTCGCAGAAAAATACAGATACGTGACAGTATAATATTATGGTTATTTGTATCAAAAGGTGCCTTGTGTTATGATCTAATAGTAGTATTATTATCTTACGGACATTCGTTTAAATGTCAACATTGTAGTCGGAAAGTTGGGTGAGGGTCACCCCAGATATTTTTGTATGGAACCATGTGAGATAGTCCATAAATAACATTTGTCAGAACGTATGCAAAATATAGCGTCAAACATATCATTAACACTTAAAAAATCACCGATAATGGTAGACTATCCCAAGGTATCCTGGTAACCGTTTTAGGTTTGATTTTGGCAGAGATAGGCGTCACCCACCAGGTGTAGTTTAGCTGTTAACTGGCCAATTTAATTGATTTATTGTTTAATCATTGGTTAATATACTAAGCGAGAAAACTTCTTGATCTACTTCACGGATACTCTAACAAACAACACTGTCAAGACAAGAAATCAAAGTCACAGGAATTCAAATAAACTGCAATCCGAATGAAATTTGGTAGGTAGGATTTTAGCCTACTTCTTATAAAGCTGATAAACTTTTGGTCAAAATCAACATGAATGAGTAAAATAACTGAAAATAACTGAAATACACACATAATGCCAAAAATCGTAAGAATAACTAATCGTTGAAACAACTATATTGAAATTCTTATTAGAACAAAATATTATTTGGGTAGAAAAAAAATCCTCTTCATGCTACACTATATACGGAAGAATAATTTTTCTTGATATCCAAGTATAGAGTTCTCTCTGTGTATACTAATAATAATAATAATAATAATAATAATAATAATAATAATAATAATAATAATAATAATAATAATAATAATAATAATAATAATAATAATAATAATAATAATAATAATAATAATAATAATAATAATAATAATAATAATAATAATAATAATAATAATAATAATAATAATAATAATAATAATAATAATATTTATTTATCCTAAAAAAAAAATTAACAAATTACAGGACACGTCACGATTAATACTATACAAAATTATGCAAAATTAAATCATTAATTATACAAAATTAAACCATTAAACCATTAATTATACAAAATTAAACCATTAAACCATTAATTATACAAAATTAAACCATTAAACCATTAATACTACACAAAATTAATAAAGTGTAGATCACAATTAAATTACAATGAAGATGATACTAGAATTAACTAAATGACAAACTAAAGTATTCATTCAGATTATAAAATATATTATCTAATAAAAAAATCATAAGTTTGCGCTTAAATTGAACAAAATTCTATACCATACTATACCATATAGATTGTAGAAGTATGACTGTCCAATGCGGGCCAAACAAAATCCATCAAAAGCCATAATTATTGGACTGCTAGTATTGCTTTTTGTACAATGCTATAAAAATAAGTGTACAATGCCGCCATTGTACAATTTCGGTCTTTGTTCGTAACATATACACCGTCGTTGAAAACGAATTCAAATCGATTTGAGAAGGATAACCCATTACCTAAGAATACTTATCTCAACTTCTTAGAAAATCCACCTTGTTGAGACAAACCCATTCCACATATTTACTAGTTTGCCTCCAAACGGGCACGGCTAAGGTCAATAGCATAAATCTGTCAATAGTGGGATTGTTATAGATTAATAATTTGACAAATTATTCACAGGCTGTCCGTTCGCCTGCCACTGACTCGTACCAATTTAAATTGCCTAATTAAGACACCCAACGGACCGTATGCAAATATTTTAAATTTACCGGTTTTTATCTGTTTTCGAATGTCCGCCTATCAAGTTCTCAACATTAATGGTAAAGTGTTATAAATAAAGCAAAACATCGTATTGATTTCAAGTGAAATTTCGGGTTAGGATAGATAGTTAGCTATAATCACTTAATTAAAATGCATATGAGCCATTAATAATAACGTATTGCCGTAAATATTAGTAAAATTTATTATTATTAATTATTATTATCTATGACTATCTACTGAGAAAATAAAAAAGTTTAATGTAAACATATTCCCGAAATGTCACTTGATATTTTATGTCTGATCTCAATTAACTACCATCTATCATGAGATTAATTCGTGCTCAGTTATCAGATGAAATCAATTCATATCAAACTTGAGGCTATGATTTATTAATCATAGTACTATGTAATACTTATTTGTAAGTAGTCTTACCTCTACTTGCTACAACTAATAACCGTAACATCTGTGTATAGGCATATATAGATAGATAATAGTATGTTATATTACCAATTTTACTACTGTTATCTGTTTGGATTTACCTGTATTTAGGTATTAGGAAAACTTGATAAGACGACTGGAATTTAAACTCAAGAAGCAAAATAATAACCAAATTTTATTGGTCAATTGAGTTTGTGATAAATTTCAATTGATGGTTGATAATGGCAAGGTATGCTTCTGGACAAAAGTAAAAAACAATAGTTTATAAATATACAACAAATGAGAACAGATGTGATTAGTTATTTAAATCAAATACCTAATTAATGTATGGTATTTGCTACAAATGTTTTGCTGAGTTCGTGTAGAATAAGAATGTTGTTTTTATTTGATAGTTTTTATTAGCTATAACAAATTAAATTTGCTCATTTGATCAAAAATTGTGCCCAGAAAACTAAGTTTTTTGTAACTAACACATTGTGTCGGAAAGTAATTGTTTATTCAACGAAGAAATTGTACTGAAAACTGTATAATCAAACGTAGTTTGTTTGCTAACGCCACCATTCTAGAATTAGCAAAAAAAACTACTTCTCTGTTCACATGTCTTTACATATGTTACAAGTGTATTGTATGTATCACAGGTTTCTGATAGTAATAATAGTAAATCCTTATTTTTTATATACTCTGACGTAAAGTGCTACTTTCCTCGTTTAGACACACTCTCTGACATCCTGTCCTTCAATGTAGAAAATAGTAAATAAATTAGTGCAGAGAACTAGAGTCTTGAAGATATCTCATAAGATAAGTACGAAAACTAAAAGTATATATTGGGAAAACCATAGAATTCCTAAAAAATGGATGACTCTTTCAACAAATTTTAGGCAATTTCTTTGATATTTTGCCCTTCGATAGTGTTTTGAAAATGTTAAACAATATGGTGTTTTGGTGATGTTTGGCGTACTGAGTTTAAAAGCCAAATTAATTGGCGATGTGTTGCCTAATTAGTAATCACATTTTCAGTGGTCACTGGTATTAGGTTACGATCCATAGTGGCTGTGACTTCACGAAGTTGAAAGGGTTAGACGCTTCAATGCATCAACAAGGTTGTACGCCATTTCCGGTTCTCAGATTGTGACCAAAAACAATCCAATTCGTCCCATGGCATGTCCCATGTATACCAAATTTCATCCCATCCATTGCACCGTTTGGGCGCTATCACAGACATTCACAGACAGTAAATATTCGAGTTTTAGAAGATAAAAAAATTAAATATTTTAAAGGTTTAATGTCAAAAACCGTATTGATCGGCTGCAGAAAATGCGTCGATTCGTAATGACTAATTATATCTTTCATGACCATTGAACATGTATACTATCTACATTCTGATTGGTCGAAAATGAGTCGTTAACAGTTGATCAATCATTAAAGTTAGTGAGATGTTTCTACAATCGGACAATGATTTTCGAAAATGTACATATTGAATAGATGAATAGAACAAAAAATTGTGACTTTAACGAAAATACGTGTCCCTTGAATTGATTGCAATGTTTTCTGAAAAATGTATGTGGGTATGTATGTGTGCATATATGTCTGTATACAACGGATCGAACTGAAATTGGATATACGCATTTAGAATTACCAAAGTACGAACTGAATGGTTTTTGGCCAAAATCTGTCAACTGGAAATGGCAAATGTTACGTGCATTGATGTCTTTTCTTAGAAATGTATACGATTTTGACCAAATTGATAACAGCTCATCCACCATCAGTGACTTTAAATGTGGAGACCAAGTTGCAGATCAATGGGACGAGCGCGCTCGAGCGGTTGAAGCCAAGCGCTACAAGCGCTTACAGAAGCAGTCTTAAACGTCAGTGGCAATTGATACATGACAAATGGTATTCTATGACTGACGTTAGGTTGGGGTCCACACTTGTGTCTAATTTTGTCGGAAAGTTGTGTGGAACCACCACGGATTTTAAAAATTACAACAGCGAGGTAAAATCTTGAATAATATTATATAGAATATTTTACAGAACATATTTTAATGTAGTTTTTTGTACTTACTGGTTAATCAAACGCGGAAGATTGGTTGAGATTGAAATTATACCCTAAATAAAAACACAGAATTATCACAAAACTTATCGGGCACAAACCAGTAAAAGTCGCACAAAAAATGTTCCGAGATATAACTAATATCAGAGGACTCACTATAACCCGTTCAATATCAAACGAGATACTAACTCGGCAAATTGCGAGATTTCTATTTTTGCGAAGAGAGAGAGAGATTACGAGGCTCCTTTTTACAAAAATTGATATTAATTATCAATAAATAAAAAATGTGTCAAATATATTAAAAAGTTATAAAAATAGTATAATTTACAATGATACTCTTATAACAGATTGTACTCGTGTGCTCATATTGCTAAGATAAGATAAAAAATAATAAACAATTCAAATTTACTCAAAGTAACTACTGTAAATTAGTGCATTTATACAAATGTTTAGCACTATATTCATATTCATATACTCGCTGATCACGTGAAACAATATTCATTTTAATGCACATATTGTAATAATTTCTTTATAACAAAAATGAAGCGCAAAATCGTTGTTGTTGCTTGTTATCAATGTCACCGAAACGCGGATGCTTCAAACTGCCTGCTTATCTCATTATTATAACTAAATTTAGGACAGTTTTGCAAAAAAATATATATTGCAAAATTTATTTAAATAACAGAAAGACTAAAATTTCATTACGTCAGCTGATATCGCAATCTTTAAAAACATTTACCAAATCACGAAATATGTAATAAATTTGTATGAATATTCTTTTCCTAAAAAGACCGATTTTATATCTCATTATGATCAGATAATTTTTTTGTGGCACTTGAATAAAATACTGTTGTTATCAGTTTTAGAAATTTAACAATTACACTATAAATAATTTTATTTTTACAATAGATCGGATTGTACCAAATGTTTGATATAAACATTTGATACGGAATTACAGAGAACTAACCTTGAACGTTTTGATATATTAAGATTAATAATTGTCGATATTTATCCTTTTGTTAACTTCATATAACGTCAAAAATCTTTTTTGAAAATATAATTTTAACTCATTGGAAATGGAGCGACAGATACATTAGCATAGCACTATTGTTGAGAAAATTGTCTACCGTAATGTATTATTAATGTATTAAAGTTTAGTTTCTGAGATATTAGAAATGGTATAGAAATGGTAGTTGCAGAGTAATACTTAAAGTTAGGACAAACTACTTCTTTGCTGATTTTGTCGTGAAACTACTGCCAAATAACTTAAACTAGTAGCTACCTTTCTACCAACCTTTCTGACTACCTCGTTGACAGATTAACACGTCTAATCTACCAAACGCACCATTCTTCCTTTCTTCTAGCTTTACTCAATCTATAACACATTATTTTTGGAATTTGCACCCCTTAAAGAGTACAAATTTCAGGTGATATTATTAATTACTTTCAACCTACTTTCCTACTATAACGCTGTGTAAAGTGTCTAAACACTTTTGCAATTATTCAATTATGTAAAGCCACAGCTACTCTGGACTCAACGTAACGTCAGTTTGTATGACACAGTGATATTTGTCATACTGAGATTTAATGTCATGTCAGTGGCACTGACGTTTATCAATTTCCAACAC